>JACDJE010000192.1:607839-686482 GCA_016647715.1 Pavo muticus | reverse complement strand
CGCCGCCCCTCCCTTCTCCTGCGGAGAGGGCCCCGCGCCAGGCCCGGGGCCGGAGAGCGGGAGGGCGGAGCGTGCGGCCTCCCCGCCCCTCGAGCGGCTTCCTTCCTGTCAACAGCGCCCTGCGGCTGTCCGCGGGGAGCTAGCCGCGAGGGCTCGCTCTTTCCGGCGAAACGCTGCCTGAAGGGAAGCGATTCGTTACCGTTGTGTTTTTGTTTTTTTCTTAGAACTTTGTACCCAATTTCTTACGAGCTGACTACATCTTATTATTGCTTATTATTTTCGAGTACAGTACGTTTCCATATACTTAGTGAGAGCATCATTAAGAAAGAGCAGAAATGGATGTATGGCTGCCCAGGGCGGTGCGCACACCTCCAGTGCGAGTTCAAGGAGCGTTTGGACAGCACTCTCAGCCATAGGGTTTGGGTAGTGCTGTGTGGAGCCCAGAGTTGGATTCGGTGGTCCTTGTGGGTCCCTTCCAACGGGTGATATTCTGTGATTCTGTGATAGCTTTGTCTGCAGCATATCTGACTGCTTAGTTTGCAGTTGAGTCAGCACTTTCCTCTCAACAGCCTTAAGATTCATGGGAGTTCTTCATGAATTGTCTCCAGCTTGGCACAGGAGACAGAATCCTTTTCAGACATTTCCTTAAATCCCAAGTTCCTTAAAGAAATACGTAGCTCCAGAATACCATGAATTTCATATCAGGAGTAATTGAGGATACTTGCACCTGTGTATCTGTACAGTGCAGCATTCCCTATATGAAATAATTTGCATGTTGAGATAACTTGGAGATGTATTTTGAAGCCCTTTTGAGTTAAACAGTTTGTGTAGGACTGCAGTGAATGGTAGGCTGATGACCACACTGAAAATTAGCAGGAATTTGTGTTGAGCTTGAAGGAATGGTAATTAAGAATGTAACTTCTAAGATGCCTGATTATTATTATTATTATTTTTTTGTAGTTTTATTTTTAAGGTGTCCTGTTGTGGTTTTCTTATGCTGGCGGTGATTTTTGCTACCTGAACAGATGAAGGCTGCCTTTAAAATGTGTAGGTTTTTTGGTCACAACAACCCCAGGCAACCCTACAGGCTTGGGGAGGAGTGCCTGGAAAGCTGCCTGATGGAAAGGGACCTTGGTGTACTGATGGACAGTCGGCTGAATATGAGCCAGCAGTGTGCCCAGGTGGCCAAGAAGGCCAATGGCATCCTGGCTTGTATGAGGAATGGTGTGGTGAGCAGGACTAGGGAAGTAATCCTGCCCCTGTACTCAGCACTGGTGAGGCCTCATTTCAAGTACTGTGTTCAGTTTTGGGCACCTCAGTACTGAAAGGACATTGAGGTGCTGGAGCAGGTCCAAAGAAGGGCAACAAGGCTTGTGAAGGGCTTGGAGAATATGCCCTATGAAGAAAGAATGAAGGAACTGGGGATGTTCAGCCTGGGGAAAAGGAGGCTGAGGGGAGACCTTATTGCTCTCTTCCAATATCTGAAAGGTGCTTACAGCGAGAGCGGGACTGGTCTCTTCTCACTGGTGACAGGACTAGGGGAAATGGCCTTAAGTTGCGCCAGGGTAAGTTTAGGTTGGATATCAGGAAACACTTCTTTACAGAAAGGGTTGTTAAGCACTGGAATAGGCTCCCCAGGGAGGTGGTTGAGTCACCATCCCTGAATGTGTTTAAAACGTTTGGATGTGGTGCTGAGGGACATGATTTAGTGGAGGGTTTTTAGTTAGGGTAGTATGGTTAGGTTGTGGTTGGACTCGATGATCTTTAAAGTCTTTTCCAATCTGAGTGATCCTATGATTCTGTATGCAATGAGGATTGCAAATCTCCCTCATTGGGGCACACCAGTATCGAAGAAGGTGGTAGTTTTTTGACAGGGTAACTTGTAATACATTTTGTTTAGTGCTTAAGACTTGTTGTGGAGTTTTATTATTAAAGGAAAAATGGAAAAACAAGATCTTCCCATTACTAATATTCTTCATTGCTTTCAAATCACAAAATAGTATTTTTATGTGCTTAGATGTACTTATTAGACCATATCACTGACATCTACCTCAGGCTGAATAACGTAACACTTTTTCAGTTTTGTCTCCTTCAGCCACGTTTTCTAACTTCTGCGCCATTGGAGAGCAAGGCTGGAGGAGGTGAAGGTCCTTCTGCCTTGAAAAACAATTGCATGTCTTTGGTCAGAACACAGTGAAAATGTGCTCCTCTTCTTTAAAAAGGAGTTAAGCACCAAAGGTTCCATTCTTCGTAGCTTTGCTCTAGGATCTGGTAGCTGAGTCCTGGTTGGACTCTGAGTTTACAGATGGTGCCTGCGGTGTTCATGATGGAGGGAAGAAACAATAGGCTGAGGTATAGGAGCTACCTATAGCAAAGAAGACATAGGTCAGATTAGGACATCTGGTCAAAGCTGGGCTTGGTATACAGGTCTAGAGCTTTGTGTTTGGAAGAGGAAGCTGGAACTGAAAGAGTCTGGGGGACGAGCAGCAGTTGGCATGGATCTCTTACTGAGCTGTCTTCAGGGTGAGCAAGCCAAACAATACGATGTGGCCCTGGGATTGGACCTGTAGCCCAAAGGTGGTGATGAGGAACTGGAAATAATACAGTGAGGACGGGCAGAACAGGCAGAAAACCCCTGGGGAATTAAAGGGGGGCAAGGAGAGAATGAAGAATTTGGGATGAAAATATGGATGTGGTATTTCATGAAATCACACACGGAGTGTGGGTTTGAGGGGGGTTAAACTAGGAGAACAGAGGCTTGGATGAGTTGAAATTCATAAGGAATAAGAAAGTAACAAGAGGCCGGGACAGGAAAATGTAGGTAAAAGATGGATGAGCTGGAAGAATGCGTGCCTACAGGCATAGTGGAGAACTCCTAAGATTGTGGAGGTGGTCATTTTCCTAATTAGCAAGTGTCAGTGAAATTAAATGATTAAGCTTAATCTTTTCACTCCTTCAAATGTTACACAGCAAAGGAAATGGCCGGATCCTTCTGTTGTGAAGCAGGCAGCCATGCTAGCAGTGAAATCCACTCGGGACAATTTTGCCTAGGTTTTTGTTTTCTTCTTTCTGTCTTGGAGAACTACACACGTAAAACCTAACAGCAGCAGCGTTAGGAAATGCCAGTTAAAGCTGGTGGGACAGCCTGGTTTGGCTCTGTCCCTTACTGTGCCAGGTGGTCTGATTGCATATTAACAGTAGTCCTTCTCTTTTTGCCAAAGATCCTACATTTTTGCTGCAGGTTAGTTAATGTGTAATGTATGAGTATCTGGTTAAATATTTGTTTCAGTCTCCTTTCGTGTGGCTTCACATTTATAGCCAACGAGTTAAAATGCTTTGAAACAAAACCTGCTGATTTTTCCTATTCCAAGTTCCAATGTTCATCATACTAATGGTGACAGCATGTAAGTTTACGTGCATTTTACCATAGACTTTTAAAATACCCTCACTTTCTATATTGAGATCTGAGTCAGAACTTGAGGTGATGTGAATATCTTCTACTATGGTTACCTATTTTCAGATGGCAGTGGCTTAATATCTGGCTCTTGCCAAGGTGCTATGCAGGGCTTTACGTTTAAAAGCATAACATTAAGTTGCAGTTGTAACTTTCTCAGTGCCTCAGTATCCTGGATCAAGGGTGGGAGTCACTTAAAGCATATTGTACAAAAATCTTCTGATGCTGGTAAAGTTCAGTTTTGCAGGATCTAAGCCTAATATTTAGCTGTTCTGTCTAGTAATTAATTTATTTTCTAGGTATTGCTTTTGGAAGATGCCAAACCGGAAGTATGCTGATGGCGAGGTGGTGATGGGTCGTTGGCCAGGAAGTGTCCTGTACTACGAAGTGCAAGTGACTAGTTATGATGATGCTTCTCATCTTTATACTGTGAAGTACAAAGATGGTACCGAACTTGCTCTGAAGGAAAGTGATATAAGGGTGAGTATGCCTTCGTGTGAGTAGCAGTATTTCTAACAGAAAATGATGGTTTTTTGGTGAGGTAGGTAAGAACGCATCTTACAAATGGGTACTCATTAACTGTCTTCAAAGGTTGGTGCTAAATTATAGCTCTTTCCCGTGTGACATCTCATAAGGCATTCAGCATGCTGATTGTATTTATAAAGAGGCCCCGTTGTGTTCTTAATGTTGAAAAAGCAGTGGTATGCTTAGGGGGAAAAAAGCATCTTTCAGGAGCTCTACAGCATGGCTGTTCATTAAAAAATTGGTTTGGGGTAGTGTCTAAAGCTGGCAATTGGAGGCTTGGAATTAATTTATAGGAGCTATATTTTACCTTTTTGGCAGTGGTGTACATGACTGGCTTTTTCTTTTGGACAAAATGTTGCTACCTTGAACTGCAGACATTTGTTCATTGCTTTGTGTCTAGCTTGTTTACTTTGTGCTTGCAGGTCAGCTAACTCAAGCTGAAAAATTACCTCCTTTGTAGTAAAGCGTTTGTGGCTTATAGAAGTCACGTGGTGTAAATTTGGAATGGGAAGGTTAGGATTGCAGGCTTCACAGAGAAATTAACGCGTGTACTTCCAGGGAAACTGGGTGATGCCAGTTTTCACGTCTAATTTAACTATTTAGCTGATTATTTTTTTATGTTGATACAAGCTATACTGCCCTTTGAAGATCATTGCACCTCGACGTGCCAGATGTACAGATAAAGCCAAGTAAATGAAATGGTAGGCTTTCTTTTAAGCCTTATGCTTAAGAGGATGTTAGGCTTATGAGCTCGGTGCTCACATTGGTAGCTTCCTGATTTCTGTAGCTTTGGCAGGAATTGTCTTCAGATGAACTCGGGGCAGGATTATTTGGGTGCTACCTGCAAAATGAGTGTGCTGTAATTGCTCTTTGTTAACCGATTTCGTACAGCATCAGTAAAGAAATAGGGGACAGTTGTGTGAAACTGTGTGCCAGAGACGTCGTCCCAAAAACCCACATTTTCTGAAGCTGTTTTTAATGTTGAAGGTAAGATATTGCTTTTTTCTCCTCTGTCTGGTAGTTACCATCGTCATTCAAGCAAAGGAAGAGCCAGTCTTCTTCAAGTTCTCCTTCCAGAAGAAGCAGAAGCCGATCTCGATCCAGATCTCCTGGTCGGCCAGCAAAAGGCAGACGTCGCTCCTCTTCCCACAGCAGAGAGCATAAAGAAGACAAAAAGAAAGTTATTCAGGAAACCACTTTAGCTCTGCCGGTATTGCTTTGTCTGTTCTTGGTTGCATCTTCTTGTTGGCTTTTTGCCAGAAGTTGGTTTTTAACGCATACTGGGATTGTTATTGGAAGAGCCGGGTGTACTTCATATTCTCTGAGCAGCATGATTAGCTGCAAGAAGAGCATCACAGAAACACCTTGCTCCTTAGGAAATAGGCTTTGTAGCTTGCCAGTTTGAGAGGAGATTATTGAAACGTATTTTATGTTCTGTGTGAATGTGGCGATGCTGTGAAGTTCTCAAATTAAACACTTGGGCTTAGTTTAGTGAATTATTCTGAAAGCACCCCTTGGCACTGTGAAGTTACTGTGGTTTCTGTTTTGCAGTGAACTGCTTTTAGCTGTGTGACCAATAGCCTGTGGACCGTATGCTCATTTTAAGTAGTTTGTAGCCAGCAGTTACACTTAACTTTGGACCAAAAGGTTAACATATTTCTTATGCTCTTCTCCTGGCTTTGAATTGAGGAGTAGAATCAGGCTGTTGGGTGTGGGGTTTTTTGTTGGTTTTTTGAAGAGAATTTATTTCTTAGAAAACCAAACTTTCACAGTCTTGCAGAGCAGTGTCATATATAGGACACCGAAGTTTCCTCTGCTTTCACAAATAGAATGACTAAATATGCGTGTACTTTGTACTTGGCACTTCCTACTGGTGAGTTAAAAACAGGATAGTTTCCATGTTACCTCTTCATTTCACTGTTTAATTTAAGAAAAATGGTTTTTTTTCCCTATTTTGAATGGGTGTTCCACCCTTCTTTTTGAGCTGAAACTGTGAATAGTTAGGGTTTGAACCCACTTATTTTCACGCAGAGAAGGCCAGAGCAGCTGCAGTTGGAATAAATCAGATTGTTAGTGTTTTTAGTTATTCTTTATATACTCACACTTAATGGAGGTAGTATTTTCAGAAAGATAAAACTATGTTTCTTTTAACCAGAAACCAAGTGAGAACAACACCAGGAGGTACAATGGAGAACCTGACAGCACGGAAAGAAATGACACATCCAGCAAACTGTTGGAGGTATGACAGCAGAGAGTATTGTTGTATGTCTCAGTTTGGTGGTGTGTTCTGCCTTAGCTTTCTCAGAAGTCACTAGGAACAGGCAATACACTAATTGAGGAGAAATTAGAACGCAACGTAGAAAATACGTTTACTGTTCAGCTGACCTGAGTTCAGGGGAGAGAAGTTGTCAGAATGTAGAGAACTGATTAGGGCTGCATGACATAGATTTTTCGTGTTTGTTTTCCCATCAGACCTTGTTACTTGTGTTCTACTGGTTTTTGGAGGGCCTTCCTTTAAATGTCTAAGTTTAAGAGCTGTGTAGAAGTGGAACACGTATTGTTGTCGATATTTTTTTTACGTGAATAACGTCCTGTACTATCACAGCAAAATAAATTCAAATGGCTAGGATTCTGTATTTTCTTTCTAAATGCTTTTCCTTCATTAGCAGCAAAAATTGAAACCAGAAGTGGAAGTGGAGCGTGTGCTTGATCAGTACAGCCTGCGTTCAAGAAGAGAAGAAAAGAAAAAAGAAGAGATCTATGCAGAGAAAAAGATTTTTGAGACAATGAAAACTACAGAGAAACCATCATCAAAAACAAAAGAGCTGGAATTTGGTGGAAGATTTGGTATGTGTGCACATCTTAGAGCGGGTCCAAAGGAGGGCCACTAAGATGATCAGAGGGCTGGAGCACCTCTCCTATGAGGAAAGGTTGAGGGAACTGGGCTTATTTAGCTTGGAGAAGAGAAGGCTCCAGGGAGACCTCATTGCAGCCTTCCAGTACTTGAAGGGAGCATATAAACAGGAGGGGGAACGGCTGTTTACGAGGGTGGATAGTGATAGGACGAGGAGGAATGGTTTTAAACTGAGACAGGGGAGGTTTATGTTAGATATTAGGAGGAAGTTTTTCACACAGAGGGTGGTGACGCACTGGAACAGGTTGCCCAAGGAGGTTGTGGATGCCCCATCCTTGGAGGCATTCAAGGCCAGGCTGGATGTAGCTCTGGGCAGCCTGGTCTGGTGGTTGGTGACCCTGCCTGTGGCAGGGTAGTTGAAACTAGATGATATTTGAGGTCCTTTTCAATCCAGGCCGTTCTATGATTCTATGATATGATTTTGGTAACAGTTGAAAATGTTCATATTTTTGTAATTATTGACTGTACTCTTGTGAAGAACTGTTTTTCCTGTTTGTGGGTCCTACTTGCGGACTCCAGAACCATGTTGGTGCTTCGAGTAGTCTGTAATGATGTTGGCAGAAGTCAAAGAAAAGCCTGATTGCGGATAATTCTCTTGTGAAATACAGTGGAGGTCTTGCACAGTGAGATTTAAATGTTGCTTAAATTTGAGTTGGAAATAACTAGCAAAACTGTTATGTTTTCAAGAGCTAGGTGCTTCCAACTCAAAAGTGAAGTATTCTTTATACAGTTTTTTGGGTAGTTTTAAAGGGACGTGGTAGATGCAGCCCTTCAGTTTGCTTCATTCCCCTCTGTAGGAGTGAGAGTTATATCTGTATTCTATGATGCGACTGGGAGACTGCTGCTCTTTTGCTGCAGGGATAGATAATGACCTCTTATTTCCTACTGACCAAGATTTTTTGTTGGTAATGAAATGAGTTTTTTTGTTTTCCATGTTCGTCTTCTAATATTGTGTGATGTCTGTTTACAGGGACCTTCGTGCTGATGTTTTTCCTGCCTGCTACTGTATTGTACTTACTGCTAATGTGCAAACAAGATGACCCTAGCCTTATGAACTTCCCTCCTCCTCTCCCAGCACTTGAAAGTCTTTGGGAAGCTAAAGTGTTCGGCATCTTTCTTCTGTGGTTTTTCTTTCAAGCTCTGTTTTACTTACTGCCAATAGGAAAGGTAAGCTGGTCAGTAGCAATTGGGTCTTTGTGGATAATTGATTTGTGGGTCAGACTGAAAGGAGGGCTATGTATGCAGAGTGGTGATGTTGAAAGTAGATTAATTCCTTTGGTTATTGCTGATTTTTGTGAGCTTAAAATAACACAATTTGTTAAGAATTTAATGGCAGTGCATTTCATAGTCCTACAGTGGAAAAGGCAGAAAGCACAGTATAGGAGTTCAAATCAAAGTATGGATAACATTTGCTTGATAGAAATCTAGAAGAATTTCAGATACCTGACTTCCAACCTGAAGAATCTTTGATACCCAGTGTTCTACTGATAACCAGTAGAAAAAATATTCCTTGCTTTACAATGCAACTTTAATTTCTGGGGAGCTGCTACTACTTATTCCACTTGTACTGATCAGGTGAATGGTCTGTTATACTCTTTGTGACTTGAGGGATACTGCCAGGTTCTGAAAGAATACTAGAATCAGTCAATCAAACTGTTCTATTCTTACACATTTAGCATTAATGAAGCTTCTGTTTCCTTCATGCTGGTTAAGAAAAATGTTTTTTATTTTAAACTGTTATCCTTTTCCTTTTGATACCCAAGGTGTGCTTTTGAGAACGAAGTATGGTCTTCAGATTTCAGTGTGTCCAGCTGGTTAGCTTGGTTGAATGTCTTTGTGCTGGAAACATCCCTGATTTTTCTTCCCTTCCAAGTGCTCTTAGATAGTATTTAATTGAAACTTTAGTACTTTCTCCTCTCTAGGTTGTGGAAGGCCTGCCTCTTTCAAATGGAAGGAAGCTGCAGTACCGGATCAATGGTGAGCATGTTGCGATTGCTCATTCAGAAGTTCAGAACACCTACCAGATCTGTGGTACTCAGAAGCACAAAATAAAGATAGCAAACGGAGAAGGATGCACTCATTGGTTAGACTGGGTATCTGCAGAAGCGGTGGATCATATTTATGCTGCCTGAAAACTTCTGTTTTTTGACTTCCTTATGTAGTAGTGGTGTAGTCCTGCATTTATTTTTCAGTTTTTAGTAAAGGAAGGAAAGAAGCCATGTGGTTTGGATGGTTCCAGAAAGCCATTTTCTTGCTTCTTCAAAGGCTTTTGATTCACAAAGCAACTCTGAAAACCTCTTTGAGAAAAGGAAGCTGACTAGTGACAGGGCAGCACGCAGAGGGCACTGAAAGACAGGACATTTTGTCCTGTCCATCAGGAAACACTTCTTAACTGTGAGAATGACTGAGCAGTGACACTAGCTGCCAGAGAGGTGGAGGTAGTTCCATCTTCGGAGATGTTCAGAAGTTATCTGCAACCTGATCTTGATGGCTCTGCTGAGCAGGTGGGCTGCACAAGTTGTCCTCCAGAGATCCCTGCCATCCACACCCAGTCTGCAGCTCTGTGAAAGTGCTCACAGAAAGTACCTGCGGAATATCTGTATGCAGCTGCCTCCTTTTATTTGTGCATCACTCTACTGCCCGTGATTTTGTATTCTCAAAGTACAAAACTTCTGTGCTCACATTTTGACTTGATAATTATTTTAATGCTTTAATTACTGGTAGCTGTATCAAGGCATAAGATAATAGGAGGATAAATAAATACCTGTAGAAGAAAATGTGTTTCTTGAGCTGTCCCACGGAGGATTTCTGTGATCTCCTGCCGTTATCCAGTAGTAGTGGCACTGTCCACTGTTAGAGTAGGATTTGAAAGGGGATCCTATGTTGTAAAAGTTAAGGACTGCTCAGAGCATTCCGCTGTTTAATTTTTTGAAAGGGAGCAAAGGAAATGTCAGAACACAGGTGGAATACCTAAGGTACACCCCAAAAATTTGAAGCTAAGAGCATGGGATGTGGAACAAGTTATAGGAATATAGATCATAGAATGGCTTGGGTTGGAAGGGACCTCAAGGATTATAAAGCTCCAACCTCCCCTGCCACAGCAGGACCGCCAGCCTCCATGTCTAATACTAAACCGGGCTGCCCAGGGCCCCATCCAACCTGGCCTTGAACACCCACAGGGATGGGGCATCCACAACCGCTCTGGGCAGCCTGTGCCAGCACCTCGCTGCTCTCTTGGTAAAGAACTGCCCCCTGATATCCAACCTAAATCTTCCCAAGTGAAAGTGTGGGAAGGCTGGACTGGGTCTTGGGTGGGTTCCAAGAATGGTGTTTTTGTTTTAGCTAATTTGTTTTTCTTCTACGTCCTTTAGGGTTTTATGCTTTTATTTTGACTGCTGCAGCTATTGGAACCTTACTGTATTTTAAGTTTGAACTTCATTATTTGTATGATCACTTCATGCAGTTTGCAGTGTCAGCTGCAGCTTTTTCTATGGCTTTGAGCATTTATTTGTATATTCGGTCCTTGAAGGCACCTGAGGAAGACCTGGCACCATGTGGAAATTCTGGTGAGTTGTAATTATTTTGGATAATTTATTTACAGCTATTTGTTACAGTTTCATGTTTATGAGTTAGGTTAGAGTTAAGGCAGGTTGTTACACCTTGACTTTTACTTTCTTCAAATGTAAAAGGAATGTTGCAAGGTGAATGGCATTTTTTGTTCACACACAGATACTGTAAAAATGCTTAACATGCTCTGTGGGTTATCTTGCATAGGTTAAACCCCAGTAGGCAGCTAAATGCCACACAGCCAGTAGGGTTGTATTCCTCCAGTAGGATGGGAGAGAAAATTGGAAGAAAACTCAGGGGTTGAGATAAAGGCAGTTAACTTAAAAGGAAAAGAAAGACAAGATAAAACAAAGCCAGCATTTCAAAGGTAGCGTTTCTTTTACTGCAGACTTGTATATCTGGTTAGAGTTTTTAAAAGGCAGTTTTGATTCAGTCATCAAACTGCAAGTCTGGAAATTGTCAGTTATATGCATGTCTTTGTAGGACAGTGGATATTGAGAAGTCAGTTAGCACTAGACTTTAAACAACGTGCTTAGAAAAGGGTCAGAGAGTAACTTAGGGAGTTCATAGACAGGAACGTTTAGTATGCTGGAGTGAAGTGTTCAGATACCCTTAGTTCTTTTGTCAGTGCAACATGTATATGTGTGAAGGGAAATAATGATGATAAATATTTTTTTTCTTTCTTCAGTGCAGTTCTAGTCTTCAAGTGGCACAGTAACGTTCTGCAGCTGTTCTGCACGCCGCTTTTTAGTTGCTAACTCAGCACAGGCTATCTAGAAGTCAAGGCATTTCCTTCTTGGCCATCTCCTTTGATGGTTGGGTTGTTGTCATTGCTAAAGGAATTCTTAGTTGCAGAGAAGAGTAAAGCAGGAGGAGGAGAAGTGGAATTAGTATAAGATCATCGTGTTCATGGAAGCCACGAGAGATAAAACTGCAGTAATTTCTGCAGTGTTTAGTCCTTCTAGTAGCTAAAATATTTGGACTTCTTAAAATACAAACCATTTAGGTTTTGCTTCATATTCTGCATATGCTCTCTCTCACTCTTCTTTTTTTCCTCAAACTTAATGCTTTTTCATTTATAACTAGAAAACTTTAATAGGGAGTAGCAAGCGCCTTATAGGGAGTGTAGTGACGGATGAAAGGAATAGTAGTACTGACAAGGAATGTGTCTCATCTTGCAGGATATCTTGTTTATGACTTCTTTACTGGACACGAATTAAACCCTCGTATTGGCAGTTTTGACCTCAAGTACTTCTGCGAGTTACGTCCAGGATTAATTGGCTGGGTGAGTTAATAAGCTGAGCTGCGTTACATTTCTTCCGTGATTGGTGCTGAGGATACAATAAGTATTTAAAAACAGAAGAAAATACAGCTTTGTGTTGATAAATTTTTAAGGATCATTTTTTGTTTCCCTTAGGACAACTCCTACATTGTAGCTTGTTTGCTTTGTGGGGAATGAAAACCCCTCTGAGAGCATTAATATGCTGATGCTTTGGAAAAGTAGTTAGTACAAGCTTGTTCATGAAACAGGATTCTTTTTAAATCTTAAATATCATTCAAAATCATCCTTATTAAAATGTTCTGTAGCATAATAGGAAAAAATACTTGTTCGAGGAAAATTTATAGTTCATTTGTTTTTAATTAGGTTGTTATAAACTTGGCAATGCTCTTGGCTGAGATGAAGATACATAACCAAAGTATGCCATCGCTGTCAATGATACTCGTGAACAGCTTTCAGCTTCTCTATGTGGTGGATGCTCTTTGGAATGAGGTACAGAATAGTCTTCAGCCCCGTATTAACCTGAAACTATTTCTAACTACATTGTTTAAATAACGAAGCTTTGTAAATTCTTAATTCCTTCCTCGTTTCTAGGAAGCTGTTTTGACCACAATGGATATTACCCATGATGGATTTGGATTCATGCTAGCGTTTGGAGATTTGGTGTGGGTTCCATTTGTCTACAGTCTGCAGGCCTTCTATTTAGTTGGACACCCCATTGCAATTTCTTGGCCCGTTGCAGCTGCGATTACTATTCTGAACTGTAAGTTACAGTAAATGTTACTGTTACTGACAGTAACAATATAGTAGTCTCTTCAGATCATTGTCTGGTTCATTTAACATTGTATACTTACAGTGAATCAGTTTATGAAATACGCACTGGGTCAATAGACTAGGTACTTCAAAGTACTGAGCTATCTACTGTGACGTGTCACTTCACTTGGATTTCAAACTCAGTGCTACATAAATAAACTACAGGTCACTTATAAATGGAAAGTTAGATGTGAAAGTGCAGCTTCTCCAAAATCTTAAGTCATTAACATGCAAGAGCACATGTGACAGTTCTCCAGTAGCATCTCTGGCTTGTTAGAGCTCTGGGAACCAAAGCGTGTCTTTTCCTCAGAAACAGAATTGATTTTAGCATGGTAAGAGTGACAAGAAGCACGTGAGAGCTTTTGTTGAAGGACACAAAGCAGTAGAAAATAGTGAAAATGCGAAATAAATGATCTTTATTTCCAGGTGTTGGCTATTACATATTCCGTAGTGCAAATTCTCAGAAAAACAATTTCCGAAGGAATCCAGCAGATCCCAAATTGTCCTGTAAGTGCATCTTTTAGTTATTCGATTACTTTACAGTGTCTGTTTGGACTCGTGACGTGCACATTTCTGTTGTCGTATTGACTGCACTGCTCCGTTCACAGATCTGAAAGTTATACCCACTGCAACTGGAAAAGGGCTTCTTGTCACGGGTTGGTGGGGGTTTGTTCGTCACCCCAACTACCTTGGTGATATCATCATGGCACTTGCGTGGTCCCTACCCTGTGGTAAGTTCCTAAACCAGAAGGAGAGCCTACCTAAAATGGTTGTACGTTTGGGCATCTGACTCAGTTTGAAATGTAAAGTGGGGTGATAAAAGGTTTAATTAAATAAGTGGCAGATTTCTGAGTTGCAAGCTTGATGTGACACCTCTTTTCTCTTAAGTCTGATCTTTTGTATCTTAACATAGACTTGATATTTATTTCTAACTCTTTATCATTTAGTAATAATGGGACTTGTTTGCTAACAAGTTCTTCCTTACCTTTTCGTTTTAAGGCTGCTACTGGTGCTGTAATGTTTTCAAAGGTTGTTCCGATAAAGCTGGAAAATTCATGCTAGTTAGAAAAATGGCTTTAGGCTCCTCTCTTGCCTGAAGGAGTTTCCTTTCAATACAGGCACACAAATGAGCATGGCAGATGTTCCGAGGCAGAGCTACTCACCCCCATGGCACAGTTTGGCTTCTGCAGGCTGTGGGACATTGGGAATTGTGGCAGAGTGGATCTTTGACCAAGTAGTTAAGGCCCCGAGTATCAGCAGAGACCAGGAGTTGAAGTGTGTGTGTAAGGATTTTGGATTTTAAATTGAAAGTAGACAACATTGGTTAGCAAAAACACTTGTAGACAGTATCTTGGAAGAGGATTCCTGCATGAAGATGAGGAACTTGAATCCTCTCTTGGTAGCCACATGGTGGGAGTGGGAAGGGATCAGGTAGGTGGTGCACCCTGAGCAGAGGTAGTTACCATCCACACCCAAAACAGAAATCCCAGTGTAGTTTGTGGGGCAGCTCAGAGCTGCGGAGACTTAAATATTGCTGTGGTTTTGGTAGCCAAAGAGCTTCAACATGTGCCAGAGTGAAGTCAGTGGGTTTTGAGACTGAATATAAAGCTTATGTGGGGAGGTTGAAGGGGCATTCCCATTTGCACGTAAACACGTCACGCTATACGCGCGCTGTCCTGTTGAATCTTTGGTGCTTTATTATGAGCAGAAGGTGCTTCAGTCTCTTAAGTTCACGTCACCACATGTTGTTAACAGCTACAATTTTCAGAATTGTTCACGTATCAGAATTGATTTTCCACACTCTATTTTACAGGTTTTAATCACATTTTGCCGTATTTCTACGTCATTTATTTCATCTGCCTGCTTGTTCATCGAGAAGCTCGTGATGAACATCATTGTAAGAAAAAATATGGTTTGGCATGGGAAAGGTATTGTCAGCGTGTACCGTACCGCATATTTCCTTACATCTACTAGAGCACTCCACATACCTGATCTGCAAATTAAAATATACCTCTCGCCTTTGCACTTGGTCTATTTGTTATCTAGGCTTTAAACATTAAATGTGACCAAACGATGGAGTGCTTCAACAAGTATTTACAAGTAATCCTGAATACTTACGAGTAATGTGAACTGACTGTCTATGACCTCAATTTAAGAAAAAAAAATTGTGAGTTTTAAAAAGTCTTGGAGCCCTAACTTTTCAAGTTAAATTTTATCTAGAATTCTGAGTTTACATTTTTTTTTATTGCATTAATTAAGCACTGTGATGTAAAGTATATTATTTTCTTAATACAATAAATCCAGGAGTTCCATCCAGTGAATTTTTTTGGTGTTACTTGTACCATCTAACTTCAGCTGTCTGACTGAGCTGAGCGCAGAGAGCGGAGGCTCTGGGCAGCGGAACTGCGAGCGGAGGATTCAGCCCCCAGGAGGGCCCACGCTCTCTGTGCTACTGCTCTGTGGCCCCTGGCTCTGGGTAGTGGGATTTCTGGTCAGGAGGGCTCTGAGCGGCCCCTCCTGACCCGTGCCTGCCAGAGGGATGGATGGATGGATGGGAAGGAGGGCACAAATGTCCCCTCCATCCCGCCTCCCCTTTCCTGAGGCAAGAGGGATGCTCGAGCTGCCCTGGCAGTGCCCCAGCCCCCCTGCAGGGGCTCAGACCCCTGAAGGTAGATGATACAAAGGCGGAGCTGTGGGAGCAGTGAATTCTAATCTGGCATCTTAACAGTGAGCGCAGGAGTAGCGAAAGGTGCAGCGTGTGCATATTTGACAGAAAAGAATAAAATGACCACAGTTGGCTTATTCTGATCTTTGTAAAATATGTCTTATGTGTATAATAAAGCTTCCAGGTTTTTTGCTGTACAGTGTTTGGGTTTGAAAACGCGCTAACTTTTTTAGGAACAAGGAGAAATTTTTAACTCAATCCATTTCCAGTCGTTTTTTTTAAATGTTCATTTAATAAAGATTTTTGTAAATTAATGTATTAATTCTGGAAACAATTGAAGTGTTCATTTAAATATTTGTATTGACAGATATGCTATGAAAATGTGGTAAGTAAGTGCTCCTCTGTCCAAAGTGGGTTTTCTTGTGGGTTTTTTTTCCAATTTGGCATTGCTACCTCAGACGTAGGTTTTGCCTTTTGTACTGTTGCAGATAGAGATAATAGCTATTTTTTTGCTACTGCTATTTAAACCAACATTTTTTACATGAGCCTGTGGTTCAACTCAGCCACGTTCTAATATATTTTTGTATATATTTGAATTTCTAACTGATGTATGTGTTCTAGGCATTAGTTGCATTCTCTAACAGGCTGTAAATCGGCTGCCACTTAAGCATTTTGCTTCGTAAGTAGAGTAATTTTATATTTTACTGAAATAACCTTGCATTAACTAACTAGAGCTAGCATTTAATTCCATCTTCACAAGGGTTAACTTTTCACATAATTCCTGTGTGAGGTTGATTGATAGCACAACTTCCCCCCAAGGCTTATTAGAGTCAAATGTAGCAGGGAGGGAATTGCAAGTATGTCTGCAGTTGCTTGCAGGAAGATTACTAACAAATGAGAATGTTGCAATTGGTTAATTATGTTCAGTTCTTTTTAAATATTGATGTAATTGAAATCTAGCATGTGATGGGGTTTTTGTTATTAATTAAAAACCTTCTATTTTGCACACATGCATTTTTAATGACAATTGTACATGTAAAGTGTATATAATGTAGCTTGCTGGGCTTGATTGTGAGTGTCCTCAGAAAATCTGTATTTTGGTGTTGCAAGGAACATGTGTTAGGACAAGTATTCTGATTTCTGGGACAAACAGCAGTGCCTGTAACAACACTGAAGAGCGTTCACTTGTGTGAAGCAGCAGATTTAACTGGGCTTTTTTAATCTTTTTTTTTAATGATTGCTGATTGGATTAGTAGGAATAGCAGTCGTTGGACTGCCCCGGCTTGCAGCTGGCGTTTTAAAATGTACTGAAGCTGGGGACAGTTTAACTCCTCAGCCCTTAAGCTCTGAGTTGCTACTGCCGTCCCAGTTTTCTCTGTTTCCCCACACAAGATTATTAAACCGTAATTCAGACCCTTTCCTTTCAGAAACGGGTCTTGACTGATAACTTCAGTTTCATTGACATGCTGAATTTGATGTGAATTTGATTTTGAAGTAACTGTTTTTAATACAAACAAGCATATAAGCTAAAATAAAGCTCTTGCTTAAAATTATGTAGTGCTTTTTTTTTTTTGCCAGTTTAAGGTGTTATCTGCTAAGAGTCCACATCGATTCATTTTTGTAAGTAAAGACATCTGTTTGCCAGGGTTCCTTTCTCATTGGTGGTTGTGGGCTGAGTGTTAGAAGGTCATGGAAGAAAGAGGTGACGCATTAGGGACAGACTGCAGCCCCCATTCCTCATTCTACTGTGCCTTTTGGAGGCAGGAGATAGAAGGGGGGGGAAGCAGGGAAGGGGTGTTTAGTTGACTTTTAGTTTCTCTCTGCTCTCATCTGTTAGTAAAAGGCAGTTAAGTACATTGATCTCCCTCTGCTCAGCCTGTTTTGCCCATGATGGTAAGTTAGCCTGTTGTTATCTCAGCCCTTGAGCCTTTTTCATTCTATTTTCTCCCTGTGTTTCTTTGGGGAGAGGGAATGAGAGAGTGATGTGGTAGAGCTGAGTTGGCCATCAGGATGAAACTGCTAAAATACTCCTCATTAAAAGCCTTGCCTGAGAACCATCAGGTGCCTGCTGTGCCAGCTCCGTGACTCATGTTGTGACCCAGTGACTTTATCCTGCTTGCTTCCTAGGTGAGCTGTTAACTTGTAGGTGACAGTACTCCGGGATGTGAGGGAGTCCTGTAAAGTAAGCAAGGCTAATGCAGTGCCCTGCTGGACACAGAGAGCTTGTGTTAATACAAAAGCAAAATTAATAGAGCCTAAGATACCACCCAGGAAATAAATGTTAAGTAAGTTGCTCTGATGCGAACAAAACTGGTCAAAGTGAAATAGATAAGGAAGGAACAGTCGTAGTTTTGCCTACGGAAAGTTACTTAGTGTAGGTGATGCAAATGCTCGTTTAGAGAGGCTCATAATCCAGAACAATTCCCACAGACCATCTCAGAAGCACAGATCTTAGTTCTGTGCAGGGAAGGCAGGTTCAGGGAACGAAGCCTCCCTGAAGGAAGGGTTCTTGTAAGGTCAGGAGTTTTGATCATATCTGCCTTAAGTTAGTTACTTCAAATTTATGAAAGTTTGGTGGATGTACTCATCATGTAGTGCAACGAAATAGCATTGCATTATTTATAAACATTATAGATAAGTCTATGTATATAAGAACAGGGAATCCTTTCTGCTATAGAAAAATTTAATGATGTCATCATCTCAAATTTCATTTGGCAGTAGGATTCTCACAGTGGAGTCAGTATTGCTGAGCATTTGTCGTTCTGCTTGGTTTGCTGCCAAAGGAGCCTGAGCAGGGTGGGTGCTGCCAGCACAGGGATACACATCCCAACGTCAGTCTGAAACGGCTGCTGGAAATCTGAGCAGGTGTGTGACCTGAACTCCATCATGGTAACAGTAGGTGCAGACAATGGCTGCAAGTGAAGTTAATTTTTTTCTTGTTAGGCCAGAATTAAAACTCAGTTTTCTGAATGAGAAAACCTTCACAGTCAGCTTCGGAAAATGTGGCTTGCTCTGTGAGGTTCCACAGAATGGAGAGCTGTTGTTGAACATTGCATTTCAGGTGAGAAATGAGTTTTTCTGCAAAGGACATTCCTTACCGCTGCAGGGACTTGAACACACAAGGGGAAATCTGCTCTGCTCAAATTAGTGATTAGTTCTGTCAATGGTTTATGGGCTGGTTCAGCCTGGTTCCGTGACTAGCGGGGCCGAGGGATCTGCAGATCCACACCTCTGGAAAGGGGAAACGGGGGACCCCGAAGTAATTAAAAACAGCGGCAACGATCTGAGGAGAAACAAACTAATTTACTAAATATGGTATCGGAATGCAAGATAACACACTATAATACAGTATAATTAGAACTGAAGCTAATATATCAAATATAATGAGATAAAGAGCATCTGAAACCTGAAAGGCCTTACACTAATGCTGAGGCGATGCGCGCAGTCGGGATGCGCAGCAGGGAGGAGAGCTGACTATCGAAAAGAGTGCATCTGGTGACCTGCCAAGGCCTTTTATGTGTTCCCCCTGAGCAGGAATGATAACAGCACAGCGAACAGCCTTCTGGGGAATGTAGTTCTTCTCTTCTTGGACAGGTACCCAGAGCTGGAGCATTAACTCTTTAACTTCCAGTGCACTGCATGATGATATGTGGAATACCAAAAATCATACAACCAAGAAAAGTTCTTACCTTTAAATCATACTACAGAACAGAGACTAGGAAAGGAAGTTCAGAGCCTGACTTAGACTCTGCAATATAAAGACAATGTTAAGGTATTTAATATCCTATTCTATTCTCTATGTCCAGGTGGCTTTCAAGATCTCCAAGGGGACCCCAGAGCCTCTGGACAGCATGTGCGAGTGCTCAGATGGACCTGCCTGTTTTCCAGGTTGTGCCTGCTGCTTCTTGGCCTGGCACAGCCGTTGAAAACAGCCTCTCTGTTCCCTCTCTTCTGATATTTATGGGTATATAGGTCTGAATCCATCTAAACTATTCATTGTATGTAACGGAACTTGCCCCTTGAAGGCACTGCAGAATGAGCAGTCTAGGAGAGGGCAATCATAGAAGCTTGGACTCAGAGAATCACTCAGGTTGGAAAAGACTTTAAAGATCATCAAGTCCAACCACAACCTAACCGTACTACCCTAACAACCCTCTGCTAAATCATGTTCCTCAGCACCACATCCAGACGGATTTTAAACACATCCAGGGATGCTGACTCAACCACCTCCCTGGGGAGCCTATTCCAGTGCTTAACAACCCTTTCTGTAAAGAAGTGTTTCCTGATATCCAGCCTAAACTTACCCTGGTGCAACTTACTTAAGGCCATTTCCCCTCGTCCTGTCACCAGTGAGAAGAGACCAACCTCGCTCTCGCTGTAAGCACCTTTCAGATATTGGATGAGAGCAATAAGGTCTCCCCTCAGCCTCCTTTTCCCCAGACTGAACAGCCCCAGTTCCTTCACTTTCTCCTCGTAGGGCATATTCTCCAAGCCCTTCACAAGCCTTGTTGCCCTTCTTTGGACCTGCTCCAGCACCTCACAGAATCACAGAATGGCCTGGGTTGGAAGGGACCTCGAGGATCATGAATCTCCAACCCCCTCGCCACAGGCAGGGCCACCAACCTCCACATTTAATACTAGACCAGGCAGCCCAGGGCCCCATCCAACCTGGCCTTGGACACCTCCAGGGATGGGGCATCCACAACCTCTCTGGGCAGCCTGTTCCAGCATCTTACCACTCATAGTAAAGAACTTCCCCCTGACATCCAACCTAAATCTTCCCTCCCTCAATTTAAAACCATTTCCCCTTGTCCTGCTGTTACCTACCCTTCCAAAGAGTTGACTCCCCCTCCTGTTTATAGGCTCCCTTTAGGTGCTGAAAAGCTGCAATTAGGTCACCCTGCAGCCTTCTTTTCTCCAGGCTGAACAAGCCCAGCTCCCTCAGCCTGATCATCTTTATGGCTCTCCTCCAGACCCTCTCCAACAGCTCTCTGTCTTTCTTCTACTGAGGGGCTCCAGACCTGGACACAGTACTCCAGATGGGGCCTCACGAGAGCAGAGTAGAGAGGGACAATCACCTCCCTGTCCCTGCTGGCCACCCCTCTTCTGATGGAGTCCAGGATACCATTTGCTTTCCGAGCTGCAAGAGCACACTGCTGGCTCATGTGAAGTTTTTCATCTATCAGGACCCCCAGGTCCTTCTCTGCAGGGCTGCTCTCAAGGACTGCTCCTTCCAGTCTGTATAAATGCCTGGGATTCCTCTGGCCCAAGTGCAAAACCCTGCACTTTGCTGTGTTGAACCTCATTAGGTTCACCCAGGACCACCTTTTCAAGTCTGTTGAGGTCCCTCTGAATGGCATCCCTTCCTTCCACCGCGTCAACCGCACCACTCAGCTTGGTGTCATCAGCAAACTTGCTGAGGGTGCACTCGATTCCATCATTGATGTCATTGACAAAGATGTTAAAGAACACTGGTCCCAAGATGGATCTCTGGGGGATGCTGCTTGTTACCAGTCTCCACCTGGACATAGAACCATTAATCACCACCCTCTATCTGCGGCCTTTCAACCAATTTCTTATCCATCGGGTGGTCCACCCATCAAATCCACATCCCTCCAATTTGGAGATAAGGATGTGGTGGGGGACCGTGTCAAAGGCCTTGCTCAAGTCCAGGTAAATGACATCGGTTGCCTTCCCTTTGTCTACCAATGTCTTTTCTGTACTGAGGTACCCAAAACTGAGCACAGTACTTGAGGTGAGGCCTCACCAATGCCGAGTACAGGGCAGGATTACTTCCCTAGTCCTGCTTACCACACCATTCCTGATACAAGCCAGGATGCCATTGGCCTTCTTGGCCATCTGGGCACACTGCTGGCTAATATTCAACCAACTGTCCATCAGTACACCAAGGTCCCTTTCCATCAGGCAGCTTTCCAGCCACTCTTCCCCAAGCCTGTAGGGTTGCCTGGGGTCGTTGTGACCCAAATGCAGGACCTGACACTTGGCCCTATTGAAACTCATACAGTTAACCTTGGCCATCGATCCAGTCTATCCAAGTCCCTCTGTAGTGCCCTTCTCCTCTTAGGCAGATCAACACTCCCTCCCAACTTGGTGTCATCTGCAAACTTTCTGAGGGTACACTCAATCCCCTCATCAAGATCGTTAAGAAAGATGTTAAATAGAAGCGGCCCCAGTACCGAGCCTTGGGGGACACCGCTCGTGACCAGCCGCCAACTGGATTTAACTCCTTTGACCACAACTCTTTGGGCCCGGCCATCCAGCCAGTGTTCACCCAGCAAAGCGTACGCCCATCCAAACCATGGGCAGCCAGCTTCTCCACGAGAATGTTGTGGGGGACAATGTCAAAGGCTTTACTGAAGTCCAGATAGACCACATCAACAGCCTTACCTTCATCCACTAAGCGGGTCACCTTGTCCTAGAATGAAATCAGGTTTGTCAGACAGGATCTACCATTTGTAAACCCATGCTGACTGGGCCTGATCCCCTGGTTGACCTTTAATTGATCCATGATGGCTCCCGACATTATCCGTTCCATAACCTTCCCGGGCAGTGAGGTGAGACTGATAGGTCTGTCCAGGATCATCTTTCTGGCCCTTTTTGAAGATGGGCATCACATTTGCCAGTCTCCAGTCTGCTGGGACATCCCCGGTAGCCAGGACTGCTGAAGAATGATGGAGAGTGGCTTGGCAACCACATCCGCCAACTCCCTCAGCGCTCTAGCTTGCAGTCCATCTGGCCCCATGGACTTGTGAGCATCCAGCTTTCGGAGCAGGTCCAAAACTATCTCATCATGGATCATGCTGGGTCTATTCTGTTCCCCATCCCTATCTACCAGCGCAGGGGGCTGTGTTCCCAGGGAGTAACAAGTCTTACTATTAAAGACTGAGGCAAAGAAGGCATTAAGCACCTCAGCCTTATCCCGATCCTTGGTCACCAAGTTGCCCTCAGCGTCCAACAAGGGATGGAGATTCTCCCTAGCCTTCCTCTTGCTGTTGATGTATTTATAGAAATAGTTATTGTTTTCCCTTACCTTAGTGGCCAAGTTCAGTTCTAGCTGGGCTTTGGCTTTTCCAATTTTCTCCCTGCACAGCTTCACTACATACCTGTAATCATCATAAGTAGTTTGCCCACTCTTCCAGAGACCATAAACTTTCCTTTTGTTCTCGAGTTCCAGCCAAAGGTCTCTGTTCAGCCAGTCTGGCCTCCTTGCCCATCGTCTCGTCTTCTGTGACTTGGGGATGGTCAGCTCCTGCACCTTTAAAATAACTTCCTTAAAATATTCCCAGCCTTCCTGGGCTCCCGTGCTCTCCAAAACTACCTCCCAAGGGACCCTCTCAACCATGGTCCTAAAGAAGTTAAAGTCTGCCCTCCGGAAGTCCAAGGTGGCAGTTCTGCTGACTCCCCTCCATGGTTCAACAAAGATCAAGCAATCTAGCATCTCATGATTGCTATGCCTCAGACGGCCTCTAACCTTTACATCCTCCACAAGACCTTCTCTGTTAACAAACAGCAGGTCCAGGATTTTGCTTCCCTTCGTTGGCTCCCTCACCAGCTGTGTCAGGAAGTTATCTCCCACATACTCTAGGAACCTCTGGGACTGTTCCCTATCTATCTGCTGTATTATAAATCCAGCAATGCTCAACATGTCAATGCTAGATTCAGATTTTTAAATCTTTCATGGGTGCATGAATAGCATTAGGACAGATATTATCCTATTAGAATGAACACACAAAAAATAATAATCATACATCATCATGTGTCTATATAGCAACAATTCCTCTGCTATTTGCCTAATACTTCTCATTTCCTAACAGTGAGCAGCAGAGGGCTCTAACACGTCAAGCTTTGAAGGCAGCTTGGGGATAGAGATTTCTTTCCAGGGGAGGTTTACTTCGGTCCTTTTGGGCTGCTTTCTGCAGCTGATACTTTCTTGTGCAATGTGAAGAAGGGCAACAGGCTTCACCCAGAGGCCTTGTGGCTGCTCTAATGTCTGTGGACATGTGGGGTTCCATTTCTTTCATGCAGTTTGTATTTTACAAAGCACGAGGAAAATGGAAGAAAAAGCTTAATGCTGTAACCATTATTTTGTTAAGTAAGTCCACTGGGTGTTATTTTATGCCATTTAGAAAATCGAACTAAATGAAACAAAAACAAGCTGGTGCAGAGGACTTTGTGTCAAGGATCTCATAACATGTTTGCATATGTCAGTTATGCGAAGGAGAAACTCTCTTTAATGTAATATATAAATCTTAGGACTTCTCAGCATCTGACACTAAAAGATAAGGGAAGCCTTTAAAGGATCGAATCCTGTTGGTATAAAAAAAAAAAAATAAAGCACAACTAATATTTGATGTTTGAGAGAAAGCTCCCACAGTATATTCATATGAGTTGTTTGGAAGAAATCACAGTGATTAATTGTGTGACTTACTTGGAATAAGGACGTGTAAGATGCTTGAGAGTGTCCTGAGCATTACTTCGTCCTAAAACCAAAACAAAAAATAATTGTAAAGACAATCAGCTAGCAGAGTTGCAATTTTTTTTTTCCTTCTCTAGCAAATAAATTTTCTATCAGAAAAACAAACGAAGATAGGAGAGCTTTGCCATGGGATTAAGTGCTGTTCCTACTAAGGAGTAAATAGGATTTCCCATAAAATTGGTGCCACTGGTGGATGGGATTAGCAGGCTCAACTAACTCAGAGAACTGCCATGAGGGAAGTGGAACAGTCTCGAGCCTGGAGAGATAGGACTGGAAAAACAGCATGATGAACCCTGAGCAACCTGCCAGAGACCTGGTGCTTTCAGGAGGAGGTGCCATAAGTACTGAATGCCACCTGTTTGTAAATGAGCACCACTTCCATGAAACAAGGTTTTCTTGGCAGTTTCCTCATAACAACAGCATGCTGGTGGCAGCTGAGTAACAAGTCCTGGTGCTGTCCCACATCCCTGTCAGTAGAGCATAGAGCCTGATGTTTGAGCTGATCTGTTTGGTTTGGAGCTCATTAAACCCTGACCACCTTACGGGTGTGTGCTCACCAACAGATACATCGCTGTGTCTGTATCCCACTTGCACTGTCTCCTTGTGCGTGGTTAAAACTGCCCCAGCAAACTGATCCAGAGGAGTATTGCTGAGAATGACTGTGTTAAATTGAATAGTCTGCCTTATGAAGGTTGTCCATCAAGGCACTAAAAATATCATCCCAAGCAGAAATGAAGGCTGATCTATCCTAATGCTCTACCTTTTCTTAAACTTCCTATTAATTTGAACATGACTGTGTGTAATCCCCACAATGACAGACACGGCTTGAGGAAGATGATCTGGCACTTTTTCCAAGATTAGAAAATATAGAATTACTCATTGGATTTTCTTCTGAACTGTACAGGATCATACTCAAATAGAAGGCTTTTAAAAACCAGTCGTGCATATTAATTAAGGGCTTGGGTCTTGAAAAAATGAAATGACATAGCAGAAACCCAATAATATTAATGAATGACATGTCATATATTTCATATTTAGAATCACCAAGGGGTGGTTCTCCTTCAAATGAATCATACACAAGGCGATTGAAACTAGATGTTATTCATGTTGTTTTTACCAGTCTCACACAGCCCGTTAGTGCCAATCAGAAAATCTTCCTCATAATCATCCTCTCCTTTTAAAACACCTCCAGTTGAATCACTATTAAGAGGAAGGGAGTAAATAATCCTGCAGCATTGCTGCTAACATTGAAATATATGTGTGATGGTGCGCTCCCATGAAGTTGTAACTCGTAAGAAAATACAATTGGAACTGATTCTTTTGCATTTATACAAAAAATTGCATCCTTCTCCAAACTTCTTTGAAACAAACTTTCAAGATGTTCTACATCATCTTTCTATGTAATTATTCTGGACATGTCTTTATGTAACATTGCCATCCTCCATTATTTTTGTTCTGTTAGTGAAAAAGACCGTGTATTTTTCACGACCACTTCAAAAACATTTACAGTCAATCTCTCTTTTTATATATTAATCAAATCTAATCATAATTCCCTTTGAAGTAAATGCTGCTTCTTGGAAATTCCAAAAGGACCATGAACAAACACAAGTAAGCGTTTAAACAACAGTTATTTAAAGTCACTGCAGTAATATTTACACCTCATTTTCTAAGAGTAATTGGAAGAAGAAATTGACAGATACCTAGCTTTAATCACGGCACCCCTTTGCTACAACATTTAACTGGCCCTTAGGGCATAGCAGATTGCTTTTTGTTTAGGTAAAAGAAGTCAAATGACTGCATTGCAACACAGTAAAGGAAAAGTTGGGCAGGGTATGCAACACGGTGTGATGTCTTTCAGTCACTGCACTGCCCAGTGTCTCTTCTGGGATGATTCCATTTGCCGTTCATGGTTGTGACTTTGGTGATAGTTGTGTCCATCCCATCAAAGTGTGTGTGGTTGGGGTAGCAAAAGAGAGGATTAAACAGGTGCTACACATACGGGTAGGTCAGAGTAAAATAGTACGTGTATATATTGCAGACAAAGCACAAACAACCTGAACATTGCATTGTCAGAAATTTACCCGAACTTATCATTTACAGTCTCACTGTTTTAGTTTTTCCCTTCAAAATAATAAATGAAACAAGAAAAGCTTAAATTCTTACCAGAAAACTGACTGCACACCCATTGGCAGTGAGATGGCTGCCATGAAAAGACCACGCACTTCAGACACCATTCTGACCCCTGCTGGAAATTAACTTCCATTGTTGGCTATTGGCATTGTCTACTACAGTTCTTAAGTCTTCTCTACATCAACTGGAACAAGATTAGCCACAGTCAGTCAGGATTTGTTCCACTTGAAACTAAGCTTATCAGTACCTTCCAGTATCTCACTAAAGGCAACCCACTGCCCACTGCGTGTGGGCTATTCACCTTGGCTGTAATCACAGCCATTTCTGCAGCCAACCTACCAGTTCCTACAATTTCTACTGTCATACTGTGTGCAGATGTGTACACGCATATGCACATATACATGCATACACAACATATATAATTCTATGAACACATGCATACATATATCATATATGTACATGATAGATACAAGAGATCATAAGCAGCAGAATCTGCCTGGCAGCATTCTTTTGGGTATTGCAAGCAAGTTACAGATCATTCCCTGTCACTAAACATTTCTTTTATAACAACCACCTATTTGATAGCTGAAAAATGTACAGAAAAACATGTTTTTCGGATGCTGTTTTTAATTGAATTTCGTGCCCTGAGAGATGCATCAGAAAATGAAGATGTTGCTGTATTTATCTCTATGAAAAGAAAACCTGGCATTCCAACAGCTTAAGGATTTTAATTTACAAATACACTTGTCAGAAAAAAAGCTTTTAAAAAGCAAATGAAACCCCTCTGCTGGGTTTCTTACTTGAGAGGAGAATCCAAGCTTTACATTCAGTGCCATGCACATGTCCCCTGTTGTCTGTAAAAGCTTCTTACTGGAGGAAACAGAGCTGTTGAACTACTGAATCAGTTATGTCTGATTTTGACACTATCTTCACTGTCAGAAAGGAAGCAGCCATTCTCAAAACCTGCATAGGTAGAAGGGGCATGAGAAGATCTTAGTACCTACAGGTAGAAGCATATCTACCTAGAATTTTAAAGATATCTTCATGTCTGATAAATACTCTCTATAAGGAAGGTTTCTAATATGCCTGAAAAAGAGTTGTGGGTTGTAGCAGTAGCTCAAGAGGTGCCTCTGGTGCCCAGACTACCAAAATACAGCTGCCTGCTCCTTTGACTTGGTTGCTGTTATTGTCATATAACACTGGCCAAAATCTAAGGAGAAAATAATGATGCCAGAAGTAAGCTGTGCTTCTATGAATGGACAAAGCAAAGCTAAACCTAGTCTTGTTAAGGTGCGTTCGATTCTGCTGGAAAGCTGCTGAAATATGAAGTTACTCACAGCTCTTCACTAACCCCAAGCTGTACATCCAAGGAAGCACAGCTAAGAATATAACAGGTTATTGAGCTGTTATGGACAACATAACATCTGACTGAAACTTGCTAACCTTGCCTCCTGCACAGCCAACTACCAGCAGCAATAGCCGCTCTCCTCGCTGTCCTGCATATAGACAAGATGGATGTGGTTAATACCATAAGGATACTTCAAAAACACCTAAAAATGTCAAGTAACACATTATGTTTTACCCACATTTCATCAAAAAGCCTTTATGAAGTGACAGCCATTTCAAACAGAAGATTATATTTGAAAAGCAGCACTAACATCTTTGAAGACCTCATTCTTTCTGCACTGCAGCAGGCTATTATATTATCCCCTTAAAGCATTTTAATGTAGATTTGAGGTTTTCAATGAGAATAATAACAGCTAATGTCTGATTGTTTCTGACCATACATTTTAGAAGTTTTAATGCATTTACAATGAGAAATTTGTAATTATCTGTCTGTACATGTTTTCATTTACCTGTCAATACTGAAAGAGGTTGTGGAAACTTTCCCTTAATTTTTATATGAAAAGAAGATCCAAAAGTCAATTATATGTAGAGCAAAAGATACCTTTAGTTTCCAAGCTTATCCTTTCACCTCTACTTTTATGTATATAAATAATTTTCTCAAATTGAGCTACTCTCTATTTACATTGTGTAAGATTTTGAGCCTACAAAGATTTCAGCGTAGCTGAAGGTCCTGAGGTCAGTAAGATACCACACATGCTTCAAAGAAAGGGCAGATGTAGTACTTAACGACATGGGTTAGTGGGCAACATTGGCAGTAGGTGGACAGCTGGACTAGAGGATCTCAGAGGTCTTTTCCAACCTTGGTGATTCTACGACTCAAGCCTGCGTCAATCTAAGTACTGCTCAAATCCTAAGTGTAGGAAAATATTTTCAGTAAGATCACTTAATTCTAATTTAAAAGGGCTGGACAAAGATTGTTGTCTGTATACATAACCCCCATCCCTCCAAATATTACCAGAAAGCCAAGCAAAAGCATCCTGGATGAGCAAGGAGCTCCTGGACAAACCCGGACACAAAAAGGAAGCCTACAGAGGGTGGAAGCAAGGATGCGTAACCTGGGAGGAATAGAGATACACTGTCTGAGCAGCCAGAGATCAAATTAGGAAAGCTAAAGCCCTGACAGAACTGAATCTGGCTAGTAAGCCAAGTACAACAAGAGAGGCTTCTATGTCAGTGATAAAAGGGATAGAAGGGAGACTAGGGAAAATGCAGGCCCTATCCAGAAAGAAATGGGAGACCTGCTTACCCAGGGCACTGAGAAGGCTGTAGTAGTCAATGACTTTTTTGCCTCAGTCTCCAGCAGCATGTGCTCTAGCCACACCGCTCAAGTCGCAGAAGGCAAAGGCAGGGACTGGGGGAACAAAGAACTACTCACGGTAGGCATCAGAGGAACCTGAAGGTGCTCAAGTCCATGGGACCTGATGAGATGCATCTGAAGGTCCTGTGGGAAACAGTGGGTCAAGCTTGGTAAGGCACTTTCCATCATGTTTGAGTAGTTGTGACAGTTTGGTGAAGTACCTCTGACTGGAAAAGGGAAAATACAATTCCCATTTCTGTAAAGGGAAAACAGGAAGACGCGGGGAACCACAGGTCAGTCGGTCTCATCTCTGTGCCAAGATCATGGAGCTAAGCTAAGGCACGTGGAAAACAGAGAGGTGGCTGGGGACAGCCAACATGAATTCATTAAGGGCAAATTGAGCCTGACAAATCTGGGGGCCTTCTATGACAGGGTTATAGCACTGGTGTATAAGGGAAGAGTAATTATGTCATCTACATACTTTGCTTGTGCAAAGCATTTGATTATAAATATCGGATCATCATGATATAAAAAGAAGTGTGTGTTCCAAAGTACTACTGAATTTTAAATATGGAATACAATCATGAGATATTCTCAGGCATCTCCATCGGTGTTTATGTCTTACCAGCCATAAATCTGCTGAACTCTATATATGTGCATTATTGTCTTCAATTTCATTATTCGTAGACAATGTGTCATATTAATCAAGTCTTCAAAATACAGAACGCAATCTTCCTACTAGTTCAAGTTTCTATCTTTGATAATACAGCGTATTTCATATTATTTGTTCCTACAACTTATTTCATTTTATTTGCATACTTACCTAGAATGGTCTCGAAACCTTTCAAAGAGATTTCTTTTTCTGTTGTTGATTCTGATGTTTTCCATTTAAATTTTATCAGTCATTCTAAAATATTAATACAAACTGTCTGCTGCAGGATTACACTTGGGACATTGAGCTACTAAGAGACAGAAGCAAAAACTGCAAATTTTATTCTGTACAATGAAAATGCCTAACTCTTAACAGCAACCAAATGCCTACCGAGAAACGTTAGGATTTTGACGGGGTAAAGATTACCTTAACACACTTGCAATTGCAGTGTTCTTGAAGCATGCTCAGTCATACGTAAGATGAGATGGAACAAGCAGCTCAATTTCAGGCAATTACTTAAATGCTCTAAGTTACTGCAGCTCTGAAAAACAGCGTTATCAAAAAGACACTGCTGCAAAGAGCACAAAATTGTATTTTCTTACATAAGTAAGTTCAACTTTTTATATTGCACAATCATTTAAAAATATTTTAAAGCCTGTTTAAACAAAACATATTCAGTATTACTTTACCCTCAAGTTCTCCCTCAATGTTCTGTTATTATAGTGTTAACTTATCAGGACAGACACTGCTTTGTTTTATATAACTGTGCACGTACCTCTGGGGCTTAAATATAGACTTGCTGAAATTATTCTTCTACAGTTGCCATTTAAGTCACATCTCTTAGTCTTGCAACACATGCACAGTCTATTCCCAGAAGTGTTTCCCAATGGGGGTCATGATTTTAGGCAGTTTTCCTTCTAGCTCATCATTTCCTCCAGAATACTGCACTATTTTACGTCAAGGCTAAGGAAATATTGACAGATATTAGTACTGCCAAAATGGTATAATCTAACCTGGAAAAGAATTACTAAAAAAATTGAAGACGAATGTATGTATTTAAATATATATTGATACATAAACAAAACAAACAGCATGAATCATAGAATCAGTAAAGATGGGAAAAGACCTCCAAGACCATCCTGTCCAACCCTACCCATCCCCACCAATGTTGCCCACAAATCCATGGCCCTCAGTGCCACATCCATATGGTTCTTGAACGCCTCCAGGAACACATTGAGTAATTCAAAACCTGAGGATATAGACACAACAAAATGATACCAAATGTGCCTTAAATTAATGGATAACTGCTTCATAATGACACCATTAAAATAGTTCGCACTGAGTCCCAGGAAGGACCTGTGAGATGACGTGGTGCAGTGCTGATTTCTGTGCCTTTGGTTGAAGGCATTGAGGTATTCCAAGGGAGGGTGTCTGCAGAAAATGCTCCTGAGAATAATATCTTACACTCAAGGTCTGTGGGCGAATATGCACCAAAAAAGGAGTACTGTAATGGGCAGAATTCCTGTGTGAGTGGTCTACAATCAGAACTTCTTATTTTTGACAATAAAGCCATTATATGGTCAAAACAGACAATTTTTTTTATGTGTGAAGTAGTGTTTACACTTTTCTGTAGGAATCAGAAAGGAGAGCCAACAGCCAATTTGTGGTTCAAGTGGGTTTGTGTTTCACAATCCTCATTTGGAGCTCAACTTTTAATGACTTTGATGTACTGAATAGCATAACCAAAGTTACTTTTTGCATGAGCGGTCTTCAAAGAGCTTTGCCTTGACATCACATTTAAGAAATACTAAGAATCAGGACAAATCCAGCAGAATAACTTCTAAATTGCTTTTCTTAACATGTAGGGATCTAAACCAACAAAATCCTTGAAGAGGAACAACCCAGCAACTTCCTCTTGAAAAAGTCTTCTGCTCAAGCAGAGCACAAAGTTTATCATACTGATACAAGCTCCAGAAAAAGTCCCTTCATAAGACAAGGACTAATTAAAAAGCTATGAGTATAATCCTAACTAGAGGATACATTTTCATGAAAAGGGGGGAAAAAATCTCATATGAAGAATTAATAATGTCTTTTTCCATCAGCAAACATGATACAAATACCATTTATACACCAGTAATGGAAGTCTTAAAGAGAAAAGGTGTAGTGTGACAGGATTTTGTTTACTCAATATATGGACTGAACTCCATCATTCACTCCATATTCAGCATAGATTTGGTGCAACCACTCTCATTTTACTAAAGAACAACCTAGTAATTATTATTTTCTATAGCTGGAAATCACAGTTCAGAATCCTACAAGGCACTAGACAAACAACACTTTAAAGCTCATTTTTCTCCAGATTAAAATTCCAGGCTTCTTCACAGCACGAAAGTTTAATTAAAAAGAAATACTAGAGCAAGTCTTTGATGCTGTTATCAGCAGGTACTCTAGCATGTTTATAATGTGTTGGGTCTCTTTGCTTCATCAAGCATTTAAGGAAAAGAAGATACACATTGATAAAGTGTGCATTATAGGATTCTTTAATTCTTTTCACATGCACAACCACCTGCATTCAGACTGATTTGCACTTGTTCGCCTTGCTTCTTCCAGCATTGATTTTCCAATGCAGAAGGAATTTCTTCATTCTAGAAGCAACGGAAATAATTATTTATGCATGCAAAGTTTGCAGACCATCACAACTGCTGCCACAACAGCTCATTAACAGCACTTAACGCTGTTGGAAGACAGATGCAAACATAGGCAGCCATTTTCTGCCTTCTAAACATTGCCTCTTCACCTCTCCAAATACCTTGATGGAGGCATGAAATGTGCAGCTAAAGCCTATTGTTCCTGCAAAAGGCAAAGTACACTAAGTAGACACTAAGTATTACCTTGTATTAACCCAAGTACTAACATGCTATCCTAAAATACCATAACTGCAAAGGTAATTTTCTACACCATAAACATTCTGCCATTGCCAGTAACAAGGCAGAACGTTTAAGCTAACTGTGCCTGATACAGCGGTGGCAGAAGACGCAGAATGTGTTCACTATGATTTCAGCTTCCCTGGGTGGGCAGCTTTTAGATCTTATCAGTCTTCCAAACATTCCTATTGTACCATCCTTAATTCTCCATTTAATAAAATATGTAATGAAATAAGGTGATGATTATTTGGTTAATTTTTAAATGTGAAATGTGCTCTGGCAAAACTAAAATGCATTACCAAAAAAGGAGTGAGGTATGCGATGCCTTCATTGCAATGACTGATGCACATGCAAAGAACTTGCATGCACAAATTCCACATGAGACACACGGTCAAAGAACCAAAACTGAATAACTTTCAGTAACGTTGCTTAGATGAAAGCCAAAAATAAATCAGAAGCAAGTATCTGCCATTAAAAGGGAATGATGATAAAATACTGAAATGAACACTTAAGAAGTGGATTTTTAATAGAAGTTTCTGAAGGAAGTTAAACTTCAATTACCACGTTTTCACTGGTTTCCATAACAGCTGATCAAAGGAATGTGAAACTTTACAAGTAAATGTTTTCTTCTGTTTTACGCTATATGCTCTGCTCGAATACATTCTATATAAGGTGAACGGTATCTGCTATCTCATACACTCTGTGTAATGTGAAAGGTAGGGAATGAAAGAATTAACTTGCCTCTTAAAATTTAGCGCATATATAGAAAATACCAGAGACATTCTTACTTTTTCTAAGGTTAAATAAGTAAGGAAAAAAAAACCAAAAAATAACAAAAAGCAAGAGAACTTTTGGTTCATTCCATACTTTGAGTACTCTTTAAATTATTGAAAATGCCAATGCAGGACTTAACATGCTATTAAGCTGGCATTTTATCATACGAAGATAAATAACATTATTAATGTAACTGGTTAACTTCAATTATTTTTTTCTTACTCTTACCTGAAATTGGAAAATAAATTCAAGTTGAGTAACCTGTAATATAGATGTCTTTCGCGCAGCCATTGTGGTACGGGCGTGGCCTCCATTTCTCCTAATTTCTGGTTTACATGAAACTAGGGTGGAAAGAGAAAAAGGAAAAAGAAATGTTACACAGCTGCTTGTTAAAATAATTTAGTGTTTTCTGAATCTTCGTTATCAAATACATAGGACAGAAGTACTGATGACCTTGGCACTGGCAACATACACAACACCGAATAAGATGAAAAGAGAATAAAAGCCTTTTGGAAATATTTCCAATGAAGCATGGGCAGCTGTATTCACCTGAAGGATGATCAACATGCTGCCATTTGTCAGCAAACTCCCCAAAAAACTTTCTTTAACCTTTTCCATATCTTTCAGGTAGGAAAACAGCATCTTAAAGTAATAACATGCTAAGCAATCAGATTTTCATTCTCCAGAGAGAATGTTCACTCGTGTATAGAGGGATATAAAATTTCAAACCCATAAATTAGTTTATTTCCTTTTCCAGTTATGGACTAATATCTGGCTGGCATGAATGCAGTAAACTGGCAATAGACAGATGCCTTTATATAGTAATTTTCATTATCATCATTATAGAGTATATATCTTCATTATAGGAGCATAAGAAAGGGAAAATTGGGTACTAAGCGCTAAATAATTGTTTAGAATGAATCATTCTCTGGTTTAGCCAAAGCAAGCAATAGATCTTTTATTACAAGACTTTGGAACAAATAGCTTTACATTTAAATCAACATCATATTTCAAATTTATGTACTAGTGCAGGCATTCTGAAAGCAAAGAAAGAAGTTTGCAGCCTTATTTTCCCAGACAGGCTGCCAACATTTACGCCCTTTTTTATATCCAGTTTTATAAAAGCTCAGTACCTCCACTAGTAGCAAATACATCTTCCCCATTTTGACACAAGTAATTGCATCAGTTTCTAAGCTATGCCTGCAACTGTCTGACATTCAAGTAATGTATCATCTAAAAGTTTAACTTTAGCAGCCAGCAACAATCCAATTATGTACATTATGCAAATTATGCAATTATCACTTATTCCATGCGAGGTTGGTGTCATACTTGTTCTAAACTTTACTGATGCTTAGGAGAACAAGAGATTGAAAACTGAGGAAGAAGTTTGCCTCTTTACAAAAACATTTAAGAACTGATGAAACCTCATGCAATGTGGTGATCATATTCTTAAAGAGTATTATTTTTAGTGTTTCTTTTACACATATCAGTAGTCTGCACTCCTGGTGAGATGAATTAGCTCTCTGATCTGACTGAAAATTAACATGGCAAACAAAATAAATACACATATAAAATATTTTACTTCACTTTCAGCTAAGTGATTGAGATTATCCAATATAGTCACAAAGAAATCATCAACGCCAATGCAACGGAGATGGTAGCTTAGAGCCAGGCTATCTGAAGGCTTATATAGGTTTACACCAACTATGAAAGCTCATTCTGTGCAGAGAATATACTTCAGTATTGTGTTTCTTTGTTTTGGTGGTTACGGTTAGTTGGTTATTACGGAAATGCTGACAAAACTAAAGGAAGGCCAATCAGTAAGTCACAGAGAACTTGCCTACTCGCAACACAAAGAATAAAAGAAAAATGAGCAAAAGGATGAGCAATGTTAAGCCCAAAGCCAGAAGGCGGCTCATCTTTAGGAGTGACCAGCAAGCTATTCAGTGAAGAAGGCAACATAACTGGGATGTGGTAATAAATGAAAAGCAAAATGTTCTTTCTATGGAAATCTCCAGTTTATTTTTGTACTATACACTACCTTAGACACGAATGATGCTGTAATAGTCCAATATTCTTTGCTGTGCATAGCTGTATTTGTAGAGACAGCTTGTAAATTGTATGGGTTGTAGGGAACTCTAAGATTGTTTTTATATTTTTGAAGACAATATATATATTCACCACTATCTCTTGGCAATAAAGGTCTCTGTCAAAATATAAAATTATTTATAAGTATATACATAATTTATTTTTTCATGATGACAATCTGTATGTCTCTAGATTATACTATAAGATAAAGTACTCGATTCTTCTAATAATAAACGACACAGAATTGACCAGAAAGCTATTCTATTACTATCACTTTTTGAATTCTATTATTTAGACTCATAATAATTATTTCTCAGTTCTTCCAACAGCAAGCTAAATATTACTTTTTCTTGTTGAGAAAACAGTCTCATGGGACCCTATTAGCCTACTGCAACTTTTAAAATCCAAACTTGATGAAACTTTTCTGTAATTTCATTACTCCATGTTATCTTTCTCCATCTATAAATGCAGCATATGTTTGGTGCATTCAAAGATAAACACAAGAGAATACAGGAGGTGCCTGTTTGGCCACATGAAGAGCAGAAGGCCCAGTCTCACTCACAGGCCTGGTACTTGGTGTGTCTGATCAGGACAGGCACGGCCACAATTCTACTTAATGCTAAGAAACCTGAGCCATGGGAAGCACTGGCTAAGAGCTAAGTTCCCGTAACCATTATGCATCCAGAGGATATAAGGTTCTAAGGCAAAATGTATTGTTTTCAGAAGGGAAAAACTTCCAGGAGATAAGTATTTTAGACATATAACCAATGTACTTTCTGGACTGTGCAGTTGCATAGGATGTGGAGAAGGGAAAGCAAAAGTCACCGTAAGCGCGAACTTCTGAAGCCTGGCCACATCAGCCTCTCTAGCTAAACCCTCACAGGATGGTAACTTTGTTTGCCAGCCAAGTTTGCCACGAAGCCTCAAAATGTGTATTATAACATCATCATCAGTTGGCTCTGGTACAACAAGAAAAGCAAAGAAAACTAGTAATTTCTTTTTCCCTTAAACATAAAGCCTTTTGATTCAATGCATATATTAAGTATGGAGCATCAGTGTAATGACATTCAAACTAAGTTGAAAGATGCTGAAAACACTTCTCAGAAAATCTCTCTCAAAAAAAAAAAAAAAACAAGCCATTATATATTCCAAATGTATTTTGCTGTAATTGAAGAACGGTGGTTCAATTGACTTCAAAGTAATTTCATTTTCCAGTGATTTTACACTAATATTTGGTGTATTTTACACAGCAAAATTCAAAGTACTCGCTAGAAAAAAATCTGACTTACTGCTCAAAGTCTGCCTCAAGTCTAAAGACAAAAAAGTTAGCAAAAAAAAGAAGAAAAAAATAGAATCCAATTGTGGTATCAGTCCCTCCCAGTTTTCAGAATCAGCAACAGAGATTATTAACAGAGAAGTAATGTTCAAAATCTATTTTTCTCCACAATAATCTTGGAGCATAAGGAGGAAAACACACCTACTACTCTTTGAGGATCTTTTATTTAAAATAATAGAAAAAAATAGCTAAATATCAATTATAAATAACTTTAAAATAAGTATTAAAGTACTATACTGAAACAACTTACAGTACAAAATCACGTATGAAAAATGTGGTGAATATGGAAGATGAAGTTGTCAGTCTTTCCCCTGCACTTGTACTTTTACTCTAAGGGCAGAAGGATGAGGAAAGGGAGTAGCAGTGGCGTATATTCTTTATTATATCAATGGAAATCTGACAAAAATAGACACACAACTAAGAGCACAGTCTTCCCCACAGGGCTACAACCTGCGTACCTGTTTCATCATATGAATAAACTTCTGCTCTCATAGACTTCTTCAGAGAAGGTTCAACATTTGGCTGCTCACAAACCTTTTTAAGGCAAGTTGGTTCCAAAACAGATTTCTGTATTTCAGTCCTTCTATCTGCAAAGAGCAAATTAAAAAGGAAAATGTTACGCATTAAAAGCAGAACATTATGCACAACAATTTTTTAACTCAGAGAGACACATACACACAAGATACTGTTTATTTTTGTTGAAAATACAATAAAAATTATACAAAATATCATAAATTGGCATCAGTATGGTTGGATAAGAAGTGTAATGCTGATTTCCTCTGTATTCCATGGGGTGAGAGGATAACATTCACTTTCGTCATGTGCTAGATGGGAAGGGCTTTGGCCCTGTTTATTACTAGAAAACCTTTTTTTCATTCTGAAATTGAATCCATATAATCCATCTGGTGGTCCTGAATGATCAGGGGTAGGACCAGACAGCTTCCAGAGATCCCTTTGGTCAGTTTGAAACTTGCGATGACATTTGAAGAGCAAGTCTTTGTGTGCAGTTTCATTTCCCCATACATACAGCTTCCATCAATTATGATTTTGCATTTCAGAGAGTTGATCTCACTTCATGGTTCAAGAAAACCCAATGTGATCAGAGGAAGAAAGGAGAAACAGCCATATTTGGGGGAAAAAGCCTATTTAAGACTCGTTACATGGCTTTCTCACTTAAAGAAACTTGGAATAGATTAATCTAGACTGAAAAGAAGCACGGATAACTGTAATCGTTTAAAAACACAATAACACATACTCATGCACTTTGCAGTTGGCATACTGAAGTAAAGTCCGTGTTCCATCTTCACTATCCCATTTTTTTTAAACTTTTTTTTAAAAGATGCCAGCTTTTGCAAGAATGTTTTTACATATTTAAAATGATAAGGAAAGTCATATTTACTACTACTGCACATTTCTGTCATTTTAGGTACTTTACCATATAGAGTCGAAGAAGGTGATGTGCCATTATTGTCCTCTGAGGTTGTTGATGCCACTTTCCCTATGCTCCTCTTCAGCTCCATTGCCTCATGGTCAGACCCTCCCGTTGGCTGACGAACAGACTCTTCTCTTTTATCTTTATGTTTTCTTGAGAGTCTAAAATCAAGCAAATGTAAGGAAAAAAAACCTGAAGATCCAGTCATACGGTAAAATAGAAAAATCAACTAAACTATTACTTGTACCATAGTATTCATTTATGTTAAAGTGCAGCAGTCCTTTGGTACGGATTTAGAAGTTTATTGTTATAAAATATACAGTGGGGGTGACATCAAAATTAAAGAAGTTCTCCAGATCTTCACATCTCCCAATCAGAGTTTAGAGGCAAGAGATCAATTTGTTCAAAATCCACTGTGAAGAAGCCAATGCCAATAAAATTACCCCAAGGGTAAAAACAACTCAAGTTGGCTTTAATCCAACCCACAAAAATTGGGAATGGAGATTTGCATGTAAGAAGGCATTCTTGTCTCTTCAACACAGGAAAACTACTTTCCTTTCTCACCACCTGTACAAAAAGGAGAAGGAGACCAAAAGACGACCCATGCCAGAGGCCAGGGGATTACAGGCTTCTAGAGTTTCCTGCTCTGCGTAGCTGTTGAGAAGGACAGCGCTGGGAGGTTCAGAAAGGGAAGAAACAATGAACCTGCTCTCTATGAGCTTGACTCATATACAGCAGAAATGCAGCCCCAAACATGCAGAATCCAATATTTATGGATGCTACTGTTAAATCTGAAGCATACTCATCTTTGTGTACTTTTACACAGACAGGTAAAAGTAACACAGTATATAAGAATAATTCTTCTAGTATATAACTTTCCCATTTTGCTGGAATCAAAAATACAATGCAACTAATCTCTATTTCTTTCATAATGATTTGCCTGCACTTCTCCAGATTTGTACGGACATAAACAAGTTAGGTCTTTATTACAATCAGTCAAAATTATAATGGTTATGCTGGAGCGTTAATCCAGGCTTCACAGAACTCACAGGGAAGCAGTCACCTAGGTCAGTCCATTGCTGTTTCATATTTTAACTAGTGGAGAACAAAAACTTATCATAAAGAAAAAGAAAAATGAATTTACGTACACTTTACAAGAACACACACCACCTTCTGCATTTATTTCTGCTTTGTGCTTAGTTTCTGTTCTTGCTCTATAAACTGCCGTGTGAAGAATGGAGTACTTCTCTACTGGAGATGGCTGGGAACAAAGAACATTAATGTGTAACTACTGTGTGAGTAGTCATGTGTTATACTCCCAAAAATACCACAGAATAAATTTACCTAAAAACCATGCAAAATGTTTTCAAAAGCTAAAGGATACCCTAACTCATCTTTCATTAAAGAACATTTCTTACTTAAAATATACAACATTTTATGTGCATGAAAATTACTTATAAAAAAGAATCCTGATAAATGGCTTAAAAATAACGATGTGCAAATCACTAAAATTAATGTCTAGTATTTTCATACAGAGTATAGTGACATGTTAATACTTCTTTTTCCATCAGCCTAAGCCTGAAATAGTTACAAACCTTCAGAAAAAGAAAAAAAAGATTCTAAATTTAGAACAAGGAACCATAGTTTTGCAGAAAGCTTGTGCCAAACACTCAGTGAAGAGATTTCCATTATTTATTGAAAATTAGATTAATATACATGGCATTATAGACAGAGCACTAGGTTAACATATATAAAACATAAAGGACTGACTTCTGTTTGCTTATTGACTTCACCCTTGTGCAATGGAACTTTGCTACATTATAGGAATTACTTGAAAAAACACTTTGGACTGTATAAAAAGAAATCTAGGATAAAATAAGACATCATGCAGTGCCTCTGCTTCAGATTTGACAGCTACAGATTACTGCTGTGAGAAGGTATTTTAATGATGACATCTGTAGTATATTTGGTAGGAGTAATTTAGTAATGTGAAGCTACCTGCCATCACCGCTTTGGAGAGACATAGGGTAGAAAGTCATGAACAAATTCAAAAGATTTCACTTTTTTCTATCTTACAAAACACCCCAATACGCCCCAAAGTGCATCAGAAAACAAAATTGGCTCTGTAAACAGTAATTTAATATTAACGTTGTTGCAAACATGCCCATTCTCACCGGTTCACTGCTGTCCTTCCTCCTGCTGCCAGCTGGCCCACACACGATACATCTGCCTTTTGCCATAAGCAGCACCTCTGTCCTCTCTGCTTCAAAACGGAGATGAGACTCTAATTGTTCTTTCAGCATTTTGTTTTGCCCATCCATCTGTGGTTGGCATCCTTTGTCCTAACAGTAAGAAAACATCAATTAAATGAAATCTGCAATAATGACCGTTTCTGCACTGTGCCCTTAAAGTGAACTTCACACTTGAGAAGACCCGCAGGCACCACCAGAAATCAAGTGTGGGAACAGTTGTGGATATTAACATAGGGAAACATAGGATTTGTTAGTCTCAACCCATGTTATAGATAGATACCTTAGAGCCCATGCACCTCAAAATATAAGCAAAAGCGCTAATGAAATATTGTGCTGGGAAGCTGAAGAAAGATGAAGCTGTACATCCAACCTCGCCTCTAAGATTCATACACATAGAACAGTTACTGTATCTTAATGAACTAATGCATGGCCAGTGGATCATGAGCATATTTTAGCACATAAAGACTGAGGTGAAACAGGCTACCCAGACTGGGTCAGGTCTACCAATAGAAGCTCATAGAAAGCACACAATCATCGGGAACCCTAGCCCTGCTCACCATCTCTGCTGCTGTAATGTCCGACCGAGGGCACCTGGGTGGGATGGGCAGGGTCTGCCAAGCTGTGAGGGGTGATGGCAGCCCTCACCCCTCTGCTGCTCCTTTTCCAGCTGTTGGAGGGCCGTTGGAGTCTGGAGGGCCAACGGCTGTCCCTGTGGGCCCTGCCTGGCCATGGGTTGGCTGCATATTGGCTTGTCCAACGCTAGTATCAACATCTGAGCTGTCAGCTGAGTTAAGCTACCAGTTGTAAACCTATGCATTTACACAGATGTAAGCGTGTGTATTTATGTAGATGTGAGAGAGTGTATAACTTGTTGGGGTTTTTTTGTAATAAGCTTTTCAATGAATTCCTTGAACTTTCCAGCAGGGAATAAGGCTGAGCCATAGTCAGTGGCTCTTGCTGGTTAGTTACTCTTGCTGTCTGCCAGAAAGAGAGAGTCAGCAGGCACGTCACAGGCTTCCTGCTGTGATTGCACCTCTACTTCAGGGTGCTCATTCTTTAGTAGTCTATAAAAAGCTACATTCAGAAGTTTATTATAACTCTGTAATACATTCAATGAAAAAAAAGAATAGTTTGACGAGATTGATTTTCTGTTTTTTTCTGATGCGTTTGAGAAGTTTCCACCAGCTTTTGGATTTCTGATTGTAAACGGCTTAGTTAACTTCTTTCAATAGTTTCAAGATGGCATGAGTAATGTAAATACTTGGATGACGTAAACAGATGTTACCACACCCCCCACCAAGCTGGATTTTTTTGAAGATAAAACTGTTTAGTGCTTCAATATCTTGAACTCAGTCCACTTCTAAGTTTTCTTGAGCCCCTACTGCATACAGATTATATTCTTTCACTAGTGTTTCATTAATAGTATAATTATAACAGAATTAAAATAACAAAGTGTATTTCAAGAAATGGAAAGAGATTTTATCTAGACTGCCAGACACAGTTGGAGATTTATAAAGGAAAATCAGTTCGCTCAGAACAAACTCAAACATCCCTGATTTGACTATACAAGGCTTTCCTAAAGATTTAAATCAAAGCTAATCCTTTATTTGCCATTCTGATACCCTTATTCCCAAACAAAATAAGATCTTCTAATCATGTTAATATGAGTAACTCTGACTTGGTGAGTGAGTAATAAATGTCATAACAAGGAAATGGAATCTCAAATGATACAAAAAATAAAATCCATGCACTTACTCACAGGAGATTTACATGCAGATCTCCCATTGAAACTACCTGTAGTTAAAAGAACAAGAAAAATTGGAATGCTGAAATAAAGTAAATTTTCCAGTCATAAAAATATGTGACCTAATTAATACCTGCATATTTTTCTGTCTGTTTATAAATGTTACATTTTATGAAAGATTCAGAAAGGAATGACTCCTGAGAATAGAGACTTTCAATTCTATCTCATTATTCTAGGACAGTTTCAGTTGAAAAATGTTCACTTTTAATCAAAAAATAAAACTCCTTTTGTTAATCTGGATGCATTTAATTTAAGTAGCAATTGCCATTACATTAGCTGGCAGAAATAATTCCATGCATCTGGTTAATTATTGAAACCAGATGCATTCTATGTGGCTTTTACATTAAATTCAAATGTTTTACTTCTTTTTGTAACGCACGACTCTACTTACACATTTTTTGTAGGTTTACGAACGACGATGTCTCTTTGCATGAGGCTTTTGTGTCCTCTTTGTGCTAAGATAAATAGCATTACTGCAACAATGATTGAAGGGTAACATGCTCCAAACCAAATAAAGTGAATGAAATTAAAATGAACACCTGCTGACAAAGTTACAGTTTGCTAAAGCAAGCACTCTGGTGAAACAATTTTCACCATAAAAGATTAAAAAACAAATCTAAGGGCAAATGGGAAATGTTGGAAAGGTTTAGGAAGTGCTAAGAGGAGCCGTGTTTTTCCACTTGGATTCTAAACGTATTTAAACATAAATCTCACATCTTTAAATAGACCATTCTCTCGGTATAACTGAAAATAACAAGAGCACGTTAATTAGCAAAGCAGCCTTGATCCACCTGAATCCTACAGATTTTTACTGAATTATATGGAATTCAGACATGATTATCAGACTCATAGAATCATTAAGGTTGGAAAGGACCACTAAGATCATCTAGTCCAACTGCCAGCCCATCCCCACCAATATTGCCCACTAACCACATCCTCAGTGACACATCTCCACAGTTCTTGAACACCTCCAGGTATGGTGCCTCCACCACCTCCGTGGGCAGCCTGTGCCGATGCCTCACTGCTCTTCCTGAGAAGAAATTCTTCCTAACGTGCAACCTGAGAAGGAGTCTTTGTAGCAGACGTAGGTCCCACTGTACCAAAAATCCCAGGAATGACATGAATAAATAGTGTCTTTTATGAGTCCATAGCTATTTACAATTCTATACATACATATGCACATATATATACTTACATACACACACATTCCTATAGCACTTATATATATATAGGAGTATATAAAAGTAAGTATATATAGAAACTGCTGTAGGAGCATGGATACGAAATTTTTTTACTCCCTGGTATAAAATCAAGCAACCAAAATCAAATGCAATGTACTGGCAAAAACCAATACCCTTTGTGAAAAAAGAGTCTTTAATACTTTCAGACTTTAATGCCTTTCAGATGTTTAGGCAGTCTCAGGATGGATAAAGACAGATGGCTTTCCAATAGCTGCAGCAAACTCTCAGGACTCTCCTGAAGTTTCCCTGCAGGCTGAGAGGACTTTGTTCCATATACTAAAAAGTCCAAATTCTTTTTATTTAAGAGAAAAATGCAGTGAGTATATTATGTGAATAAACACAGGATAATAGGTTACAAACTGAACTGTAAATTGATGGAGGTAGAGAAAGGAATAAGAGGGAAAAGTGAAATTATCACTGAAGAATACAGATGCGGCAAACACATGAAATAAATAAAGCACCTTAAATAAACCAGCAGAACATCCTAAATTCATTTTATAAGGTGAAAAATGAAAACAAACCATACACTTTGGGACCAGCTGACACATTCAGCCCAAAGCTTGGTTTAGAATGAAGCACTGGCATTGTATTCATGTCCCAGTCAGCTGCTGCTATTTCTTCACAGGGGATCATGTGATGAATAATCTGAGGGCTTCTTGAACTCCAGCATGACCTTCCAAGAGGAATTTTGAGAACCCCTAAAGACCTGTACAAGGTTTGAACACCCTCTTCATCCCAGAAGGGAATCTAAGTTTTTATTCTGGAATTCTCACTTGGTAAATACCAGCATCAGTACATTGCCATGATACCAAACCAATATTAATTCTGGGATCATCTACAATAGTCAGATCTCACATGGAGGAAATGTACCTATTTCAAGAGAAGAAAAGAAAAAGGAATGGGACAATGCCTTTGAACTGCATGATATAAAAAAATGTAAGAGTGTGTTGCCCTGACATGGAAAGTTTTGAAGAAGCCCATAACTTCTCTGTGTGAGAACCGAGAAGTCTGCAAACCAGACTGCTCCCTGATAAAAAATTCATCATTGTCCTTATGAAACATCAGCAGTACCATTCTGTGCTCTTTTCCATAAGAATTAAGTACTTCTATTATTCCATTATTAATGATTTAGTCATATATCATTATTTCAGTATGAATTTGATTTATGGTTTCTTTCTTATTGTGAAGGTGTCAGCAATATGGGCAAAGCCCATCGGAATTGGCACAGAGGCCATTACTCCTGTTGCTCAATCCTTTCCGTTCTCTAAGCAAAATTCAGGCTCTGTTGAAGTCAATACCAAAATAATGACGGTAATACAAAGCTCAGGGCAGAACTGTGCCTCCTTCCCTCCCTCTGAACTGTTTTTTTGCCCAAAGTTTTTCCACACACAGGTTTCTCCCTGGTAGAGGAAGACCTTGTGTGCTCCTTGCACATGCACATTCTCTATCACTTTTGAGCTGTTACATCTGAAATCAGAGATATGATCCCAAAAGGCTAGGAATTCTGTGCTGCAACACTTGTGTTCTTCCAGGTATTCAGATGCTACACAGCAGCAGTTACTCCCATAGATAGCTCATCAGACTTGTTAAGCTTAACAAAAACGAGTGGAAATATAAGTTGGTGCGGAACGCTCAGCATGAACGAGTCTGAAAGGAACAGGCTGCTACAATACAAATAAAAAATACAACTACCAGCAACTTTCTGGAGAACAGCACATAACAAAACAGCTTCAGCTTAGAAACTTTGATTAAATGGTAAATGAAAAACAGCTTTACACCTTATCTTTAATGTCATGCAGAGTGGAATTTCTAAGTAATTTAATAACGGATACCAAATGGTCAGACTTCAGTTCTGACAGCAGCAGGCTCCTGCAATGCTTATAATTACCATTATTCTGTGCCACAGGACAGCTCTGATCAGACACTGAAGTCAGGAGCTCATCTTCAGGACCATACTCACTGCCATCATTTTGCCCTGGCACTCCAGGTAACTGCAGGTTCCCCAGGCTCCATACTCGGAAGTGCATTCTCTTGCAACTCAGAAACATACATAAAAAGACAGAACACTTATTTTTTGTTTTAAATCCCCATTCCTACTCACCTGTTCTCTAGTTAAGTGGTCTTTTGCCTCTGCCCCATCAGCTAACTTTTCTTGACTATCTGTCTGCTTCCCTTGGCATCTTGATTCTTTCCTCCTAATTGCAGAGCACAGAACTTGCATTTATTTATACCTTAATCACCAGGTCTCCTTCTAATTCAGACACTCACTGGATATTTGTGGGATGTGCTCAGATATTACAGCACTACACAAGGCCAAGCACCTAACTAGCCTCTTTTTATACAACAGTAACTCACTCTCTCCATACATCATACTTACAGGAACTGCACAGCTGCATTTCAACATGCAGTTAATGTAGATCATAAGCTAAAACTACAATTCCTATGTAGCATTTCCTAATTATTGTCACCTTGAATATAGTTAAAATTATAATAACTTAAAAAACCCAAATTCCTACGTTTTGTCGAACGTTTCCTTTGATTTCATTTACAGTGTAAGAAAATAGCTGGGTTCATGCAGCACTTGAAATCTTTTCTTACCCTTCTCCCTCCTGGAAGCCGTCACTCAGTCTGAGATAAGCACAACATGTGCATTAGCATTCAGCGTGCGTTGCGACAGTGACCGACTGTCTCAAGTGGTTTTAGTAGAGACAGGTGGATTAAACTCCACGGGAACACAGAACTTAATCTGGAGCAATAACGGATGAAATCAAATCAGAGGTAAAAAATAAAAATAAAAAAATTACATCCTGTTTGACCGCGCAGATCTACATGAAAAATAACATAACCACCACATCAAGCAGTTAATCATGTAACGAGTCAATGACATCATTCTCGTAGTCTCCCAGAGAAGACTGTTGGGCATGGTTAGGAGACAGCTGACAGTGACTGCTTGCTGGACAGCTGATAACTTTGTTCAGGTCCTCCATTACTCACTGTTTAATCTAAGGAATGTCAGATGTCATCACTTGATGGAATGAATAACCCAGATCACAAGTACATGGTGTCCATTCTGTGCAATGAGGAGTGCCACTGGAGATGATGTTTGTTTGCTTCCCCATATAGGGAGATATTAATATTTCCCCTATTTTAAATCTCACACAAAGGTTCTCTCCCTGAAGATAACTGTTGTGGTTTTGTGATTTTTGTTGTCAGTATTCCACATCAGAACATCATGCAAAACAGTGGGAGCTAAAGAGTAAATGTTCTGGTTCCGTGGACTGCCTTTTTTGGGCATTTTGGGTTCTTGGAGGGGAAGGGAGGATAGGCATTCCCGGAGGAGCTGGTGGGCAGAAGAAGGGTGGAGCTCCTAGGAGCACACGCATGTGCTTCCCCTACAGTCTACTAGAGTAAGAATTTGCATTTGGCACTCTTTTTATCTCTCTTTTTGTTTGATTTTGTTGGATTTAGTAAATTACCGTTCCTCCTCAGATCGTTGCCATTGTTTTTTTTTTAGAGCCATCTGCTATCTCCCTACCCTTCCCCCTCTCCTAGAGCACACGGCCCGCCTGGGGCCAGCCACGCTGCAAAAGGTGGGGCAGGTTTTTTCCCCTCTCTCCTTTGTCTCTTTTCTGGGCTTTTGTGCCCCCGTCACAGACTCAGACCTAGAGATAACTCCATGACAATAACCACCTCAGTTCAAATTTTCTCATGTGCAATCATAGGAAGTTGTATACGTATTTCTTCCTTCATGTTATTCTTCCAGCTTAAAAACACTTGCTCTTTCAGATCTAAGTGGTATACATTATTTTATTACAGAAAAGTATTGTACTTTTAGTAGAATAGGGTTGGAGCTAGCACAGTAATCAGAACTACATCAAGGCATCAAGACTTCACAAGTTATTTTCTCTAATAATGATCCTTGCCTTGACAAAGTAGGCTACATGCTCTCTTTAGAGCAGATTCCCACTCCAGATAGGGAATCAGATATTTTTAGACTGAATATAAGGAAGAAGTTTTTCATAATAAGGGTGGTGAGTCACTGAAACTGATTGCTCAGAGAGGTGGTAGATGTCCAGTCCTTGGAAACATCCAAGGTCAGGCTAGAGGGGCTCTGAGCACCCTGATCTGCTGTAGGTGTTCTTGTTCAGTGCAGGGGAGTTGGACTAGATGGTCTTTAGGGGTCCCTTCCAACTCAAACGATTCTATGATTCTTTGAGGTCCTTTTCAACCTAGGCCATTCTATGATTTTATATGCTAAGCTTAAAGGCTAAAGAATATCTTTGCAATTGCAGAATAACTGAAAATTCCTGTGCATGGAACATGCAGACTAATGCCCAAGAAATAGCAGATGAATACAGCATACAAGTAGGTGACCATAATATAGATACAGAGAGGTTTTGCTCTGATCAGCTGAAGACATTTTTAATCAAAGCATACAATAATAACTGAACACCATTACACCTCCACCTCTTGTCATTTCCTCTCTATTTACCCGTTTCTCTCTACATCTAAACAGCCCTAAGTATAGAGCTCCATGGATGCCATATCCCTTGCTGTTAATTTTGTTATTTCTTCATGAGGTCTAAGATGAGCTGTCAGGCTGTTGGGTAGCTGTGGATATTCAGAGAGGAACACAAATTAATTCACCAACTACCCAAGGATGAGGAATTTTCTCCCATTAATGCCTAATGATCAGCCCCACCATGCTACATTTCACTGCAGAACTATTTTACAGACTGCATTAATTATCACCTCCTTCATCTCTTTCGCTTACTGAATTTGAATAAATCCATTTCAAATAGACTTAAATAATAAACATAATAATATAAATATTATACGTTACATATAACATATATAACTTAGTATCATACAATATATACTATATATCATACTATATATCACAAAATCACTGAATCATAGTGGTTGGAAGGGACCACTTGGGATCAAGTCCAACCTGAAGCTAAAGCAGGAATATAATGATATAAATAATAAATAAATGAATTTAAAACAAAAAGTTTTAAAACAAATTCTGGTAACTGTCAGTCAGCTAGTGTATTCCTGGAAGCTCAGGAAGAAAGACTCAGACCTGAAATGCTATGTGCCATAATCCACAGATCTAAGAACTACTTGAGCTCCTAACAAAATGCATTAGATTTCTTACACACAGGAGCTTGGCTGATGAACTTGTTGGGCTGTTATGCAAATAAGGACACACAATTTATGAAACCAACGCAACTCAATGATATCATTTAAAAACTTCTGCTGAGGAAGCACACTATAAGATGACACGCAACGTTAACCATTCAAAATCCCCCAATTTCAAGTTAGCTAGCATTTGTGAGCTGTGATATCAATACTGTTCTTTCCTCTCTGACACTCTGCATCTGGAAGTTTCCTCATTCATTACAAAACTGCAATTTTCAACATTTATCCAATTTTAGAGAAAGGGAGAAAGGAGGGAAAAGTCAATGTTCTTGAAAAGAAAGCAATGCCTCATTGAAAATAAGTCATTAGGATAATTGGAAATAAACGTAGGCTTGCCTGTCATGTACTTAAAATATTAAACTGCACTGGCTCTCTTTAATAGAAGATGATTTCCTGTGCTAGCCAGATATGTCATACACACGATATTCAGATTTCTTTGCAAGTGATAGACAAACCTCACAGTGCAATGCTCCCTCCTTCCAGCAACTCATCAGATAGCCATTCCTCTTGGCTGGACAAATCAGGATGAGTAAAGCTTCTGTTTGGGGGCCTACATGCCATACAGCTGCATTTGGTCCACAGAGTCTGCAGACTGTGCATCGTAAGGGCTGGTACCCAGCTTTATTTTGGTTTTAAAAGTGGCTGATTTGGATTCCAAATCCAAATAAGGAATTGGTTCAACTGGATATCTCAGTCCAACCTGTCCAGTTGGATGTCTGTCCAACTGGCTATTGCAATTGGAGTGCTCAGGAAAGACTTGTGCCTCCTGGCAGATGTAATTTAAACACAAAAAAAGTAAACGTGCAAGACTGCATGTGGAGCACAATAATGAATAGCAAGCAGAACGCAAAAATGCTGTTTGAATCAACCAAATTAAAAATATATACTATTATCCACAAAAGTAGACAAAGGCTCAGATGAGGCATATAAAAATAGGTGCCGAAGCGCTCAGAATTCTAGTATCAATCACTTTAAAAAGATGACAAAGTGGTTCAAAATAGAAGTTGATAATGAACATTGTGAAGGTGACACATCAAAATTTTCTGCTTTGCCAATCTCAGAGAATGGGGACTTTTAATGAACCTAGGAATACATTCCAAAGTAATATGTATATATTTTCCAAACAATATCTAATAAAATTCTGGAGCCCATAGCAAAAAAAAAAAAAAAAAAAACAAAAATTCAGTTGGAATAAAAGTTTGGATATTTGAATACATTAAAAAAGAAAAAAAAGAAAGAAAGAAAGGAGTTGTGACTAATGCTTCAGGGATATTAACTTCAACCGGCGGAGGCTTATACTAATCTCCTTCTGTATTCGGCCAGGATGAGACTTGACATACCGGACAGATCATAACACATCCATCAGTACTCTGTATGATGTTCCTCTAAGGCTCTGGCTACTGTTGGAATTAGGTTGCTGTGCCAGGTGTGTACAGCTGGGTCTGAACACCCACTGCTAGGACCATCCCAGGCACTTGATAGGAATCGGGGCTACCAAAGATCCTGGTTACATGGGCACAACAGCTCCTCAGGTACCTCCAGCACTGTTTGCTGAAAAGGAATTTCAAATGAACTTGGTGGATGTCACTACAGCCCAGAAACATTGCTTCCTCTTCCCACTTAGTGTAATCCTGTAAGAAATACCAACGCTTGGACCTGCTGTGATACGCAGCATCTGTGGATATATGGATATATAATGCAGATTTAGTTCTATTTCAGAACAAAAAGGATTTATATCAAATTAGCTGATTTGCATTTGTACCTAGTTAAAACCAAAATAAGATGTTTATATTACCAAATAAATGCCCACAGGCAGACAAACAATGTAGGTACAGCCAGTGCCACCACTTTAGCCTGAGCTTGCACTGGGCGTGTTCTCAGTGCAACACTGCAAGATCAGTAAAACAGGATGTCAGTTGTGTGATGAAGGGAGAGGATGAAAGGTTGTAGCAAGGAGCGATTAGAAGGGTGCAGCATGCTAGAACAGGCTGCTTTTTGATTTTCTTTATTCTTTAAGTTTTATTTCTTTTTGGCAGCACTGAGTTACAGCCTTATGGAGGGTAAAGCATTGAAGTTTGTCAGCTAGCCCTAAGGCTCAGCAATGTACCAGGTCAGGCATTGATCTTGGCGACAGTGGAACAAATGCACTTTGACTAATTCTACTGAATTCAGTTGCTTCCTCCCATGAGGAAAAGAAATATTAATTATTTACATTATAATACCATCTAGCCCTGTAATTCCTAAATCCAGCTGTGCAATGCTAGGCATTACTTAGAGAAAAGAGCAACTCCATCTCACGAGAGTTCACAATCTAAACTGACAAGCCAGACAGTATGAGGGAGAAAAGGAGCACTATCTTCTCCACTTAGGGATGGCGAGCTGAGAGCCAAAGTGCCTGCCCAAAGTGGCAAAGGAAGTCTGTGGAACAGGACAGGACAGAATTAAACTCTCATTTTCTCGGATCTGATACCTGAATCGTGACAATTTCTTTAAAACAAAAAACAAAAAAACAGGTTTTGTCTTATTTCCAAGTAACATTGTAAAGTACCTGAGCAACATATCTACTGTTTCCTGCATTAACTTCCTCTCTGGGTGCTTCCAAGGCAAGCTACTCCTGAAACAGTATACTTGGCTTTATAAGGCTTTAGCATATAGAGCATCAATCACAGAATGGTTTGGGTTGGAAGGGACCCCAAAGCCCACCCAGCCCCAACCTCCCGCTGTGGGCAGGGCTGTGTCCCCCCCCCCCCCAGCTGAGGCTGCCCAGGGCCCCATCCAACCTGGCCTGGAGTGTCTCCAGGGATGGGGCACCTACAGCCTCTATGGGCAAATATGCTGTGACAATTATGTGCCAAATTCATTAGGAGCTTTTAAAAGTTTTATTCTCAGAGTAGAGAAGTCCATAATTTGAAACACAATTTCTGGTTCAGTGGGTTGTTTGTTTTTGTGATCATTTAAGAACAGGATCTGAACCCTTGAATGAGCAGAACAATGGCCCACCTGGTTCCAGGTGCTGTCTCTAATTGCAGGCCCTTGTAGTCATTTCAGAGCAAAGCAGGAAATGCTTCATAACTTGATAAGCTGGACAAAGCGTATATAGCCTGCTGAACTGAAATCACTGATAGTTAAATGCCTCCTGAGATACATGGGTTTGTATCTCTTCTGCGGCTTTACTCTTTCAACAAGAACTTTCACTGATTAGAAAGTGGTTTAGATTTCTTTTCATGTGTTATATCTTTGCCTCTCGATTTTCTTTCAGTGCTCCCATTGTTTTTACACTATGAGAAGAGGCAGACAGGAATCCTCCTCCTCCAGATATTTTGTATAGCTTTATAATTCATTTATGTTCCTCTCCCTAGGCAGACATCTGCTCAGCGAAGAAACAGCAGGAAAGCTGAAAGTCAGACCTGAAGAGAAACCCATTTCAAAGAGGTGGATTTAGTAAACTTGAAACTCTACTAAAACGCACCCTGCAAAAGGACAGCTGGGAGGAAGGTTTCCAAAACCAACGTAGAGACACTGCTTATTAGGCACAGGAAACAAATTCTCCTTACAGACAAAACAAAACAAACCAAAGAAACAACAAACCACCTCAAAACAGCAAAAGCTGAACCTCAAAAACAAACAGGTCAGGGAGATCTGCTTTTGCCTTAAGGTATAACCAGTTTGTGTTTGTAAAGATAAGGTAGATCAATGTCATTAGCTGCAAATGGCTAAGAGTTCTGGGCTGTCATGTCCTTACCTTAAGAAAGAGCAAGCAATTCAAAGTGACAAAGGGAATGTCGTCTGCTCTGCAGTAAGTGTCCCTAAATGACAAGATTTCTTGCTGGCTGTGAAGACACCAAGCTCATATTTGTCTATACTGCAGAACTATTCTCGACAATGGCTATATTCAAGTACTTCGAAAGTCCAGAGACTTGAAATAAGACTTAGAAATTTCATCTAAACAGCAAAGCTATCTGGATATTTGCCAAAGAATCAGTTATATTTGCTATATTTTGGATTTGCAGTTCTTTATTGTTATTATTTTAATATATTTATATTTGCCAGATTGTGTCAGGTAAGGTCTAAAAATTCTTGTTTCAAAAGAAATGAATTTTTGGATTGCTAAAGCTGCAAGTAATAGCTCAATTTGCACCTCCAGTAACTTTACTCTGTCAATAACTCTGAAACAGTAATTATTTGAAATAACTGTGACCGAACTTTGCTTTCCTATTAACAGTGGCAGCCTGATTACCTTCTGTCTTGTGATTTACATTGTTTTATAAACTAAGCAAAATGGAAGTACTATATTGCAGATGGAGCAGAAATTCTGGTTTGAGCTATCCCAGAAGACTATATTTTGGCTGCATAAATCTTGGCATAGTTTGCGGGAGCTATGCTTTCCTGGCAGTGTTTCACATCAATGACCAGTATTTGGAAATCTGCTTAATAAGACTGAACTACCACAACAGTAGGACAGTAAGATCTTTTCAGATCTGTCAGGACACAATGGTGATATTAGAGATACTTCATGGGGAAAAAAAAAAGCAACATCTATTCAAGCTTTGGACAAAATAAGTACTTCTGGCTCTTAACATTTTGTTCCACTTCCATAATGTATGACCTACATACGTTACTAGAAAAAACATTTTTAAAAGGTACTTTATTTCCCCTAAGCTTTACTGAGAGTCTGACTACCCAGAAACTCATAGAACTAGGCTATAGAACTACATTTGCTCTTGAATGAGAAGCTGCCCACCAATTTACAGGTAAGAAAATAACTAATTGTATAAGCACTTAAAAATATTTACAAAACACTGGTTTATTAAATTGCAGCATGGTGATCTGCAGCAAATAGCTTCATCATTGAGATGGATCACTGAAACCATTAGAACTTTTTGTTATCCCATACTCACAGACTATTTGGGAGGAAAGAAAGGGGGAAATGCTTTATTTCAGAGCAGAATTTTCCCTCCTGCCCACCTACAATTGCATTCCTGCACAGAATAAATCTGAACAATGTGTTTGTGATTAAGGAATGATAAAAAATGATAAACTCACCAGAATAGGCATGGATTGAGATCATTGATGTAAAGCTTGGTGCTGCACGGATGGTGGATTGATAATAATTGCTTCCTAAATAAAGACACTGTATTTTACTTCAACCTTTTTACCTTCTGTTCTGTTTATGGTAATAACAAGCTTTATCTAACATCCAGTAACATCTTTGACCAACTGAAGTTATTTTGCTAATTTTTTTCCTTCTATTTTTAATTTCCATTGTCATCTTGGTGGGAATTGCACATTGCTGAGGGGGACTCATATGAAGTAAGAGACAAAACTTCCATTAACTCCTTTGAAGCCAGATTTCTACCAAGTTGGCCTAACATTCACTGACAGTCTGGCACTGAAACATCCCTCTTATCCCTCTGATGTGCATGTTCTTCTTCCATTAATATAATTAACAGAAATGGATGTGACATCAAGATCTAAAAGACAAGATATTTACCAGCAAAATTCTAGGGAGTTTCTAATGCGGATCTATTTCCCACATAGCTCTAGAGCAATACATGGGCACGATCCAACGTCCTTTAGAAACAAAGGAAAATCTCCAGTAAATTCAAGGACTTTGGGCCATGCCCTGTAAAATTATTAATATTATTAGTTTTATGTATCTGTGTGGAGACAGAAAGAAAAGCAGAGTGCTAATATCCATACTAATGAATGAACAAGCACGAGCCCACAGCAGTGTCAGGTCATCGCAACCTCCATACAGTTTCTGTAGGAAGATGTAGGTTGAATAACTCTTTCTTCAGTTTTCAGTGCCTTGGTGCAAAAGGAAGCGTATGGCCCCAGGAACAAACGGAAAAACATTTATGACACTTTAAGTGCAGTTAGTTATTTGTAGGTGAAGCATCCTGCTATCAGCATTGACTTGCTGCATTTGAAACTGAAACAGTCATAGCAGCAGTGACTTCTTTCAGCATCACTGCAGTTCATTTTCCTGACTATAAATAGGAGAAGAGAAGCACAGAGCAGCTCCTCCTCATTGGGGCTGCCTTTCCATCATAGCCAGGGGGAGGCAGCTCTGGGCCAGCATGCTGTGCAGCCACCTTATTGGTATGCAGCTCCTTCAGGTTTAATCCACTCACATTTTATTTTTCCACCTCCTACCTTTTTCCTTTAAATACATTCAGCATTCATGAAAAGAAAGGGAGTATTATATGTGTGGAAAGATTTCACAAGGTAGGTAGCACCATTCTCACTTTACATATGGTACAAATGAAGAAAATGAATGTGTGTGCTTACTGCACATCTCTTCAAGGGAGCAAGGGAAATGATGTGATTTCTTGTGACCTTTGTGAGGTTCATCTCTATCAGCAGAGCGTGTGAGAGAAGAAAAGCGCTTATCCTAAGCAATGGTACTTACTTTTCCAGGAGAAGAGGCACGAAGCAAGAAGGCTTGAGGAGGAAATATGCAACCTCCAGCCACCAAGAACTGGTGACAAAAGGAATGGCAGAGATTATTTCTTCCTTAAGTGTCACATAAGGAAGAGAAGATCTTGTAACTGAAAATCTCAGCATTTTTTCTATTATTCGCTACTGTCTATGCAGATCCACTTGCCTGGTTTGGTCAAAGTATGCTTTGGTCGTGTTTAGCAGCAAGATAGCCAGGTACTAAGAGGGCAACCTATATCTTTATCATTCTTCCTACCTCTTTTCACACTTTTTCTCTCATAACTTATCTAGCAAGTCTAACAGTGAAAATAGCAAATCTGGTTATGAAATCATCCACTACACATGGGTATAACTGTTCAGAAGAGATCTCTTAGCCTTGACGCAGTAGAATACAAGGTAAATTTAGGGACCTTTTAGAACAATGATAAATTTTCTACTACAAAAGTTATTAAAGCAAACAAACAAAATGCTGTCATTATGAGAAAACGATTAATCTGGTCACAAGTATGAATATGGTACTGAAGTCCATCTGCCACAACAACCACAACAATAATGGTGTAGACCATGACTGCAGCCAAGTGCTGTTGGTCTGCTGGGGCAATCCAGCAAGATACTGCAACATGTCTGGGTAACACCACCAAGCAAGGAAAATATCAAGTTAGGGTAAGACAGACTCTAGAATACTCTGAACGTTTCTTATCATCCACTCTCAAGAAAGATTAATTTGGGTGGAAGGACAGCAGAGAAATCCTTTAAAGATGATACAGTTGATGGAGAGCTTTACTACAGGAGGATGGAAGAAGAGACAGCTCACTTCTAACAGCATGGAAGCCGAGCAGGACTTGTGCCTTTTCCTGCAAGACCTGATCAGAATTTCACACATTGAGCCTAACAAAAACATGCCAGGATTTTTCATGAAACTGACTTCAAAGCACTTATCTGGAATGTTGGAAATCTGAATTTCGTTTTTTCCACCTCTGATGCACCCTGGAAGATGTGTGGAAAGATTCAGTCACCTCCTCAGAGTTGAGAGTTTTATGAGGTAGCAAGATGCCTACAAGTTATCAGAGCAGTGCTGATTTTCTCCTGTGTAGCTAGCTTCCATACAGAATTAGATGCTTTCTGTTAGAATGCACAGAAGAAATCCAGTAACAGACAATCTTCAGCTTTTTATGGATTATGCATTAATTATACCATGGCATAAGAGCTATTAGAGTTAGCTCTGTAACCACTCAATGTTCCTTAACTCAAGCACACTCCAAGCAAATACACCCATACTGACTGCAAGATCAATGTGATTTGAAGAGCAGTTCAGTCACTTCTGTAACATGTACAATCCAAACTTATGAACCATCAGGCACAAACTAGTTTCCAAAGTAACCTGATATGGCAGCTTTGTTGTGTGCTTCTAGAAATGGGAATGCCAGGCTGTAAGAATTAAAGCTGCACAATGCAAGACTATCGGTTATATCTGCACTGGTAAATTGTAGAATGTTAGCGCAAAGCAGAACTTCATCATCTAAATATTGTTAGAATGACTTTGGTATACCTTTTGCAGAAGCCAGTTAGCACTCCCTCCAAGCCATGATCTTGGCACAGGCCGACAGCAGTCAGTTAGCATGCACCAACTGTGCTTCGCAGGCTAAGAGATTTAATTCTGTCTGTGTAGGCTGATCAAACCAGAAAAAGCCTTGGCACTGTACACAATGCACTAACTCCAGCTCAGTTTTTATTTTGCCAGACATGAGATTATTGCACGCAGCCATTGCTTCTCCAGCATGATCTGAAATAGGGCTTATTAGCACAGGAGCAGCGCTAAACGCGAGACTGGACCTTTCTTTCTGAAGTCTTGTGCCCAAAGTCCTTAGGAACGATCTGTTGGCTCTCAACAGCCACACCAAATTTGGCAGGGCCAAAGCTAACGAGACCAGTTGTGAACAAGCTGTTTCCATATAGAACTCTCTGCCCTGCTCTCCTCAGCATCTGTGCCAAAAACATGTCTTATTAGCTCATTCACAGTGCAGGACCCCATCTCTGTGTGTGCTGGTAACAGTCTTTTAAGTTTCCTACTGCCCAGGGCACCAGTGACTGCCTTGAAATACCTTAGTGATTCTGGGGGAGTCAGCCCTGGTTCACTAGTTTCAGTGCTGAAGCATATTTAGCAGCAGTTCTGAACAGATGATGCTTTTGACCTGGTAAATCAAACAGATTAACATAAAATATGAATAGATTGCGAGTGCTTACACAGATGTGTATTTGTATATACATATATATGAAGATTTACAGCTCATATGTATAAAATCAAATATTAGTTATACGATAAAATAATAAAAATCCTTTTAAGTTATAAAAAGAACTGAACAACTTAAATACCTATCTCATATGTAACAAAAACATTTTGTGACTTTCAGCATAAATTTGACAGCAGAAATGAAATTGCACAATAGAATTTCAGACCACAATCTGGTCTGGTATTTCATTGTCCAGAATTCTAATGAATATAATATCTATATTACAATCCTCTTTAACTTATGTAGCTCTTACCAGTCTTTTTTGCAGTCAGAGGAACACTACTCTGGTATGTGCTTGATATGGTTAGGCCGATTCCAATGTATTTATACTTATCACTATTATTGATGCATCACAAACGGAGTACAGAAACATACAGGATGTTTGTCTACAGCAATAACATGTCGTTAAAAAACAGAACACTGCAATTTCTAAATTATTTTGTTGTTGTTGTTAAAGATGAGTGGAGAAAAAAAGCCACAGAAAGCAATTCCCCAAGATCCAACATCCCTGTTTGATAAGTGTCACACGAACACCCCTGCAGAACAGTCACACATCTTGTCTGAACCCCAGTTAGTGCTCATTTTCATGACGTAATGTGTAAATGTTCCTGCTGTTTATGATCTTGTCCTCCGCTTCCTCAGAACAGAACAATCATTAAAAAGGAGAAAAGAAACTTTGCTCCTTGGAAGACAGTAGGGACTACAGTTTATGATGAATCCATTTAGCTGAGCAGCATTATCCTTGAAGAGGAAAACAGTTCTGTAACTCAGTCTACTTGGTTGCATTTTTTTTTCCCCTTGGGTTTGGAAAGTCATTTACTGCAACACACAGAGGCAGGAGATAAACAGTTAACTCAGCCATTCTTCATGGTGCTCTGCTTCTGCTTGGTGTCTCTGTCACATATTCTATTTACTTCTTGGGTTCAAAGTTTTCCTCTCTTTAATTTTCATTTACTTATTTATCTTTGAATCATGCATCACTTGGCTCACTCCTCCTTGCACCTCCACAGCTTTTGTTGTTTACAGTCTTTAATGACGATCTTTTACTTAAGAGCTCACCAAAGTGTAGATCATGCTGAATGAAAAGAAAGACACAATATGAAAGTATCCTTTTGAGACATAAAAAGCACTTTGATTTTTATAACCCTTTACTGTCTGTTCCTCAAGGTCTGACTGTAATGGCCAATGCCTTTGCATTCTCTCTGTCTCTCTAAAGTATCTTAATTATGGTGGATTCAAGATAGGTATCAAAAAGAACTCAAGAAATAGCAAATTCATTAGTGATATCCTACTGTACCACAAGCTGTGTTTGAGCTTATTAAAATGTGCTCTGATGTCTGAATTTGAACAGTGAAGGAACAAAACCATTTTGCTTTAACATGTTTGATCTTTACAACTTCAACCAGCAACTCTCAGCGCGGCAGCCAAGGTTTACCATGAAACTATGCGTTTTCTTTCCTTTAGAGAAAAATCCATACAGTAGAAGAAATAAAAAACGCAGACAACCAGCCAGCATGAATCCATACATATTAAGTACAACTCTAAAAAATGAGGAAATTGCAGTATATTGCCACAGCCCCATTTTACTGCAATTCTAGCTCTTGCAATATGCAGGAAAGCACAGCAAAAGTGGATATAGTACTGTTTTATTAAGCAGCAGACCTTGGCTTATGGCCACATTTTATAATGAAGGAAAGCAGGGCTCAGCACAACAGTTTAGTTCCAGCAGAAATGCTTAGACAAATGCTTAATATTCTACATGAAATGAAGCGTCCGCAGATATAAGCACACACTGCTGTAAGTAGGTATGCTTCCCTGAATCAAGATCAGAAGCAGTTCTTTAAGGCTAAGGAAACATGCACATTTGTTTTAGTCATTCCTAAATGCAATTTCATGTGTTAAATGAAAAGCAGCTAGTATTTCCTCAGTAAAATTACCAGACTTACCAGTAAAGATAGTAGAAGAAAGAAAGGAGATAGAAAGCTAGCTTACACCAGGCCTCTTTTTGACAATAACTCAAGGTATCAGCATTCATGACTGCAGGCGGATCATAAGCGAGTTCTGAACTATCTGCTGGGCAACGAAAATACCTGAAAGAGAAGAACTCTACAATGACTGTAACATGCTCTATTAGACATGTGCTGACACATACTGTCCTGATCATCGCCTTAGAAGAAAACAGTCTTCCATGGTATAGGAGAAATTTACCTCTCTTTTTCAAGCCTCACTTTCTGGACATGATTAAGTCAGAATACTGGTCTAGACTTATTGCAGAAACAAGCAATTCATGGATGTGAAATTTCTGTGCTCTATTAAATCTCTAGATTGAAACATTCCCCCTGCCTATATAGTTCTTTCTGGCTTACTCGCTAATAACTTGTATATTGTGAGTGACAATACGTAGTGGTCTGTGATCACAGCATGGAAGAAGAATTACTGGGCTTTAACTGCATCCACACAACTAATTTCAGATATGATGAGAGGTGAGAGTCTCAACCAATTGATAGCTCAGTTTCTTCTACTCTGAAAAGGAAAAATGCAATACGGTATAACAAAAGAGTTGGCCGACTAGTGTTTTCTACACATAGCACTGCTCAGAAATTTATTATCTAAATAATTTTTATCAAAATCAGTTTATCAGATCAGTTTTTCTTATATGGGAGAAATTTCTTATTATTTTCACCAGAGACTGGATATTTGAAAAAAACTATGATGAAAGATGTTTTTGGCAAAGAAACTTTAGTCTCAGTTACTTTGCAGCTTCACTGGAATGATAACGTGCAATTATCTTCCCATGGCTTTACACAGAAATTTATACAATGAAACCAAGAGCAGCAAACAACGTGTAGTAATTATAACAAGGCATACGGAGAATCACAGAAATATATCCTAAGTTTGGCATCATTATTTCAAGTATGACCATTTCCATTTTGTATTTTTTTCTACATTTCAGACCAGGATCATTGTCACACTTGAGTCTTTATGCTTCAAAAGACAGCATCAAAACACTATGATCTTTATTATATCCAACAAAAGAGCGCTCATAGCTTCATCTCATTAAACTTTCTGAGAACTATGCTGTCACTCTAACTTCTGGATAATATAAATCTACCACATGATGTTGCATTATTACCAAGTTTTGCAGAAAATAGAGTTTAAAAGCTACTATTTTTTAATTCATAGCTGAGGTACTAGCAGTGCCTTCTTTGCAGAATTATTCTTCAAGCTACTTCACAAGAGAAGCTACCTGCTACCATATGTATCTTTGTAACACAGAAAGAACCCTACAGACAAAAATTGTCTGTGCTTTTCCAAATACAGTGGGAATGCAAAACCAGTGAAAGACTGCAGACTGACAAACAGAAAAATGAATGCCTCTTGGCTATCTACAGAGGTGCCAGATCCTCTACTAGAATTCAGTGGAAGCTGTATTGTCAGCAGCTTCAGTCCAGAAAACATAAAAGCTGCTCAGCAGCAGTTCCTAGATGGTTGATTCTGAAAGCCCTTGGGTGAGTACAAACATGTAGCAGAGATCAAGAGCTGAAGACAGCTGGAGAACAGATTGCTTGGGGAGGGGGTGGAGCCACCACCCATGGAGGTGTTCAAGAACCATGCAGAGGTGGCAGTGAGGGACGTGGTCAGTGGCATGGTAGGGGTGGGTTGGTGGTTGGACACAGTAATCTTAGTGGTCTTTTCCAACCTTAATGATTCTGTGATACTAACTCCCTGACAGCTCCTCGCCTGTACAGCTCTTAGTGCTCCATCTTCAGATTCCAGGCCACTTCACTTCAAGTTCTCATTTGGGTGTGGTGATTGCATCTTGCACTTGGAATTTTCGTCAAAGTGGTTATTTAAACATGGCTACCTAAATTAGGCTATTTGAAGCCACATTTATGTATTATAGGTTTTCTTCCCCCATCCTGAACATTCAACAAAAAATACTTTTTCCTCTCAAAACTTGTGTCTTAGCTGTCTTTAGGCCTTTTTCCTGTTGCTGTGCTTCATGCCTCATACAGTCTGCATGGCTAATGAGTTGGCACATATGGCTAACACACAGTCAGAATATAAAAGATGGGCTTACCTCCAGAAGTGATAAAAAAGCAGAGGAACATTTAAGCCCAGTGTGAGCCATTCCTGAGCACACAAAAACATTATGCAGAAAAGGCTATGGATAGAGTACTCTGGCAACACCAGCTGAAAGAAACAGAAATAACAGATCAGTAAAATATCCCCGTGACTTCAGTCACTGATTTTGCAGAAGACAAACCATCTCTGGAAATCTGCATCTGCCCCTGGACATACCTCAAGAGAGGGACAGCAAAGCAGAGAGCAATGAGCACAAGGCGTGGAGCCATCCTGGTTCTGATCCTGGCTGTACACTGTGGGCTTTTTTATAAGTTGCATGCACCCTTAAGATCTCAATTCCATTACTAAGTTAGCTTTTTGAGCTAAAACCCACTAAGAAGCGAAACTCACACTCCTGGTAAATCCATGGCTTCTCACACTGCTTGTTGCAGACCAACATGATCCTTTCTATTAAAAGAGAGGGTGAGTGGGCAGCTAGCAGAAACAGAAGTTTATGTGATGTTGATTTAGAGTAATTACTTCTAAAGGCTCTTTTTCACCCCCCTTTCTTAGCTGGTCTTCTCTTGTTTTCTTATGTCTTTTCTCAGAAATCCAATTCTTATCTTTATTCAAGCAATAAAATAATTTTATTCCAGTATCTTATATTTCTCAAAACCAGACAATCCCACACACAGTTCATCTCTATCCCTTGCCACGTCTCCAAGTCACGTCAACCAAAGTTTAAAAACAACAACAACAACAAACATTTGAGGGACTTCTTTTGGTGTCAGTTCATCTTCATCAGTCAAATAGTTCAAGTGAGTCGTGTTTCTGAAAACAGTGAGAAGCCCACTACAGCTACGCCCATCTCCCACCTACTCCCATACAGCTGTGCTGCAACAAATTCCATAGTTTTAGGACTTCTTCCACTTTGCAAGGAATGTATTTTTTCACTTTCATATCTCTAAGCCTATGCACTCAATCTAAGCATCCTCAAAAGCTTATCTTATGTGGATGACAACTCATGGTACAATTGCATAGCACAGATTCCAGATGGCAGTTATTTATCACTGCTGGATTTTTTTTTTTTCATTTTTAGAATGTGATTTAGAACATGACTATAACCTTTACCAAGAGAATGATTCATCCTCGTCACAAATTACAGACAAGAAAGGTCTTAATGATGAATGGCTACCGACTAAGCATAATGGCACTTTCAAGTATATTACATTCATTATCACATATTTGATTTCTGCTTTTAACACAGTTCACAAAATTAGCAAAAACACAGTGTTGTTGCTTGATCAGTGGGCTGGCTGGTAATAACTGAGAAGGAAACCCAATGTGGAAATTTATAAAGGAGATTTAAAAAAAAAAATAAATAACCATCTGTGAAGCTAGAAAGGAAACATGGGAAGCAGTAGAGAACAGATTCACTCTCCAGTCACAGTTTCTAGTGTATACTAAATCTACCTCTGCTTTTAATAGAATAACAGATGGGTCATCTCATCTCTTCACCTTTTTTGTGGAGTAATATTTTTGCATCAGCATAAATAAATACAGGATCAATTCTGATCACACAGTTTCCAAAGAGAATTCATGGAAAGAAGCAAACACCAGTCTGTAAACCAGTTGCAGTTGATATTCAAACGATTTATTCAAGGGACTAAATCTAAAAGTAAGTGAGGGAAGTAAAAGCGTAAAGGGAGTAACAGCAAGGCTTGTGAGGAAAAGTAAACTGAATAACTGAACAACTAGAAAAACAAAATGTAACACTGCCTCTGTTCCTGGCTGGAGTAGTTGCCTTGCAGTCCTCTGAAACCAATGGAGACTCCAATGCACTTCAGCAAATACAGGATTTGGCTCCTGGAGGGAAGAAAGCCAGTTCAGGAAGCAGCAACTGTCAATCCTTGTCATTGCTGCCAAGCTAGTCCATTGCAATGGTAACTTTTGAGATACTGAGAGTTGTGCAACAGGAATCAGGCTGGGATCTTTAATTCATTTCTGGGACAGTGTATAAAGCTGTCAGACGGCAATCATTTTGAGATATAAACAGTATACTTCTATTTTGAACCAGGAACACTCTGATTCAGATAATGAACTCTGCTTTCTGACACAGCTCGAGATAAAGTCTGGAGATGGTTGCAGAACACAGAGCTGGAGGAGAAGCTAGCAAAAAAGCATGGCACTTGAGAGCTGTAACTTGTACACTTGGAGTTCCAAACTAATGTATAGCATTGCAAATATACCATTAGAAATTCTGCTCATTGACGTTTAGCCATGGAAGACCACAAAAAAAGCCTTAAAAGGAAGTCAAAGTTTCTAGATCAAAGTGATGCTAGTCAGAAACATCTCTTGCTATAATGTAAGCACAGGAAAGAAACTACTATACCTTCGTATGTATGCTCTGATATGTACATTTAAGTTAATATATGTATCAGCAAAAAATTCAAAATCTTTTTTTCACAAACCATTTGCATTTCAAATGTAAAATCTTTGCTAGATATCAAATCATTATCATTCCACCATAAATATTCAGTACACTCTCATACAAAGTAGTACACACATGCATACATACAGGTAGATAGTTTCATCCTTATAGTTCCAAAGCAAATAAGGCAGCCTTTGCTGTGTGTAGACAGCAAGGTTAGGCTGAACTGAATCATGGGAAAACAAGCACTGACGCTAACTAAGAACCTGCCAGCAGCTTTTCTGTGCTTTATGGACTTCAAAGTCATCTGAAGATATCAACTGCATCTCTCACAAAGCTCAGTCCTTTATTCAGTCACTTTTAATCGGTTTCCTCTTCCCTGATCGTGTTCTGTTGTTCTTTTAAAAACAACAATCCCATCTTTTCCTGTCAGTACTCTTCCTCCTTATTGTGCTTATTACACATGACTACCTTCTTCTCAAATGTAATTTTGCTCTTCCAGAACATTATATTATTTTCAAATGGAATGACTCTCACAGCTGGGCTCACCAGTGAACACGCACATGGAATACCTCTCTGAAATCCAAACTGGGAAGATAAACAGAGTGAACAGTAATCTCCCTTCATCAGTGCTATTAAATTCTCTTACTTAGAAAAAATAACGTAACAAGTGAACCAAACTGTTTTCCCAGTCACTGTTAAGTCACTAAAATGCCAAGAACTCATGCCTCTGTCAAGTACTTTATGTCCAACTCTCCTGAGTACTACACAATAATAGTAATTCTTACAGAATCACTGCTTTTCTCCCCCAGGAAGTCTCCTTGCACATAGTCCAGACCCTTTCCTTTAACCACGAATGTGCCACTTTATCCATAGATGGGCAACCACCAGACACAGCAGTGCTACATTAGCACAGCAGTTAATACTGCTGCATCTGCTGCTGCCAAAGGATGGCTGCAGCTTGTTACTAAGGTGCTCACTTTGCTGCTTTTTCCATAATAGCCCTTACTAAAGCTGACACACAGGGAAAGAAGGGAGGGAGACATACCCACAGTGTTCAGGACACAAGAGTTATTTTAATTACACTTTGAAGTCCATCCTAGTAAAGCCTGCCAGAGCTAACCCAGCTTACTGAGGAGTATCAGCTGCTGAATTTAAGACATTATGAGATCCTTTTGAGCTGATTATTTAGTATCTCTGAAATCCTGCTAATTGAACAATGAAAAAAATCAGAAGTGTAGCATAAGCAACTGAAAAAGAGAAAGGTCAAGCACACAAAAAAATTGCAGTAGCATTTCAATTTATTCGAAGTCATGTAATTCAAACTGCTACAAGCATTCAGCAGTTTGCTACGTCATATATAACTAGATGAAAAGAAAATGGCTGGAAAATAAATTTCTAATCATATAAGGAACACCTGCAGTTGAACCTAACAAATTCACATCTATATCTTTACATTTTATCAGGGGACAGCAATGTTGCACACACACAATACTCAATGTTACGGATCAAATGCAGAGCACAAATAAAAGAAAGGATTTAACACCTGTGCTTTCAGCTCTCCACTTTTCTGGACCACAACGACATGAAGCAGTGCAAAACATACACGTTTGGAAAGGAAATGTCCTTAATTTTAATGCTCTACTGGAATTTGTTTAAACAGTATCGAGAGAATATGAACAGAATTCACTCCACAGCACAAACAGCAGACAGCGAAATGAGTAACACAAAGAACCTAATTATCATTCTCACAAAGCACTCCATATCCATCTGCAACACAATACAGAAAATCAGGTATTCTAATATTGGATCTACACTCTCTTTCCATTTCGGGTACCGAACACACCTCTATTTAGGCCCATCATTTTAATACTCACTGTCTCATTTCTATCTTCTGTAACATAGAGATAATTTTATTTTAATCTAAGATTCTAATAGAGCCAGTTCATGACTGGCATATTTAAACTTCTTCATATTACGAATAATAATTTTAACAACAATGACAGAGGAAGATCAGGTCTTTATGGGTCATTTATCAAGAAAATCAATAAGATTTCTGTTCTGAGCCTGCAAGAGGTCACAAAATAATATTAATAAAAAGCTTCTCCACTGAGCCAGCCTGCAGGGCACCAGCACTGTTCAAAAAGCACCTCATCCTTGGGTGGCACCTCATTAAGGCAGCAGTGCTGTGATCTTAGAAGTGATGATATCTTATCTTCACAACCTTTATTTATTTATTTATTTTCTAAATGTTAATTCAGAACCAGTAACAGAAGCTGAGTTTGCATCCCTGGAGCACGAACCTCTAATTTTCCCCCACACTGATACGGAATAGGGTAACAAATGCCCTCTTGCCCTACCTCTCTCTTGTGTTTCAGACATAACCAGAGATGAGCAGAACTGGTATAGGTGATCCCTGTCCTGCTATTCTAACAGGTTTTTGGAAACTTCAGCATTTGAATGCAAGGTAGGACATTTATCTCCCACCAGAAACCATTCCCATTCATATAGCAGATATGATGTGAAATAATTTCACTCTATTTTTAGAGATTGTGTTGTTTTTTGTAATAGAGGCTGTGTAGGATCCAATCCTGACTTAAATCCACAATGAAAATTCTGCTAAACATAACAGCGACATTTGATTTAACCCCAGTTCCTTTAGTTTCATTAAAATGCAAATATATATTTTATTGCATACCAAATTAAAGCAAATACAGTCCATTAGCAAGTCAAATTTTGCCATTATCTTCAACACAGCTCTGAGGAGCAGATGCATAAATTACATTACCCCAAGCAACTGAGAATTCTCATCTCAGGAGCACATTAGAGACAGCAGTTTCTCATATATATATATATTTGCTGCATCTCCAGGCTTATTCACTGCTTCTTGCAGTGTTCTGAGAATAAGGCCATATCCTCCAGAACAGTAATGGAAGGAAGCTGAATTGTTATGCGAAAGGTTGTCTTACAGGGTGATACTTCGCCGTTTTGATTATTGAATAAACATTTAAAAGATGACATTAACAGCAAAATACAGTTGGTTAAAATGATATAGTTTTATATGTAAATATTTTCGTGAGTAATAACATTATAAATAATAAACAATAAACATGTATATCTCCCTCCTCTCCATTTCCATCAGGCATTGTACTGGCAAATCTTACTTCCTCTCCAGAGTTAAAAATGGGGTAAAGACCAAACTGTGACTGAGTCACAAGCTTGAACATTTTAGGCTTGCAATAATTTCACAGCTTTCCTTATCTTTCACTGCTGCTTCAAACACCTGTGCAGACACAGCAAGATACAGTTTTTCATGAAGCAAACAGATGTCCTTAGGTAACGATTCCTAAAAATAACAATTATTATGTTCTAACTTTTGAAAATGCTGAACTCAGGAACTTGTGAATTTGACTAAAAATAGTGCTGGCACAATGCACATAATAAAAGAATGCCACAGTGCATAAAACAAACGAATGTCAGCAGTGAATGGATTGCCTGCCAGAAATACTATACTTCCTCTAAGTTCTTAAGTCCTATACGTTCCCCTTTCCCAATTATCACTCTCTATTCTAGTCCTTTAAGATGCCATAATTAACATATGTTAACCAAGGCTGCAGTAAATAATTTTAGTTTATTCATCAGCCTACATGAGAAAACACAAACAAAATCCACAAATTTCAGCAGTAGTATTGTATGCTGACTGGTGTTCATGGAATAGAAAAAAACCAACCCAGAGGACAATTGTTTGATCTATTATCAAATAGACAATCTATTATCTCAGACAGGAACAAGTGACATCCTTTAGTGCTTTAAGTTTTCATAACTTCCTATCTCTGGTGGTTCCTTTAGAGCAACAGTCGCAAACTGTTTCCAAAATTAATTGAAAGTGCAACATGAATCTATTGAGTTAATGGAAGTTTTCATTCAATTCAATGAATTTTTTTAGACTAAATTCAAGTTCTGAAAGAAATATTTATTGAAGGAAACTTGCCCTACAATGTTTGCTGCACAGATATGGAGTCTGATTTATTATAGCTCTGAGCAAAGACATTTGAAAGGAGGAAGATAATCCAGACACACTATTACAAAATTGCCTGGGAAACATTTTGATTTAGTTTGATTGTCTAAATATAGTTCTAGTACATATTTGTGCAACGTTTTCTAAATTTGGTGGGTTTTCTTATTCCTCAAGACGTTAAGAAAAGATTCATATAAACACATCCCCTTTGATTCAAAGAGAAATTAGAAATTTGCTTCACATATTCAGCAGATTATAAGAAGGTAGAGAACAGGTAATTAGAAATTGATTGAACAGAACACAAAAGGCAGGATGCCTTACTGTTATTTACATTTGATTCTGATTTCTGCAGTCATTTTTTCGACATGTATTGCAATCTTCATTTGGGTCTGCTTTTAAATTCATTTTCAGACTTGGGAAATGTGTTTTGTTTTACATCATAAGAGAGTACTGATGCTGTTCTAGGGTACAGGAATGTAAGAGAAACCCTCTTCAGGTCCCTTCAAATCTTCAATTTTTTTTTTTAAATAATTATTATTATGTGGTATATACAAGTAAACCTCAAACCAAACAGTCTAGTAAAACAGAGAAAAGAAAGGCCAAAAGATAAGGAATACCTTTAGGTAATTACAAGTCTGAGCGCAGAGGTTGTATAAGCACATCAATCCCTTACTTGGAAATAAAGATAATCAGATAACACAAACACTGGAAAGGGAATTATATACAAGGAAATGACAGAAGGGGCTGTGGTCAGTACTTCTATTGCAAAAGCAATCCTCTTGAGTTATGAAACTGAGATATTTGCAATAAAATAAGAAGTGTGAGGAGATGCCCTGTCTCTAGCCAAGCAATAGTTATGACATTATCTTTGTATAAAGTAAAAACACTGCCAGCTGTCTGGTCCCAATTCTACCATTATTTTTGCAAAATAGCTACTGTAGTCTCAATAACAGATCCTGCATTTAAACTTCTAAAGAAAGAAGGATTACTGAACTCTTCCATATTCATATATCAGGTCAGTTAATAGAAGGTTTAGACCTTAATAAAACTAGAGATGAAATGGAGATAGATCAAAAGGCATCCTTGCTTCTTGGAAACATGTACCACTCACCTCCCTCTGTGACAGTCCTCTCTCAGTAGTGTCCAAACCCAAGGGGAAGAAAAGGATGATTTTCTGATGAGTAGAATATTATTAGTGCAAGTGAAGTGCTACAAAGGCACCTGTTGAATTGTATAATTAAAATCTGTATTTCTCCCCCTTGTTTTATTCGGTTTGACCTTTATGGTCTCTTTTGAATTTCACTACGAACTCCCACAGAAATTCATACAAATTTGGCTATAACTGCCAACAATACAATACAGAGTTTTTTTATCCAAATGGTGCTTAAATTATGAGAATTTCAAATCCAAAACTTAGTCCAGGGCCTATTCTACATAGCTTTATGTTTGAGTATCAAAAATATTCTCATCTCAGAGCAATAAACAGTTTGTTCCATGCTGTCAGTGTGAAAGAGAGACTCTGAAAGCACCCACAGAGGACTATCACATCTGGTTTTGTTGCTGCCCAACCTCAGAGAAAAATGGTAAGCAAGAACGTCAAACGTGAGGTCAAACCCTTCCTAAATCCAGAGATGTTCAGAAAGTTTTCTGATATAAACCAACTCTGTTTTGAACTATTGTGTTTTTTTAAAGAGAGATTATAAAAAGAACTTAAAAAAAATATGAAATATTCACTTAGCTCTTCTGATAGACAGCAATGCCTGCAATCTTCTATATTGCACTCAGTCATAGAGATACAGAGTTTTGAGGAAATACTGCAGGCACGCAGGTAGATTTAGATTTATAGACACACAATTCTATATTCATTCTTCAGAAGCTATCCACTCCATCTCTTGATTAAGGTTTATGCTCCCAGGCACTTGGTAGGAAGAATCTCCTGAAAGATTTCCTACTGCCCAGATGATTAATCAAACTCAGCGGTTCCACTGTATTGAGGCTGTATGAAAAGAGACAGCGTTAGATACATCAAGAAATACAATATGCATTGAGAAGCCAGTAACAATGATGAACTCCTCGGTCTCTAATGAGTGGACAAAGTTCATGCGCTCCATCACTGCAACCTTCACTGTTAATGGAGAAAGTGTCACATGGTGCCATTTTCTGTTCCTTTTGTGATCTTTGTTACAGCAGCAATTTATCAGAACTCTGGACAGAGGAGCCTCTTTGTCCTGGGAGCGGCATGCCACTGCTATTTCCACATTCCAAAAATACCTTGTGACTAGATAATTCTGTTTTCCTCTCAGATAGCACAAGCACACAGACTTGAAAGACAACATGCTCACTGCTGGTTAGGAGATGCTGAGTACGGCATAATGCCACAACCCTGGTGTGAATCAGCCCTGCAAAGACAGTGCAAGTATCTTTGGCTTAAGTGACTTAATTCTCTAGCGTGGCTGTGATGAAATGCTTTTCATGATTTTTTTTTTCCTGTCAAATCTAGCTGAGAAATTAAAACATCTTTGCTGAAGTTCTAAGTAGCATATAGTACAACAAAAGGCAAACTTGCTGCTGTTCACAACATGTTTATTTTGCAACAAATTGGCCTATTGCTGTAGACTCAGCCAATGCAATTTTTCAAATCTGTAGAAAGTATGATTCCTCTTTGACACAGATGGTTACACATCACTTAAAAAAAAAATCCACCAAAATTGCTAAATTGACTTATATAGCCTTAGATTAAGCACTTTAATGTACCATGCAATAGGCTTAGAGACATACCCCACTAATAACTATCAGCTTGGCAACTAGCTAAAAATGTCAAGTATTTATAAACCCCTAAATCCACGATGAAGCAATGAACTGATACATCCAGAAATACATGCTATAAATATGACAATTATCTCCAGCTTGTCAGTGGCCATGAGGCAAAACAATAGAAGCAGTGATCAGTATAACAACAAACAAATCATAGAATCATTAAGGTTGGAAAAGACACTAAGTTCATCAAGTCCAGCCACCAACCCATCCTCACCATGCCCAGTGACCTTGTCCCTCAGTGCCACATCTCCACAGTTCTTGAACACCTCCAGGGTGACTCCACCACCTCCCTGGGCAGCCTGTGCCACTGCCTCACCGCTCTTTCTGAGAAGAAATTTTCCTAATATCCAACCTGAACATCCTCTGGTGCAACTTGAGGTCATTTCCTTTGGTCCTATCGCTGTTACCTAGGAGAAGAGCCTGGCCTCCACCTCGCCACAACCACCTTTCAGGCAGTTGTAGAGAGCAATCAGGTCTCTCCTGAGCCTCCTCTTCTCCAGACTGAACGATCCTAGTTCCCTCAGCCAATCCCCATCAGACTTCTGCTCCAGACACCTCACCAGCTTGGACACACTCCAAAGAAGATTTCTGCAGTTAGATTTCTTGCTGAATTTGCTGTCCAATCACCCCTTGCCAAAATAAGCAATCAAACAAACAAACAAAATCAAACTAAATAAAATGAAGATAAAGGACTGAGCTCTATACAGTATTTTCTTACGCTTGCAGTTTCATGGATTTCATGCTTAATTTAACTCAGCTAAAATGCTTCCACTGTAATAGGAAAATGAATAAAAGTCTTATACCTAATTTCCCTCACAGGTACTGCCAGTTTCATTGTTCAGAAATCACTCTTCAAATTAATGGGGTTTAAAAACAAATATTGGCTAATAATTTGAGGAAGGTCATTTACACTGTTCAGCAGTGTCTGGCATGAGCAAACTCAAGTCTGATATACATTCACTGAGAATAAAGCAAGCTTAGTCATCTCTACTCATTAGTAAGGATTTATCAGCTTAAATCAAATATTAAGATGCTGTTGCTTATAAGTATAACCCTAATCACAAGTTAATTTAAATTTCCCTAAAGGTAAAGCAATGATATTACAACGGTTGATTAATGAAAGAGACCATGTTTTAATGTAGGAAATAATTGTCCTTAGTGCTAAAATAAGTAATTACAAGAGAAATCAACCGTGCAGTTAGATCATTTGAAATACACCTGCAATTATAATTATACAATAATGCTGCCTTCATTAATCAAATACGTTTTAATAACCTCACAAAATATTGGAATGGTTTTAAACTGAAGGAGGGGAGATTTAGATTAGATGTCAGGGGGAAGTTTTTCATGTAGAGGGTGGTGAGATGCTGGCACAGGCTGCCCAGAGAGGTTGTGGATGCCCCATCCCTGGAGGTATTCAAGGCCAGGTTGAATGGGGCTCTGGACAACTTGTGGTAGTACTAGATCAAGCAGTTGACAGCCATGCCTGCAGTAGGAGGGATGGAATTAAATGAGCTTTGAGGTCTCTTCCAACCCAAATCACTCTATAATTCAATGATTTAATCACAAAATCATGGCATAGTTATACGACATGCCCGTGTTATCTCATTAGGAGCACTAATGAACCCAAAAATCCTGTACTGACGGTTATACTCAGTGATTTTGAATGTATTTTCCAACCTAAAGAATTCTATGATTTTATACTGCTATTGGTACTACTTCCACTATGCCAAGACAGCTCATTCACAACTAGTTGGTGCATCTCTACACAGCATCGTAGTGTATCATGTAATCACATCCTTAGAGAAACAAAGCCAATTTAGTAAAAAAGAAAAAAAAAGAAAAGAAAAGACAGCATAGATACAGAATCCACAGCATTCAGCAATACCAGTATATATCCTGTGTGAACAATGTAACACTTGCATGACACAACAATGTCTGGACAATTAAATATTCTACAATTTACATCACATGCACATCAACACAAATCTATAGTTAAAGCCTTCCAAACACATAATTGAATGAAACGAGACATCTGCATCCTGCTCACTTTGTGCTGGCTTCAGAAAGTAAGTCCTTCCTGTCACATACTTCAGAACAGAAGAGATATAACCATGGTTCTGCAAGGTTTATAGCTTTTTACACAAAATCATTCTCCAGTGACTGGGAAACATAGACCTAATTCTAGCTCTCTGGCGCCATAAAAGCATGGACACATCTCTACATGTGTGTATACATGCCAGCACCATATAAACCTTCTTCACACGCTCCCTAAATTATTTCTGCCATATAAAAACATTTTCCCCAAACCCAATGTCTGAAAGTGTCTGGCTGCTGAAGGATTCCATCCTTCATACCATTTTGGAATATACAGTTAAATTATGTAGCATCTGATGACATATCACGTATCTGGTTGCAGTTTGTTAATAATCTTCTCCAAGTATTTTGGAGATAAAACCAAAAATCCATTCTTAAAAACACTCTGCTCATTAGGACCATTCATATTGCATACTATCTGCCTACTCAATCATTTCCAAAAACAGGCTATAATGAAACAACAGTTTTACAATCTGCCTATAATCTCTTTTGAAAACAGATTTAAAACAGATCACTATCATTAAGTTCTAATGTCATAAATAGTAATATAGCACTATATTCAAAGCCATTTGAAATAATTATCTGACTTACTGACATTGGGAAATGGATATGTTGCTGCTTCGTACAAGGAGAAACAGACCTAAAGCCTCACAAAGTTATAATGATGGATATATTTAGTGCTTGCTGATAGCATCCTAACTGGTATTTTCCTTTATCTATACAACTGACACTCAATTCTTCGCTGTTTTTGCCAGAATTTTTTTCCAGCAGTGAATCCTTTATGCTACACAGACTAAAGTTATTTTTAGTGACTGTCATTTTTAACGACTACAAATCTCTGTAGTTAGTCCACCTTCTTGCATATCATCTCTCAATTAAAACAAGTGCATCCCTAAAGAACTCCGAATATGTTGAATTAACAAACTATTTAAGTGAAGCAGAAGCAAGCCAATCCTCTATGAATACAGTCTGTAATTAGCCAAAATGCTCAATCTTGCTGTTCACATGAAGACTGAGGCTCAGTAAAAATTAAACACTCGTGTAGACCAAGCACTCTTATGGGGCTTACATATATTAATACATTATCACTCACCAGTTGCTTTACGTCTTTGTTTTATTTTTTTAAAACTGGGACAGAGCTTGAAAATGGCTTGCTGCCACTTTGACCAAGAACGGAAAACTATTGGTGATAAGTATTGTTTCTTCTTGTCATATCCCTAGTGCCTTACTCTTGCTAAGTAAGTACTTGAGTGTGGCTCTTAAAAACCACATGCTCATAATTGTGACAAGCGGGAACCACTCAAGTTCTGTCTGACCTGAGAATGACAATTCATAGATTGAGCGTGGTCACAGATCTCTGGATCATCCCAAGAAAATAAACCTTAGCACTGGTTTTCCCCAAACCTCTAAGGTGAGGCCATCAGCTTATTAAAAAACACACCAGTTTAATTCTTACCTTGATTAGGGGATGCAGTCAGTGGACCATATTTCAAGTATGATCATTTTTAAGCAAAAATGCTTAATAATTTAAGTGGCTCCATTACTATCCTGGTGAATTTATAGAAACTTGGATATACAGAGTAAAACGTTTTGGAACAATGATTATTTTGACTTTATTAGTACAGAGTCAGGAGAACAATGAATGTTTATGAAAGACTACTTTCAAGCTACAGAGGAAAGGTGCAACCTATGACCATATCAATCCTACAATTTATCAGCTCGCTGTTTCCTCAGAAACAGACATCAGTATCTGCTTGGTTGAGTTAAAATAAATGCTGTATCAACTTTTCTATTCAATCAATTAAAAAACTTAATTGTTAAATATATAGCTAATAAAATGTTTAATTCATCAAACAGTAAACCCTATTCAAAAACTGTATTACAACACTATGATCAGATGATAGGGCTATTAACATCTCAAGCTGCAACTGCAAAATGATTCACCGCCTTCCAAAAAGCACATTCCAAAGTGAATGGGCAGGTATTCTGAAACTTCCTCTGCTTATGTGAACTTTATGTAATTTGTCTCCATCTATTCTTACAAGGTCATCATGAATTCTACTTCTGTAGTAGAACTCAGCCTTTCAGTAGAGAGTGAGGATCATTTGAAAAAGAAAATGAAGGCAGATTATCACCCAGTGGCTTTAATTCTCATCCAATTAATAAATCCTGGGCTAGTTTATGCTCACCTTTCGCAGGAGGAAGCAAATACGTTCAATATTTCTCAGCCGCTCTCTCTGTTAAGAAAAAGTAGGGAAAGAGGTGGAAGATTAGCTGGTGCTATAAATTAAAGATGTTACAAATATAGTGAGTCAAAATCATAATTATTGGCTGTAGAGATGTAACATTATTCATCTGAACCAACCGTATTCACTTCTGATGTACTGCCTGCAAGTCAAACAATCTGCTCATTTCCAAGTCCCAATATGTTACTTTTTCATCTGATGCTGGGTGTAGCAGTATAAACAGGGGTTTCAAGTCTGTGTTAGCTGTGAGTCAGAAGCTCAAGTCAGTGTTTGTGACTCTAACCATTGGTGCCAATCTACACAGACCTGGCCTTGCATTTTCAAGTAGTCGAATTTTGGCCTCAAGACATTTCTGAATGGGAAAAACAACTGTGAAGTTCACATGGTAGCTCTTCTGCTTTCACTAATAGAGTACCCGAGCAAAAGATTATATTAGAATTTAACTTCTGCAAATTCAGCATCTCTTGCAATTCCCAATGAGTTTTCGGGGGCAAGTTCTGCTGTCAGTTATGGTGATACAAATCTGATGCACGTTTAATTGGAATCAGCTAAATCACTTTGGATTATAGCTTTCACAGAAAAAAAGTTTTTTCTGCTTCAATCTAGGCTGCATTTTGGATCATTAGGTAAAACTGAGTTTACAGTCTCATGGTGACATTTAAACTTTCACATAACAAATGCAACAGAATGTGTTATTTACTGTCCAAGCTGTCCTTTTTTAAAAAGGAAAACTGGTGCCACAGAATCAAAAGAAAGTTTTAGCATCACATTAGGTATCTTTTAGGTTTTGAACTTCAAATTATTTTCCTACCTCTTTCAGCAAAGAGGAAAACTATCAGGATAAAGAACCACCATCTGGTTTCCCAAGTCTAGTGCAACACACCAATTCACCAAACTAAACTGACTTCACAACAGGCTCTGTGTTCCCCTCCACACTCATACTTTGATGTATGGCTCAGTGTATCTCCTCTCGTTTAGTAGCTGTTGCTTAGCACACCACTGGTTGTACTTACTGCATGGGCTGGGTTGCACTGATCTATTGGGCTTTTGAAGTCTGTCCGTAGCTCATCAAAGGCGATTATCTGAAAAACATTTTTTTTTTCAAACACTGTAATGAATGTTCAAGCAAACATTTATTTTTCTATTAGCAGCTAGTTAGAAGCACGGCCTCATTGCCTCCCTTTCTTCCGCTTCCTGAGAAAATATGGGAACCTAGCTTCCTAATACACTCCTTTCAGACCTAATTCAGTAAAATGTGGGGTACTCCTACAGATGAAACCTGGAATCCATTAATCTTTCTGTCATTCTGTAAAACCGCACCTGCAGCTTTTCCAGCATGGTTGTTTTCCATGTTTCTGCCCTTAGATCAGCTGTACTTCATTCTCAAACTTTCAAAAGATGTTCAACTACTTTCCAAACAAATACATCTTTAGACATGATGGAAAAAATCACTAACTGCCTAATACACAGAGATGCATCAGATATGATGCACCAGGTTTAATGCATACACAACAGACTCTTCTTATCAGTTGTTGAACTTACTTCAGGTATGAATTCTGAATTAGTGTTTTCTTTACTATTATTAAGCTGCTATTAGTTATCAAGCACACTCTAAAGCAAAGCATGCCCTACCTCAATTGCAGCAGGTTTTGGAACACTTACCTCAAACATCGTTAATGGAAAGAAAGCTTTTGTACAGGTCCTTTAGTTTCATCCATCAGCTGATGGATCAGGTGGTAATTACTGCCTGCTTTTACAGCACAGCATAAAAGTGCCCGTAAAATAATAATATGTGATAACATTTTCTTGGAAATGAAACAGCTATAATTGCCCTCAGCATATTTCATTCAAAGATCTCAAAGAACATTCTTAACTTTATGGCTGTATTTTATTAATACCTCTGCTGGCTACAATCAAGGAACAGAAGCTCCCTGTCACAGGCACCACATAAAACACACAATAAAACAGTGATTCCTCTTCAGACAATTCACAACCCAGGAAAGTATTTGTATCCACTAAGAAGATGAGGTAGCAGTCAGGTAATTGGTACATGAGTGCACCAGCTGTTCCATGACATGTTCAAACAGTAACCGAGGGGGGATCAGCACAGACCTGCTGTATAGATAACACAGGTTCATTTTACAGGTATGATATGCAGCAACAAGAAGTCTGAAAATGAGCTGTCCATGACTACCATCACAATCTGCTGAGAGGTTTGAGAATAAAACCCAGTTACACACATCTGACCAGCACCCTAATGCTGCATTCATCATGCTGGAGTACATTTAAAATAAAAAGTGGGGCATTTTGTAGGAATTCTACAGAATTCTATTTATTTCAGTATGACAAGTCAAAGTGCCAGAATAAACCAAAAGAACTACAAAGCTTGATTATAAGTGAAGCATTTCTTCCCCTTAATGTAATATCTCTGTAAGTCAAGATCAGCAACAAGCTGTTTAGACCAAAGGTGAAAGTGCAATAACAGAGAGGGTCATAATACAGCTGTGACGAATAAGGCTCATTATAATTCTATACTTAATATTTCTTGAGCAGCTCTTCTTTTACTCAAGCTGGGCAATCTGTTGGGAAGGTAATGACCATGCAGCTCAGACACTTGCTTGTGTTTGTAATTGGGTATCGATGTGGGCACTGGCTGCATCCCATTAAGGGAGAAGGATGACTTGTCACAGGTAAGGGAGTGCCTCTGTTCACAGCCCTGCCACAGATCTAGTCTGGGATCCTGTGCATCTCCCCTGAATTATCTTTGCCTCGCCGCACCAGTACTTACAGATGTCATTTTAAGGCAGAAAAGCGTTAGGAGATTTGAATGACAACTCTTTTTAATGTACCATGGAAACGGGTGTTGCAAATACAGAGATGAGCTCAAAATTTCATTGAAACAAGGAAATAAACAAACCCCGAATGAATTTGCTGTGCTATTCCTTTTGGTAGTCAGTAACTGCAAGGAGTTTGAGAAAATAATGAAATGGCAGTCAGCGCAGAGCCAGTTCATGGCTCCCTGTTCACTGTAGGGAGATGGACCAGGTGGCCTTTAGAGGTCCCTTCTAACTCAAACGATGCTATGATTCTTCACTGGGAGGAAAGACTGATCTGAGACAACAGCGTGGAGAACTGGAAACACTGGAATCATGAGGTGGACCCTATTCCACAAGGAGTCCAAAAAAGGCTTCAAAGCTTCACTGAATAAAGAGGTTTGACGATAACCCTGGAACACGTTTAGATGCAGAAGAAGTAGGTCACTTTGAAAGACAGAGCCGTTAAGGCAGGACTCTGTTGAGCTGGCCTTACCTAATACAGAAGTCTTGGAGAAATCCTAAATGACAGTTTGTAAAAGAAATTAACTTCAAATATGCTACATTTTTAGATTTCCTCCTCTCCCTCTCCTCTCCTCCTTCTCTCGTCAGCAGCATCTTCAGCTCCACAGACAAACCGCTGCTCTTTATTTGCTAGCAAGCAATTCATTTTTCGTTATGCCTCCATAATACCTAAATGCACTGAAATGAATCAGAAACTATTAAGCATATGGTTTTCACTGAATCAATAATTCTAAATACAACAGACTATCAGGCAAACCACTTGGGATTATGCCTGCAAATCATGACAATTTTAAGATACATTTCTATTACACCTGCCAGAAACAGACTGAGAATTTGTATCAAGCACACAGAATTAGAGGGAAGTTCCTTCAGCAAAAGTTTCAGTCTCGCTCTGGAAAGAGGCAGACAGAAATAAACCCTCTCCAATTCTTAACGTTTTATTTCCATAATAGTTTATATTTTGTTAAATCCAGAGGAATGGAAATCTAGTGATATGTGAAGACACCTTATTTAATTCATGAAAATAGTGCATTCCTATTTCTCATTCACAGTGAAAAGCTGCAAAGTGCAGTGTTAGGCAGGTTTGCAACTAGAGAGGATGTAAAGAGGCTCCCTTTTTCATTTCCTTTTTTTTTTGGGGGGG
>JACDJE010000192.1:558478-607761 GCA_016647715.1 Pavo muticus | reverse complement strand
ATACAGTATGTAACTGTAAAACAAACCATATTGCATTACTGGATCCAAGGTGGGCTGTGCTGCTGAGTGGTTTGCATGATCAATTAGTAAACATCTTCCTCTTCCAATTATAACTAACCTTGTGTAGAAGTTCAGTGCTCTAGGGTATTTTGTGGTTGGAGTTGCCATTTAACCCTACAGAAAAACAAATAATTATCTACTTGCCATCAATAAGTATTTCACGGGAGGTGTAGAGTTCTGGCCATACTCCAAAAAAACAATCTGCTGCCCAATTATTCATACATTTCAGCTTGATGCAGTATAGCTACCTGCTTTCCATGCAGAGCCCATCAGAGATGCTTATTGCTAAGGAACAGCATTTGAGTGTTTGAGGTCCGCTTCACTTCAGAAATTGCCACATTTGTCAGTACCATGACAGAGCAGATCATTCAAAGGCAAGCAATGGAACAGATCCCAGCCAGGGATTGCCATCATTTAGCCTTTGTAAATGAACGTGTTTTAGAAACTGTTCTGTGTCTTTTAGTCATCCAATCTGATTTGATCCAGTGTGGCAATTCAGACATATACACATGTGGACATCAGTGACCTCATCTCTGCAAAGGCCAGGCAACCAACACACTGTTCCAGAGGAAAACGACCAACTTCCAGTCACAGTGCCTAACAGAGAGCCACATGGTTGGCATTTTGGAAGAGTACACCAGGGACTGATCTTAAACAGAGGAGAAAATTACCTATTTTAGTAAATATTACTGTTGAACATGGCTTGATAGGATAAGGATCGTTTCATTTTTTTCATGTTTAGCAAAGACTTCAATCATTACTGCAAAAGGGGCAATGGATGCTAACTCACCTTCTGACTTGGAAAATTTTCCCTGATTCCACTCTGCTAAACACTGCTGGAAGTTTGCCCTACCACTGCCCTATCTGCACTTTTTTTCTGTTGATAGAAATATACTTGTGGGTGTTACCAGTCTAATAAAACTAAAGGTTTATAAAATTAATGATTGCATTCTCCGGTGATTCATATCATCTGCAAGTCTCAAAGATCCAAGTGTAAGTCAGAAAGGAGTTTGCCCAGTTTTAACATGCACTGAACAGATGAGATGGGGATGACATCGTAGGTTTCAATACACCTACAATTGCATTCAGATTTACAAAACGAGCATTAATTATCTGCACTCTCTGTGCTCATCTCTCTCGGCAACAACATCTTTGAATAACAAAGTACTCAAGTAGACCAAACCTGAATTTTGTCTTCTTACACTTATCCACACAAACTGAAAATTTCACCTATTAATGGCAGGAATTAATTATAACCTCTCAATTTTAGGGAAGGCTTTTTGTTTTTAAACCACTGAGATCTTAAAGAAATACTTTTCAGTGGAGAATGAGATGTTTTCGGGTGGTGGGTGGGGTTACTGTGCATTTGAATTCAGTGAAGTTGGATATTACTGCTCACTGGTATCTTAGAAAAATTAAAATATATGTAAAACAGAACTTGGTGACAATCACACAAAGCACAGAACAGAACAGCAACACTTAACATATGTTTCCTCGCCACCACCCTGCCAATCCTGTCCTGCAGAAACTGTTGTTAATGGCTCATCTAAACATTTGTCTCCCTCTCTGCTCTCATGCACAGCTCCCACAGTGCCCACACAGGCAGCTCCTGGCTGTCTGCAAGTCAGCAAATGGGCAGAAGGTGGACAGGCTTTAGGAGCACACTGTGCTTACATTCATTTCATGCCTGCCCATCAGCTGCTGGATAGAAATCTTCACCATGTTTGGGAAATACTGTTGAACATTAATCATGTTTAAACTATGTTGATGCAAGCTGGGTGAGTTACTTTGATGGATTTTGTTGACCAGAATCTGCGAGTTAAAATGTGTGAGAGCGCGTCAGTCAGCGAAGAACACAGAAGGAGCTGAAACGGAAGATACATCACTTGGTGTGATGGAACACAGGGAGCTCGCAGAGGAGATAAAAAACAGCACTGATGTGGACAAAGTGGCAGACTAAGAGAACACTTCCTGCCACCCGATTCTTACTGTGATGCAAAATGAAACCAAACAAGAAATTTTGCTCTGAGGTTGGTCAACATTAGTTCAAAGATTGTTTGTCCTCTCCTCCCATTTGAAGTGATCTGGTTCAGGCTTCCAATCATTGTAAATACAACAAGGAAAACTCTTCATAGGGCTTTCTCTGAACCAATACCTCCCGTGTCATTTCCTCAGAGAACGCTCATTTGAGCTTAGCAGCAGCTGGTCACAGTACTTTCAAGATTCTTGTAACACTCCAAAAGTCAGAAGAGATGTAAACTGTATTATAAGGATTAATTCTATAGTCTCCAGTATGGCCCAGAGATACCCAGTAAAGCAGCTGTCAGATTTAAACTGCTTTTTGAGTACTGCCTTCCTCCTCCTCACCAGGACCACTTTTTGTGTACCTCAACACTCACAGCATCACCAATGAGTGAAACCAGGTCTGACTCAACTTGACAATCTTCTTTTAAAAAACAAACGAACAAAAACCATGAAGAGCTGATACTAGGCTAGGAGAGAAAAATAAATCTAACATCACTGGAAAAACTACCAGCTCCTCTTTTCTGACATTATATTGAAGTACAGCTGAGAGCAATTCAGCCTATATGGTTCACTAACTCAGGAAAAGGGTGGAATGCAGGTTGCACTGTCACAGGAGATATTTTCTTCTCTTGCCAGTGCTTGCATGTACCATTCGTTATTTGTTTTTACCAACTACCTAACATCAGATGGCCTGGGGTTGTTAAGGTCTGAAAACTGAGAGCTGGCTGCTCAGAGGATGCAGTGTTCAGCTCTCATTTCATGTTGCATTGGAACAAATCAGCATCTTCATATCACTTCTTGGTTGCTGCTCAGGTGCACAGCCTGGATTTCATGTTTCTGTGCAACAGCGGGGTCAGCATCTAGCTCGCTTTAGAACACTTGAAGCTAGGTATTTATGCAGCAAAACAGTAATTCCCAGACTCCACTCTCAAGTCACTTTCTGCCTTCAGAAGAAAGGACAATGTAGGCTACTGCTGCTCAAGTTAATTCAGGAAAAATGGAGTAGGCTAACCAATGCTAAGCAGCATCTTCACGTATGCTAATCCGAAGCTAAGAGACAATCTTTGTCTTTCTAAGTCTTGGGATTAACTTTCACGCTTTCCAGAAAATCTCCAGATTGTACAACTCTCTGCTTTACACTTCTTAAAAAGGGAATTTTTGTGTTCTTACTTCATACATCGTAAATTCACCATTTATTGTGTTAGTCATGCACTTAACACTAGTGACCTGTACTCAGTATGGCAGCTGTGCTTAAAGAGCATGAAGGGTTTTTTGGCAGCCCTCAGAACTGCTTCATGCTCAGGTTCACACGTTCAGTCTGTGATCCACAGAAAGCGCACAGAATTATTAATCAAGTTTACAACTGTACTTATAGTAAGCTCACTATTTCAGCAAGGCAAACACTGAAGCACAGTGACTTTAAAATGCTGGAGGTACGCAGTATTACAAGCATACAAAACTGTTCTCACACATGCCCCCCAAGATCTATCTTTTTTCAGTATTAAAAGATCTGCAATAAAGCGAAAGTTCTTCACAAAGCAAACTACTTTGTTCATTGGAGATCCAAAATATGTTACTGCACAGCTTTGTAATATTTACACACTTGAAGGCTGGGGAGCATATAGCTGCTGTGCAACTAGAAACATCATGGGAACACAGAATCATCAGGGTTGGAAAAGAGCTCTAACATCACCTAGTCCAACCACCAACCCATCCCCACAATGCCCACTAACTAATACCCAACCTGAGGCTCCTCTGGTGCAATTAGGGCCTTTACCTTAAGTATAATGGAAACAGTCTAGAAAAGAAACTGCATGACTAAAGGATGTAATGCAGCAGTAAATAAAACATAAGCTACAGTGACCACGACTTGGAAATGAAAAAGCACACAAACATTTAGGGAAATGTTTTAGGCCTCTTCTAGCCTCCTATTCCATAAATAAAGAGCATCTACCAATGACCCTGCACACTAATCTCATTAAATAGCACAAACAAGATTCTCATTTTTAGTAAGAAGAGGTGCATACATCGGAGTTTTCAAAATGCTGTATTTTCGCCTGGTCAGAACTATTTGTGTTATTTTCTATAAACTAAGTCTCAAAGAATATCCAGATGTAACACAAAAACAGAAATTGTTCCCAAACCACGTTTTTGCTTTGAAATGTATTTTGACTTAGACAATTAGATTGTGAGGCATAGTTGAATATTATACTATTGTATTTGTTTTAATAAAACACACTGCTTACAGAGACTGAAACATCTTATCTTACCTTCTAGATCAAAGTGCATCTTGTTTGTACCATAATGAAACAGTAATGATAGTAAATGTTATTATTTTTATTACCATTTATTTCTCAAAACAGAATCCAGGAAGAAGTATAGAAGGGGACACCTTGGGCTGCCAAGTATAGCCCCTTATTTCTGTCAACCTAAGTGATCCAAGTGATGACTATGCCAAGCTTATTTTGAAAAGGAGGCATACAGTTTCCCCTCTTACTGTTCTATTTGGAAGACCATTTCCAAATCTGCTGTGAAACCATGAACCTGTTCCTAAATTAAATTTGTTCACAGATAACACCGTGCATGCCACTGCCAAGACTACTTCATTACAACAGCTATTTAATGAAATGAGCAAGTTTTATTTTGCAGGAACTTGCAGTTGGAGTGACTCCAAAGCCATTTGTCTTCAGTTCAGCAGAAAACTCCATCCCAATTCCTGCTAGCTAACATTCATAAAAACCCACACATACACACGCAAATCCTGTGCATTGCAGCCCTTGCACAAGAATAAGAATTAATAACAGAGCTAAATGATGCTGGGACTGTATCTCTTTTTCAAGTTTTTCCTTAAAAAAATGGGTTAACTCTTCGATATCTGGCATATTTCATCTTGACACCTGCCAACAGAAGCTAAATCTAACCAATATCTTCTCTTGAAAAACTAAAAACATTTCTCTTGCCAAATTTCTGTAGGAGCCTTTATACACAAGTTACATGCCTAATTATCTCAGCATTTATTAACCCTTCACTTCTAAGCAGGTTGATAAGAAGGAAGGTCCTTCTGAACAAGAGAAAAGTGCTATGAGCGGCAGCTTAATAATGAGCAGCAGAAAAATACAAAATGGTGAAATAAACTTCCTTTTTCAGGCTTCATATGGCCATCCAGCACTCTGTGGGTGAGAGGACATCACACTTTCCCATCATCAATTTTGGCAGGGACTGATGGCTCCGAAAAGATCCAGTGGCTGAATGCTAAGGAAAAGAGAAGTCCCTAACATAGAAGCACAGCAGGAATTTAATCTGAAGATGATGTGGCAGTCAGGGAAATCCTCCCTATGAGCCAAGCTGTGGCCAAAGAGATAAGAAAACCTGCTTGCTGCTACCCATATGATTGCACCTTTACAGCTTTAGTTTGATTGAGAACCATTTGAGTGGAGAGAGCTGGCACAGCCCTGCTCACTGTCCCTGCGATCAAAGCCACACTGCAGGAATTTACATACGGCAGGTGCAGGAATTGTCTGAAAAGTCAGCAAAGCTTTTGAATTAGTAATGGAATTCAGTACATCATCCAGAAATTGGAAAGAGTTTCATACTGGCAGATAACACCATTGCTATTTATGGACTTCAATATCTCTTATAGAAGGATAAAGATACCCAAAGACATGCTGAAGTCTGATTCTTTAGACAGCAGTTCAGATTCAGGAGGACAGTGTTTAGAAAGCCCTACAGGCCAAACACCTACACTGTTTGTACTGCAGAGTTTGTATTTCAGACCAGGAATGAATGAATGAATGAAGCTAATGAGTATTGTCTGCCAGGTTCACATTGTGAGCTTTCAGAGTGCAGCTGCCAGCATCATGCACAGATGATGCACTTACCTGTGTCTTTTTGTAGCAGGCACAATTGTGCAACATGTATGCAGGTTTAAACCTGTGTGCCCTGAAAAAGTTCCAGATAAAGGAAAAAAAACAAACAAAATCATTAAGCTTAAATATTACTGATGCTGTAATTTTAGACAGATATATTATCCTAATAGGTGAAACACAACTCCAATTTCATGCTGGTACTAAACAAACCTTTAATCCTTTCCTATCAATGACAGCCTTCCTTCCCTCCCCCTCTACTTGACTGTTTTTAACTGTTTATCTCTGAAGCTCAGCAAGTGCTCTGATATTTGTAACAGCACTTCTTCATGAGCCACAAGGGTATTTCAGTCAATGTCTCAGTATTACCTCCTATGACATAGTTCCCTGCCTTCCTCCGTAGGATCTCAGCCACAAACCCGCTTAGTATTTCAGGTGGCCATATTGAGATGCATTTGCATCTTCATTTTATTTCAAGTGAGTCTTAAATCTCTCTGGACGTTGGAATTATATAGCCAATGAAGCAAGGACAGGACATAAAGCAGAAAAATGTGGAGTGATCTTTGCATCATTAAGCGTAATTATGGTGGAAAACACCCTCCTGGTTTTCCACTATTATGAAGAGCTTTTCTCTCCTCTAACAGTGACAGACAGCAGTTTCTTAAAATGATTATTCAAAATTGCAGGAATGGATGGGTAACTTCCCTCAAAAGCCAAATAAATTAATCTTTTTTTCTCCCCGTGTTATTGCATCCTTTTGTTAAACATCTTTTAAAATATGTATTTTTTTCTTTTCATCATATCTGCCCATGTAGCTCAGTAGCTTCCTAGACTATTGATCAAAACCAGCATTTCACATATGAGTCTTAACACTACAGCCAAGCAGAGTGTAGAGAGGAAAGTGAGATGAAAGGTATTTATCAATAAAAGTAAAGAATAATAATTATGTCTTGCATTTAAAAAACTTCAAGATGAAGACCTTAACAAATGTATCACTTCTATGCTTTATACCAGGGGAAAAACAAAGCTCAGGAGCTAAACAAATTGCAGAAACGGTTGCAGAAGAAAGAGAGCCCCCTGAATTTCTGCACCATACTAAACGTTTGGGGAAACAAAGAATATTGTCAGGAGACTAATAGCATATGGGAAGCAAAACTACGCGTTTCTCTCTGATTATTATACTGTCGTTCATCCCTGAAGCAGAGCATTGCCTTTCTGGATTAAGATTGCAAATGGTTTTAAACCACTCAAGGGTAGAAAATTGTTCTATCTGTCAGATTTCACAGTAATAATTGTATGGCATTTCTCTGCTCTACTTAACTTGAATTTCTTATGCTGCTACTATTAAACAACTCTCTACATTGCTAATGCAAACAAAGCACTCACGGCTCCATCCAGGGCTGCACAAACATACAGCTGAGCAACTGGTTTTCGATTCTTGTTGAAGTTCTGTTTGTGAAGTGGTGCTGCATTTAATCCAATACAGTTCAATCTTTTAAGCTCTAACTGGAATTTTAAGGTAGCTTAACAGTCATTAAAATCTTACTGTAACTTCTCAACAGACCCTAAGCCTTTTCCACTAGAAATTCTGATCTGCAAAATTAAATGCATGCAGTGACTATTCCACAAATATAATTCAAAAGGCTTCCCTATCTACCTATGGAATTGTAGAGGCATAAATATAGTATTCTAGTTAAATAATGATAAAAATCCACAGAAGACAGCAGAAACACAGAACATGTAGCTACACCAATGCAGACTGCTATGTCTGCACACATCTCTGTATTCTCCCACATAAACAAAAACTACACAGACAGACAAAAGCAGTAGCGTTGCTTCAGCTACACCAAGTCAGATTTCCAAGCATGTGGAGAGGTGCAGGAGAAACCACTAAGAATAACCATTTGGCAGACACCTAGAAGTTTATGTATTAGCACAAGAATGAAAAACTCTATCCACCTTGTGAAAGAGGCAGAGATTTATCTTCAGGAATACCATACCATACCGTGCAGAGTTTCGAGTATTTTGAATGGAAAGGTACTATCTCAGTGTGTTACTGTTTGCTATTATTATAGCAACCCTACAGACAATATGAAAAACCAACCTGATTTCTTCATGTAAAGAATTCATTTCTTGTTTTGACAAAAGCACAGAAAAAAACCTCAGCAGTTGCAAAATTCTGTTGAGAGCATGATGTTCCCAGAAGGCTGATCTGACAAGCATCTATTGACAGTTTTCTATAACTGTTATGAAAAGGGTGTTTTAAAGTCATCTCATCCAATTGCAAGGAGAAACAATTTTAATGGGCAATAACAGGATTCTGGAAACAGATTTCACTTTTTCTCCACAATCACTGAAATATGTTCCTCAGTTATCCTGAAGCTGAGATGTGCCAACCCTCTCAGTCAAGAAGGAGAAAGAAGTTCCACCTTTTCCCCAGGTACAGAGCTCAGAGATGACCTACAATTGTGCCACAGCTTCACACCCACTCCCTGGCTTCCAGTCCAAACCGGCTGAAATCCAGCCAGGAAAAAAAAAAAATCAGCTTTACACAGATATATTGCAGTTTGTTACAAGAAGAAGGACAAGCAAGCAGGCTGTACAGGAGACATGATGCTAACACAGTTGTACAGAACCTGTTTCTAAACATGCTAATAGTTCTGCTCCCTGCAGCTAGAACACGTTTCAGAACAGACTTCCAATGGAGGAGGAGTTTTTTAAGGTAGGTGTGATGCTTCATTACAGCAAGACAGTTCAGAAAACAGCAGCATTACGTGAATGAAAAACAACCCTTGACATGTTTTAAGGGACAGAATGTATTGATAATAACATCAAGCAAACATAAAACACCGAAGCAAAACTTCTTCACTTAGCAGCAAAAAATGATGGCTATACTACATGGCTCTGAGCAGAAGAAAAGGTTAAATGTACATGTACCTAGAGATGCATTCCTTAAGTGTATTTACAGTCAGCATTGCTGAGGAAATTCTTCTGCCAGCATAGACTTAAAAATCATGTCTTCTATCTCTCACAAAAGCACCTGAACTCATTTCTTGAAATATTTTTTGGAAATGAGGTCAATTCCATTGCTGTTATCTTACTGCAGTGCATAAAGACATTTCATTGAAGGGCTTATTGAGGCAGAAGACCTACCCCCACTTTTCTATACTAGAAGTTTATGAAATATGAGACTGTTACACCCAGCAGGTCACCCATTTCTGGAGACTCTGTGAGTCCAGGGTGAAGGTGACATCAGGGCCTATCATCAGGATTTGACAATTAAGCACAAAGAGCCCCAAATCTGAACACCTTTGTAGGCTCTGGGAGAAACAGTTTGTGCAGCAAAGGGAGCTGAACACAAATCTCCCACACTAGCTGTACTTTCAGCGTAAGCATCCTGCCAATACTCTGCTCTGCATATGTCCTCCTCTTGCTACATGCAATGGAGCATTTCACATGGACTCATGAAAATCAGGCATTTCCATTTCAGTAACAAAATCAAAACCTTTTAAACATTGGACTATCTAACCACTTCTGATTCTTCAGCTCAGCCAAAACCCACAGAGCAGTTACTCACAGAGCAGCAGTGACAACAAACTGACATGCCCTATCAGCAGCACTGTCCCTTGTTAGCGAGGTACTAAGTTGATGTGACAGACAAGTCTGTTCAGAAAAACCATCTGTAACAGTGTGGATTCCCAGTTGTGGCCGCACATTCATCAAGGTAACAGAGGGCAACCTAGCAAAGGTCATACAGACTGAAGCCTCACTTTTTTCCTCTATCCTGGAAAGGCAGCAAACAAAGACCAGATCTGCAAATAAATTCTTTAAAAAATATATAAATTAGGCCAAAGCATCATCCATAATATCAGTTTCCTCATCAGGCCAAGGGCAAATTACAGGTGCTTGGATTCAAGCTTTCAAGCTGAGGTGCTGACAGGATTCGTGGCTCTGGTTCAGATAATGGACAGTGCAGCTGAACTGGCTTGCAGACCTCCCAAACAACACTGGTGAGAAGAAAATGATGCCATTTTGTATCCAAGCCCAGGAGAGACTGGAGAACTCTACTTTCAACAAAAGAAGGAGAGCACTGCTCTGTTTTTGCTTCTCCTTAGACTAGATGTCACACCAAGAAAGCGCAATGAGAAGTGAAACAATGAGGAGGTATTGCTCATTACCTCTATGTCACCAATTCATTACTAGAGATTTGTACATCTACTTGTATAGGTCACATTCTTTGCTACCCAGCTTTCCCCACACCAAGCCAGGAACAGGCTAGGTTTGGGCTTGTGAAAGGCCTGACACACAATGGTAAACTAAGAGGAAGGGTGTTGGCATGGTCACATTGGATTGACAGTGGGTTAATCCTGGCTGGAAACCACGTAACAAGAGGAAGTATTCTTCTCCCCGATTTTCCTCAAAATTACAAATTATTTGTCATCTACCTCACCTTAAATGTAATGTGCTCACATGCAATGTTACTATTTGCTTTTTCCCCTCTCATCAGACCTCCAGTATGGGGGATATGGAAGCAAAGAGAAACACAATTTAGAGCCACAAAGCTCTGTCTTCATAAATTATTTTCAGAAAACGTACTACAGTTCTTTCTATTTGTTAACAACATAACACAAATCTAGGAACAAACAGGATGCTTCTGCAGAATAATTTCAGAGAAAGGGTAGTAAATAAATGAGGAAATACATCAAAATAAATACAATTAGAAAAAATATCTGCTTCTAAGGAGAAGGTAAGAGAATGAGATCAAAAGACAAGGCTTTTTTCCAGTATCAGTAAGACAAAAGTCGTCAATGACAGTCTGGTCTATAGGCTAGTGCTATCTCTAACAACTTTCCAATCTTATCATCACACCACAACTTATTCTACTTCTTAGTTTTCAAAGAATCCTACATATTGTTACAAGTCATTACTTTGACATTTTTAATTTGTTCCATGCACTCTTTTTTCCAGTCAGTTCTCTCCTCAGCAGTGTCAATTCACAGTGTAAAAATTGATGTTTAGGAGAGATACCTTCCCCCACTCCTTATGTTGAGTTCTCTTCCATTTCACCACAGGTTTCCCATTGCTGCTGTCACCTTTTTCCTCTCTTGCATTCCCCATTCCTACCAGCAGCTATTTATCCACGTTCACCAAACCCCACAAAACACATAAGCACACCTGGGTTCTGCCACTAATAAGTTTGTCCAAGCATGTCACATTTTACAGCATACCCTCACAGAAGACTCATTAACACAGGCCGTCCAAAAATGCACACTATCTGAATTCAACTATAGCTTCTGCATTCAGCCAGCCTTCTCTTTTCAAGTAACTGTCTCTCAAGCATGAATTCTACATTTTCAATCTTTCTTCTTTTTAAACCTCTACTCATAATATACCTTTTATGTCTAATTTGATCTTCATGTCTTTCTCCCCAGAGTTCTGCTTACGTTAGCTCAACTTTCCCCCTTTCCATGAAGCTTTTCTTGCACATTATCCACTGAGCAGCGTGGTAATAGCAATGCTATCTCAGAAAGGAGCCTGCTATGGGGTGGCAGGCCAAAATGCTGGCCCATCTGTGTTTCTTGCCTCTAGCCTGCACAGCTGGAGCCCAGCTGGACCAAGAGGCAAGGCAATAGAACAGGAGGTTCTCCTGCAGGTGGTATCAGGCAAGGATGACAATGCTCAGAATCTCTCCTGATGTTTTTATCCATAAAGAACTTGAAGGAAGAAACCCCAAGGCACAGACACATACACACCCACCAGCAACACAGCTGTGTTGGCAGAAATAAGGCAAGGTGAAGCAATACATCAGTGGTGCAGTTGTGTTTGCAGAAGGCAAGGGGAAGGCACACGACAGCCAGTAAGAAGGATCAAACAGTCAGAGTAAGATAATCGAAGAGCAGCACTTTTTTCATGCCTTCACTGTTCACCTACATTCCTATGAAATTGATTGTTTTAATTACAAGAGCATGATTAAGGATAAAGACAGATTTCAGCACAGCTCCAAACAGACCTGCCACTCAAGTGATCAGCAAATCAATTTTCTAAAGGATGTAATAGTGTTTAAGCAATACTGCAAGCAGATCAACTCTGAAGCACACACAGACAAATCAGTCTTCATGGAGCCTTCGTTATGCTGGCTTATAAATGCCTATTTATGTGGTGATACAAATAACTGTTTAGCACGAACTCTTAACATGATAAAATAATAACGCTGCAGAAGATTGACTAAACAATCAAGCACTTGAAACAGTGACTCACAGCATAAAGATGGCTGGCATTTAAATGCATTGAAAAATCAAATGACACTTCTTCAAAAAAAAAAAAAAGAAAAAAAGTAGTGCTTCTGCCAACAATGCCTGACATTTGCACAGAAACTGTTATCAGAGAATTGCAAAGACTTTAACTTACTAATTCTCACCATTTTACTGCAGATCTTCTCAACATTTTAAACTGCATTACCCCAATAATGTGCTTAGTTTAGACTTCCAGCTATACTACAAAATAAAAATCAGATAGCTAGGATATGGCAGAACTCCCAAAAGCTTAGAAATACAAAAGGACCCCAAACCAACCCAGAGGTATTTCGTGACCTTCCTCACAGGTGAGGAGCTGCAGGCAGTGTTCTAGAGGACAGCTCCACAAAGGCATTCATTTTTTTCTACCTACTCTTTTTTATCAAAACAGTAGGTTTGAGTTCAGCAATCCTGCACTATCTTGAATAGAAAACCTACTTCCACTGTGAAAGTTTTGTGATTTTTCTGTGCCTCTTAATATAACTTTTCACAGTAACATCTCTAAAATAAATTCTTGCTTTATACAGTAATATTTTTCCAAAGGAAACCAGATAAAATTAGATGGACCCTTGTCCTGCTGCCACAAGGTGCTTTGATGCTCCTCGGAGTTTTCAAGGGCACACAGCGTGACACTAAGCAAGAGGGAGATGCTGTGTCTTGCCATAAAATAATCTGTACCCACACTGGGGTAATATGGAAAGGATGGACAGACCACAAGGTGAAAAACTGACTGTATCACTAGATTAAAGACAGCAGTCGCTGGTTTGGAGACTGCCTGATAACCAGTTTAGAGTGGAGTTCCTCAGAGATCAGTATTGGCGTAAGTCTTGTTTGACATCTTCATCGATGACTTGGAAGATGAGATGGAGCAAGTTTGCAGGTGATATCAGGAGGTACCACTGCCATTAAACACAGCTATCGGAGAGGGGATCCAATTACTGGGTTTCTTTTAACAGGCAAAGGATATTCTGAAGTAAATTATTACCCAAGGAACACTGGAACCATCCTGCTAATAAAACTGCATTTTGCTTGCTGCATGGCATCATGGCCATGAACTGAGCATTTTTAATAAAATTTTCAACAGTGAAACACTGGAACAAGTTACAAATAATATAGTATTTGATACTCCTCTGCCTTTCCTTCATGAACTGAACTCTGTCCTGAGACTTTAGGTGACTATCTCTTTGCAGAATGAAAATAACAATATGGGAAAGCTACCTGGTTTCCACAGAAAGTTGATGTCTTTCCAAAAGCACCAACCTACAAGAGGTAAGTCCTCAGTATCTTCAGCTTTTGATTTACTGAGGCCATTGGATTTCCTGGTGGAGTCACCTCTAGCTGTCAACAGCAGAAACAGTTATAAATAAACCCCATGCCAGAGACAGCGAGGAAGAGGAACTGGTCAAACAGATGTCTCTACATTCTGAGAGCATTCCCCACTTCCTGAAAAACATTTTGATAGAAGGACACTTATCCTAGGAGAGACAAAGGAAGCGGACAAATCAATGAAGCCAGAAGCCTCAGTGTTGGGTTTTAAGAGTGATTTAACGTATTTGGTGGATGAATATACAAATATATGTAATAGGAGCTATAAACTCATGCCTCAGACTCAATCAGAGAGTTGTACTCACAGTCTAATGCAGTATGACAGCTGTGTTGCCTTGCTTATTAACAAGCAGAGCAGTTTAAATAAAGCACTACAAATATGCTGTTTACCAGCTTTGAGATAACATCCCTTTAGTAAGTAGATTGTCCAGCTAATCTTATGATTAAAAAAGATGTGACAACTAAATATCATTGAAACAGTTCTCCGCACGTTTTTGAAGGACCCACAATACTCCACAGAATAATTTATTGCACATAGATAATGGAGTCACTGTGAGCTGTGATACAACCAGTGGCAACCATTTACAGTTTAAAACCTTTCTCCAAATAAATCTCTTAACGACAGTTCAAGCATGGAGAGAGAGCCAATTAAATCTTTTTACAGCTTTTAGGTCTGTGGTAAAGACAGAATTCTATCATTTTTAAATTATTTTTAAATTCTTATTTAGGCATGGCAAGGTAACTGCACTGAAATTTATTTATTTTTCAATATATAAAATATATTGTGTTAAGCTGCCTACATTGCCTAGCCTGATATCTGTCAGCATTAATGTGACAAACTTCCAAGAGAAGAGTTGTAAGGGAACTGTCAGGCTATGTTATAGCCAGCCCAGTCTGGCTGTGCTCAGTCTTCAGAAAGAGTGGAAATATCAGTCATTCCTTAAGCTGTCATGACTACGAAACCTTCAGGGACAATGTGCTCAGCCACTCAGATAGAGAAGAAAAAAATATCTTCAAGAAATATGGATAACATAACAACAGTGTTTATGTTCCCACTCCTCAAACATTCATCTGATTCTATTTTTAATTACATGATTATCCAATATTCTCAGAAAATTCATTTAATGACTCATTAAAGTACAGGACTGAACTTCAGTAACTGAAAGAATATTCAAGCTCAACCGAGTCTGTAAGGAAACTACTTTCATTTCAAGGCAGGCTCTTAAAGGAGGTTAAATTAAGGTGGCCAGCAGCCTTTACTGAAGAGAAATTGAGGTCCAACTGGGTTACAGCTCTTTATACCGGATCCAGACAGAACAGCCAGCTATCATCCAAATGAGTTACAGAAACAATAAGGCACTGATGCACAGAGAAAACTGATAGAGTAGCAGGCACTTTGAGATCGAAGTGTTTGTTCAACTTAACTTGCTATCAATCCAAGCTTTAAATGATTCTCTTGAGTACTTTCTACTTATCTTTAAAACTAAGATTATTCAATTTATCAAAAATTAGGGTAGGAATTTTCTGAGGAAGCCTAGTGAGACAGAAACTGAATATTCACCAAATTCCATATACATAACTCATGGAGAGGTTTCAAATGTTTTAAATTAAACTACTGCAAATTGAATACTAATAAAATACAGTCCACATCAGCAGGAGAAGGCAGAGAATAACAACAGAATTGGCAACATCTTCTAAGTACGTAGCAGCTTCAGTTGGAAAGCAAAGACATTTTTGGGATATTTGTAAAAAAAAAAAAAAATTAAAATAACAGCACTTGGAGTTCATTCCTATTACCCACATTCAGTAGATGTGTTGTGTCAGGAGAGGTTCAAGTTGGATATTAAGAAACATTTCTTCTCAGAAAGAGCAGTGAGGCAGTGGCACAGGCTGCCCAGGGAGGTGGTGGTGTTACTGCTCCTTGGAGGTGTTCGAGAACTGTGGAGATGTGGCACTGAGGGACGTGGTCAGTGAGCACGGTAGGGATGGGTTGGTAGTTGGACACAGTGATCTTAGAGGTCTTTTCCAACATTAATGATTCTATGTTGAAGTAACTATCACTGATTTCAGCACACACTGCTCTTGCCATCACACAGTTGTTCAATTACATTGGAGTGTATTCCATAAGCCTGGGTGATTTGGTACAACTGCTTAGGCAAGCCCTATTCATTATTCCACCGGCGTAATAATCCCAAACCATTCTGGCAGTCCTTAAGTACTACTGGTCACTAAGCAATCGCACACATTCACAGACACGCTGGTATAAGCTTGAAAATAGATGGCCCATCTCATGAGTTATTTTTTTTAATCAATGTCTATCATACTTACGATATTTTTCTTTTGTGGTACTGTATAGTAGAACTCTTTGAAAAGTTCTTTTATAAAGCTTTCCTTAAAATAACAAATCTCAAAGCACACAATTTCATCTTAAAATATGAAGAAATGGAAGGAATCTCTTACACATAGTCAGATTACCCAAATAATTGCACTGAGGGAGTTTGTAAAAACACATCACGTATTAAGGGACAACAAATAAGCCACAATTTGGTCACCTTCAGTCAACTTCAATTCAGACATAACTGAAATCAATGGAGCTATACAGAAAGAATGTAGTATGTCATATCTGGCTGGGAGGACCAGACAAGAGGACCTGACATTGCTCAGCTAAACATTAACAGGAAGCTAAATCTTGTTTCAGAGCAGTTCAGAATGGAGTAAAACTGATTAGGTAATTACAATGCATTTTAATGAGGAGCTACAAAAAGCTGGGGAGATAAACCTTGTGCATAGTTTAAACGTATGTTTCTGTTCATATCAACAAATTTGTGTTTTCTTCCTTGACAGACAACAGTGACCACTCAGAGGTAGGAAACAATGTTATTATGTGTACCAAAAGCCTGAAGGAGTTTCTGTAATTCGTTTTCAACTCCTTCCAATACTCTGACCAGCTTCTCTCAGGCTGTCCTGAAGAGCACAGGAAAGAAAAAAGAGACTTCAACTTAGAGGAAAGTCAGAAGAGTATAGTTTCCAAAAATGAACATCCTCATTTTACACTGTTTTGGTTTCACAGTTTGTATTGGACCTACTACACTGATATGAATGAAAATTACAATTCTTATATAAACCATCTGACTACCAAGCAAGAGGAAAAAAAAGGAAAAAATAAAAAATAAAAATAAAAAAAAAAGAGATTCTCTTTGAGTCACTGTTAATTCATTCCAAAGAACTGCCCAAACTTCAGTCAGGTTTGGGCAGGAACAACACAAAGTCAAATGCTTCTGTTTGCTTTAGTCCTTTAAAGTAATCTACAAGATGCATACTCAGATTCACTCTTAGAACCTTGGAAATCATTCAATGTGATGAGATGCTCTGATTAATCAACCATTTATTTTTAGGAACCAAGCATTAAAAAAATAATAATTAAAAAGCATTTTAGCACGTAGCAGAAAATGCTACCTTCATGAACATGTATTTGAAATATAGCAACTGTTCATTACAAATATACTACAGTGAAAAAAAAAAAATGGGTTGCAGTGAAGGAGCTTTGTTTCTCAGTAATATGTTCACGATGAGATGTTCAAGGTAAAAGAAACTCCTATGACACAATATTTAAGTTACACATCAGACTACATTTCAGAAGATGTAAGAAATTGAATTATAACAGTTCTTACAGAAAAGACAATAAAAATTCCTGTGTTTTGTATGTATGGGTGGTGTTTAAAAAAAAGTTTGTTCCAGCAATGTGTTCAGTCTGTTCTATGACCTTCACAAGCCATGCATTTCAATAGAACTATCTATTTATAACTGTACCAATTCTTGCTCTATTACAGTAGAGAACTGTTTCCCAGTCATTTTCAAATTCAGTCCCTCAATAATTTTTCAACATACGTAAGAAACAAGCACATTAAAAATGAGCCTACTGACAAAAGCTTTCCTTTCTTAGTTGCTTCTTCTGAAGCTCTAGAAACAACAGATTGTTCTCCACAGTCTTACAGATTGAAAGTTGATAAGTATTTCACCAAGAGTAAATTCGAAGTAACTACACTGATTTATGGAAGAATCATAGAATCATTTGAGTTGGAAGGGACCCTTAAAGGCCATTTGGTCCAACTGCCCTGCAGTGAACAGGGACACCTACAGTAGATCAGGTGCTCAGAGCCCCATCCAGCCTGACCTTGGATGTCTCCAGGGATGGAGCATCCATCATCTCTCTGGGCAACCTGTGTCAGTGCCTCACCACCCTGACCGTAAAAACCTTCTTCCTTATATCCAATCTAAATCTCCTATCTTTTAGTTTGAAACCATTTCCTCTTGGTCCTGTCACAATAGACTCTGCTAAAAATCCATCCCCTTCTTTCTTATAGCACTCCTTTAGATGTGATTTGCTCCATTTGCTAGACAGACTGTGCATCTTCAGGCAACAACTTCAGTCCCGGAAGAAGACAACTGCTGGAACACGATAACAGACTTCAAACACATGAAAATTATTAAAATTGTATTCGTTAACGGGGAGGAAAAAAAAAAACAGTTTAGTTTATAGCAAGCGATCGAGTGTGGAAAACACTTTTTAACCTCAGTAAGTTTGAAGAATCTATAAACTCACACTTTTGGAAACCTTACGGTTTGGGGAAGCTGAGAGAAGAGCACACGAGTGAGTAATCACAGCAATTGTACTCCCTTCCTCGCGGAGAGCAGGCGCTGACTGCTAGAGATCCCTTCCAGCCTCGCAGCGCTTGGCATCACTGGCACATTTCTGTCATTTCGTTAATAAGAAAAGCCTTGTAACTGCACCATTAACAGCTCAGAGCAATTAGATCTTAAAGATCACTCCGCTGAGAGAATTCTATTTCTACCTCTACCACGCTTACACAAAACTCAGCCAGCAGCTTTACTCTAGTTTGAATAAGAAGAAATTCCGTCTCTCCCTCGCTGTTAGCAAAGCGAGGGGTTTTTAATCCTAAAAACACCACCGCTTCCAAGCGAAACGGACGGCTCCGCGGTACTCACATGCCAGATGGCGAAGAAGATGAGCGCGGCGCAAAGGACGAGCGACAGCATGTAGCAGAAAGCAGCGAAGGTGAAAGCCATGGCGAGGGGAGTCCCGGAGATCCCCCGAGCCCCCACTGGGGAGACGGGCGCCCCGCACCTCCAACACCGGCAGGGGTGGAGTTGCTCGTCCTCAGACACAGCCAGGGAGGGGAGAAAAAGCCGCCCGGCCCCAGCGGAGCCCTCCACCTGCTGCTGGGAGGGAGAGTGGGAGCGGCCCGGCCCGCCTCGCGCTTTGCCCTCCCCCGTGAAGGCGGTGGAGCCTTCAGCTGGGGGTGGGTTCGGCACAGGTCCCCCCACCGGCGGGGCGGGGTCTTCTGTCACCACTGCGTGTTTCTAACTGAAATCCCGTCACGACAGCGTGAGGGTGGGTTGGTACTGAGGCTGACTTGGGCCAGATAGTGAATAAAGAATTACTTGTCCAAACTTGAAGTACTTTATTCTTTTTTTTTTTTTTTTCCTTTTTAGGTTTTCTTTTAGTATGAGGTAAATCTAGTTGTGGCACAGGCTGCCCAGGAAGGTGGTGGAGTCACCATCTGTGAAAGTGTTTAAGAACCGTGGAGATGTGATGGTGAGGGATGTGGTTAGAGGGCATAGTCGGGATGGATTAGCGGTTGGACAAAATTTGTTAGAGGTCTTTTCCACCCTTAATGATTTCTCATGATTCTGTGGTGTAAGGAGGGGCAGGTCATGCCCTAGTGCCAGAGGCTGTCTGAGAAGGGGAACGTGGCTGGAGGAAGGCACTGCCAGTGGTCACCTGGGCATACCAGCATAGAGGAGCCATCACCTCCTCTGGAGAGAGGTGGCAGAAACTGCCCAGGGGTGAATGAACTGCAGCTGAGGCTCAGCAGAGAAACATCCTTTCTTCCCTTTACACACCGTGAAAGGATATTGGCAGTTAGAGTAAAAAAAAGACAAACCCATCTGAGTGACACATTTTGAGAAACTTGCTGAAGTATATATTTAAGACCAGGAAGGAAAAGTAAGCCCCTTCCTTCTTAGCTCACCATTGCCAGCACCCACGGTGCCTCCAGACACCACTCTGCCATTTCTGCAGGGATTTTGCTTTAAATTTGCGATCAGGAGTTCTCCTATAGGGACCACATCAGCTGACAGCACTGCAGCTTTGCAAACAAACAAAATCAGTAGAAAACACCATAGGAACAACAGAGGACTCATTTAAAAATATTCTGAAAACCATGGATGAAAGTTATGTATTTGCATTTTCCTCACCAACTTAATTACAGCTCATAGCATTTTTTTTTCTGTCCTTTTATGGATGGAGATGAGTTCAGTAGCAGAACTATTCAGAAATTTGCCAGTAGTCACCTGCCATGTTTAGTATCATCTTCTCAAATTTTTGTTTAAAATTATCTTATTTTTAACATAATATGCACTTTTACCATGAGGAAAGAGTGCTGACTTGAACAGAGTGTCAGGGCCAGTAATTAATAAACTAAACAAGAGCAAACTGAGAGAAATAACCTTCTATAATTGAGCTGCTTCAGAAAGTACAGGCAGGTTGATGATTTAATTAAGAAGGACAGAACACAGCCAATAGTAAAGATCTTAGCTGTCATACAAAGATGCAGTGAATTCATTGTAACTCTTTAACCTTTCAAATTGTTTCTTTTTATCTGAAATCCTGCAGAGCATACACTTGAGGAAGTAAAAGGTTTATTCATAACCACACATTTTGAAAAGAGCTGTTAATGAGCTAAAGAACAGGTATTTGGATTCTGGTTTTTGTTTTATTTTGTCATACTTACATTAATACCTGGATATATATCACCTGTGTTAAGACTCATCACAGAACACCTGTGGCTTCCAGGAAAGACAAAACTTTTCCTTCTGCAGCACTTATGAGTATGGATGCATATGCTCATTTATGTATATAAATATACTGTTGTTATTAAAGATATTGAAACAATCACTAAATATCGGTTTGGACTCTAAGGTAAATATTTTCATGTTTTCCACTGCCTCTCATCTTCTTTTACGTTTCAACTATCTATTTGGAACTGTTTGAAGAACACACAGGCAAAACATGGCAAAACATGCTTTTTTTTTTTTNTCAAAAATTAGGGTAGGAATTTTCTGAGGAAGCCTAGTGAGACAGAAACTGAATATTCACCAAATTCCATATACATAACTCATGGAGAGGTTTCAAATGTTTTAAATTAAACTACTGCAAATTGAATACTAATAAAATACAGTCCACATCAGCAGGAGAAGGCAGAGAATAACAACAGAATTGGCAACATCTTCTAAGTACGTAGCAGCTTCAGTTGGAAAGCAAAGACATTTTTGGGATATTTGTAAAAAAAAAAAAAAATTAAAATAACAGCACTTGGAGTTCATTCCTATTACCCACATTCAGTAGATGTGTTGTGTCAGGAGAGGTTCAAGTTGGATATTAAGAAACATTTCTTCTCAGAAAGAGCAGTGAGGCAGTGGCACAGGCTGCCCAGGGAGGTGGTGGTGTTACTGCTCCTTGGAGGTGTTCGAGAACTGTGGAGATGTGGCACTGAGGGACGTGGTCAGTGAGCACGGTAGGGATGGGTTGGTTGTTGGACACAGTGATCTTAGAGGTCTTTTCCAACATTAATGATTCTATGTTGAAGTAACTATCACTGATTTCAGCACACACTGCTCTTGCCATCACACAGTTGTTCAATTACATTGGAGTGTATTCCATAAGCCTGGGTGATTTGGTACAACTGCTTAGGCAAGCCCTATTCATTATTCCACCGGCGTAATAATCCCAAACCATTCTGGCAGTCCTTAAGTACTACTGGTCACTAAGCAATCGCACACATTCACAGACACGCTGGTATAAGCTTGAAAATAGATGGCCCATCTCATGAGTTATTTTTTTTAATCAATGTCTATCATACTTACGATATTTTTCTTTTGTGGTACTGTATAGTAGAACTCTTTGAAAAGTTCTTTTATAAAGCTTTCCTTAAAATAACAAATCTCAAAGCACACAATTTCATCTTAAAATATGAAGAAATGGAAGGAATCTCTTACACATAGTCAGATTACCCAAATAATTGCACTGAGGGAGTTTGTAAAAACACATCACGTATTAAGGGACAACAAATAAGCCACAATTTGGTCACCTTCAGTCAACTTCAATTCAGACATAACTGAAATCAATGGAGCTATACAGAAAGAATGTAGTATGTCATATCTGGCTGGGAGGACCAGACAAGAGGACCTGACATTGCTCAGCTAAACATTAACAGGAAGCTAAATCTTGTTTCAGAGCAGTTCAGAATGGAGTAAAACTGATTAGGTAATTACAATGCATTTTAATGAGGAGCTACAAAAAGCTGGGGAGATAAACCTTGTGCATAGTTTAAACGTATGTTTCTGTTCATATCAACAAATTTGTGTTTTCTTCCTTGACAGACAACAGTGACCACTCAGAGGTAGGAAACAATGTTATTATGTGTACCAAAAGCCTGAAGGAGTTTCTGTAATTCGTTTTCAACTCCTTCCAATACTCTGACCAGCTTCTCTCAGGCTGTCCTGAAGAGCACAGGAAAGAAAAAAGAGACTTCAACTTAGAGGAAAGTCAGAAGAGTATAGTTTCCAAAAATGAACATCCTCATTTTACACTGTTTTGGTTTCACAGTTTGTATTGGACCTACTACACTGATATGAATGAAAATTACAATTCTTATATAAACCATCTGACTACCAAGCAAGAGGAAAAAAAAGGAAAAAATAAAAAATAAAAATAAAAAAAAAAGAGATTCTCTTTGAGTCACTGTTAATTCATTCCAAAGAACTGCCCAAACTTCAGTCAGGTTTGGGCAGGAACAACACAAAGTCAAATGCTTCTGTTTGCTTTAGTCCTTTAAAGTAATCTACAAGATGCATACTCAGATTCACTCTTAGAACCTTGGAAATCATTCAATGTGATGAGATGCTCTGATTAATCAACCATTTATTTTTAGGAACCAAGCATTAAAAAAATAATAATTAAAAAGCATTTTAGCACGTAGCAGAAAATGCTACCTTCATGAACATGTATTTGAAATATAGCAACTGTTCATTACAAATATACTACAGTGAAAAAAAAAAAATGGGTTGCAGTGAAGGAGCTTTGTTTCTCAGTAATATGTTCACGATGAGATGTTCAAGGTAAAAGAAACTCCTATGACACAATATTTAAGTTACACATCAGACTACATTTCAGAAGATGTAAGAAATTGAATTATAACAGTTCTTACAGAAAAGACAATAAAAATTCCTGTGTTTTGTATGTATGGGTGGTGTTTAAAAAAAAGTTTGTTCCAGCAATGTGTTCAGTCTGTTCTATGACCTTCACAAGCCATGCATTTCAATAGAACTATCTATTTATAACTGTACCAATTCTTGCTCTATTACAGTAGAGTACTGTTTCCCAGTCATTTTCAAATTCAGTCCCTCAATATTTTTTCAACATACGTAAGAAACAAGCACATTAAAAATGAGCCTATTGACAAAAGCTTTCCTTTCTTAGTTGCTTCTTCTGAAGCTCTAGAAACAACAGATTGTTCTCCACAGTCTTACAGATTGAAAGTTGATAAGTATTTCACCAAGAGTAAATTCGAAGTAACTACACTGATTTATGGAAGAATCATAGAATCATTTGAGTTGGAAGGGACCCTTAAAGGCCATTTGGTCCAACTGCCCTGCAGTGAACAGGGACACCTACAGTAGATCAGGTGCTCAGAGCCCCATCCAGCCTGACCTTGGATGTCTCCAGGGATGGAGCATCCATCATCTCTCTGGGCAACCTGTGTCAGTGCCTCACCACCCTGACTGTAAAAACCTTCTTCCTTATATCCAATCTAAATCTCCTATCTTTTAGTTTGAAACCATTTCCTCTTGGTCCTGTCACAATAGACTCTGCTAAAAATCCATCCCCTTCTTTCTTATAGCACTCCTTTAGATGTGATTTGCTCCATTTGCTAGACAGACTGTGCATCTTCAGGCAACAACTTCAGTCCCGGAAGAAGACAACTGCTGGAACACGATAACAGACTTCAAACACATGAAAATTATTAAAATTGTATTCGTTAACGGGGAGGAAAAAAAAAAACAGTTTAGTTTATAGCAAGCGATCGAGTGTGGAAAACACTTTTTAACCTCAGTAAGTTTGAAGAATCTATAAACTCACACTTTTGGAAACCTTACGGTTTGGGGAAGCTGAGAGAAGAGCACACGAGTGAGTAATCACAGCAATTGTACTCCCTTCCTCGCGGAGAGCAGGCGCTGACTGCTAGAGATCCCTTCCAGCCTCGCAGCGCTTGGCATCACTGGCACATTTCTGTCATTTCGTTAATAAGAAAAGCCTTGTAACTGCACCATTAACAGCTCAGAGCAATTAGATCTTAAAGATCACTCCGCTGAGAGAATTCTATTTCTACCTCTACCACGCTTACACAAAACTCAGCCAGCAGCTTTACTCTAGTTTGAATAAGAAGAAATTCCGTCTCTCCCTCGCTGTTAGCAAAGCGAGGGGTTTTTAATCCTAAAAACACCACCGCTTCCAAGCGAAACGGACGGCTCCGCGGTACTCACATGCCAGATGGCGAAGAAGATGAGCGCGGCGCAAAGGACGAGCGACAGCATGTAGCAGAAAGCAGCGAAGGTGAAAGCCATGGCGAGGGGAGTCCCGGAGATCCCCCGAGCCCCCACTGGGGAGACGGGCGCCCCGCACCTCCAACACCGGCAGGGGTGGAGTTGCTCGTCCTCAGACACAGCCAGGGAGGGGAGAAAAAGCCGCCCGGCCCCAGCGGAGCCCTCCACCTGCTGCTGGGAGGGAGAGTGGGAGCGGCCCGGCCCGCCTCGCGCTTTGCCCTCCCCCGTGAAGGCGGTGGAGCCTTCAGCTGGGGGTGGGTTCGGCACAGGTCCCCCCACCGGCGGGGCGGGGTCTTCTGTCACCACTGCGTGTTTCTAACTGAAATCCCGTCACGACAGCGTGAGGGTGGGTTGGTACTGAGGCTGACTTGGGCCAGATAGTGAATAAAGAATTACTTGTCCAAACTTGAAGTACTTTATTCTTTTTTTTTTTTTTTTTCCTTTTTAGGTTTTCTTTTAGTATGAGGTAAATCTAGTTGTGGCACAGGCTGCCCAGGAAGGTGGTGGAGTCACCATCTGTGAAAGTGTTTAAGAACCGTGGAGATGTGATGGTGAGGGATGTGGTTAGAGGGCATAGTCGGGATGGATTAGCGGTTGGACAAAATTTGTTAGAGGTCTTTTCCACCCTTAATGATTTCTCATGATTCTGTGGTGCAAGGAGGGGCAGGTCATGCCCTAGTGCCAGAGGCTGTCTGAGAAGGGGAACGTGGCTGGAGGAAGGCACTGCCAGTGGTCACCTGGGCATACCAGCATAGAGGAGCCATCACCTCCTCTGGAGAGAGGTGGCAGAAACTGCCCAGGGGTGAATGAACTGCAGCTGAGGCTCAGCAGAGAAACATCCTTTCTTCCCTTTACACACCGTGAAAGGATATTGGCAGTTAGAGTAAAAAAAAGACAAACCCATCTGAGTGACACATTTTGAGAAACTTGCTGAAGTATATATTTAAGACCAGGAAGGAAAAGTAAGCCCCTTCCTTCTTAGCTCACCATTGCCAGCACCCACGGTGCCTCCAGACACCACTCTGCCATTTCTGCAGGGATTTTGCTTTAAATTTGCGATCAGGAGTTCTCCTATAGGGACCACATCAGCTGACAGCACTGCAGCTTTGCAAACAAACAAAATCAGTAGAAAACACCATAGGAACAACAGAGGACTCATTTAAAAATATTCTGAAAACCATGGATGAAAGTTATGTATTTGCATTTTCCTCACCAACTTAATTACAGCTCATAGCATTTTTTTTCTGTCCTTTTATGGATGGAGATGAGTTCAGTAGCAGAACTATTCAGAAATTTGCCAGTAGTCACCTGCCATGTTTAGTATCATCTTCTCAAATTTTTGTTTAAAATTATCTTATTTTTAACATAATATGCACTTTTACCATGAGGAAAGAGTGCTGACTTGAACAGAGTGTCAGGGCCAGTAATTAATAAACTAAACAAGAGCAAACTGAGAGAAATAACCTTCTATAATTGAGCTGCTTCAGAAAGTACAGGCAGGTTGATGATTTAATTAAGAAGGACAGAACACAGCCAATAGTAAAGATCTTAGCTGTCATACAAAGATGCAGTGAATTCATTGTAACTCTTTAACCTTTCAAATTGTTTCTTTTTATCTGAAATCCTGCAGAGCATACACTTGAGGAAGTAAAAGGTTTATTCATAACCACACATTTTGAAAAGAGCTGTTAATGAGCTAAAGAACAGGTATTTGGATTCTGGTTTTTGTTTTATTTTGTCATACTTACATTAATACCTGGATATATATCACCTGTGTTAAGACTCATCACAGAACACCTGTGGCTTCCAGGAAAGACAAAACTTTTCCTTCTGCAGCACTTATGAGTATGGATGCATATGCTCATTTATGTATATAAATATACTGTTGTTATTAAAGATATTGAAACAATCACTAAATATCGGTTTGGACTCTAAGGTAAATATTTTCATGTTTTCCACTGCCTCTCATCTTCTTTTACGTTTCAACTATCTATTTGGAACTGTTTGAAGAACACACAGGCAAAACATGGCAAAACATGCTTTTTTTTTTTTTTTTGCAAGGAAACAGCCCCACAGCCAAATACCTCCAATATCACACAATATTTTCTGGTATTCATTTAAAAATGTGCATTTCCCAATAGACTTATTTCTAGTCATTTTTAGTGACTGTCTCATTGCAGAAATTTCCAATACAAACTTAAAGGGAAATCCATCAAGTTGCTTTTAGTTTGTTTTTGTCCTCCCATCTTCTTTTAACCATACACCACGAGGGTATCTTAAGTACCCTGAGATACTTAAGTGTTGGAAAATGGTGGAAGGATTTAGCCTTCACTCAGTACCTCTCTGAAATTGGCCTAGGCTATACTGTAATCATTAAAAATGTCTCCTTATCTCCATCTCATCACAAACTCATTACGGCTTTCTGTGGCACATGGATGTCACAGCAGGCAGCTGTACCATTGTCATTTCTGAACTAAATTACCGCAAATCACTGAAACTGAGTCAAAAGGTGAAAATAACACAGACATGGTCAATCCTTTTCTCACTGGCTTAAGCCCTGAGAGCACAGCAGGAACATCAAGCTGTATTTTGGTGCCTCATTCACTTCTAAGGTCTTGGTCTTAGCCTTCAAATAAGCTGATGGATCAGATCCCAGCTGCATGAGAAATTACAGCCCAGCACCCAGCTGTGCTCCTTTGGTGTAATGGATACCAAAGAGGTCTGAATGGATGGTATGAGAGCTGACGATGCTGCATCACCAGCTGACGGGATCTGAAATAAGCATAGCAGATGTACAGAATATAGTCACCTTTGGGGAAAAAAAAAGAAAAAAGAAGATTATTTTCAAAACTATTATTTTCATGCTTCCCAAAATAAACAAAATGGCATCCACATGTCTAGACACACCTGGGTTTCATTTGAGCTAATGAAATAGAAGTCCCAGAGGTTCTGCAGAAATCCAGTAGGAAATGCACCAATCCTTGGCCTCTGGTGGCCAGCAGCTTGCTTCAGCAGCTGCAGTCTCAGATTTGGCAGCTCATCTTCCATCCCATTGTCTTCAAAATTTCACTAATGCTCACACTCCCTCCAGGTGGAATATTCATACCTGACTCCCAAATCAGACATCTGTTCTCACCCTCCTGCACACATCTGTACCATGGGAATGCAGTAGCAATAATTGTTCAGAATGAAGAAGCTTGAAGATGAATTTCAGACCGAGCAGAAAGTAAGAGACTAAATTTATGTTCAGATTGATAAAAAGAAAAAGAAACTCATCTTTAACCAGTTGCTGTTTTCTTTCACAAGCATTTGATGGAGGAGTCACACAAGTTTTTTACATAAGCTGGTTTTGTAGAGCTCTATGCCATAATATACAAACAGATGATGACTTCCATGTCAGATGCCGTTTTATTTCACAGTGCCCCTCTGCTGCCATCTGTCACACAGCAACGAAAAGTAATGGGATATTGGTGGGAAGGTCTGACCTCTACTGCTGTACCACCAACTACTTCCTCTGAAGTCATGGGCCAACATAATATAATAGGAGGCATTTCTTTCAGAGCAGCTCTTGTAGTTTTAAATTTAATATATTGCTGAATGCATATTGGAGTAACAGGCATTTATTAATTATACAAGAGCTTTGTCTCATTAGATTGAGTACATTTTAAAAATACAACTGACTATCTTTGGTGAACTTTGATTAATACTAAATAATTAACAATGTTTACATAAAATTTGCTCTCCTTGGGCTTCACTGTTAATATCCTGCAGAGATTCATAGAAGCATTTTGTACTATTATGTATTATTATTTCAGATTATCTGCAGATTTCAGATGAAATGATTGCATTCATTTCTGGTCTGTTCATTTTCAAAAGGTTATCTTTGCAATCATGAAGGTAAGTGACATTTACTTAACAAAGTCTTTTTTTCAGACACCAGGAATATGATAGTTCACAAACACAATGACAATAATCTCATCCTACTACCAGGAGAAAAAGTTCTCTATTCCAGTCCATTTGGAATTGTGAGATCGTGATCTCCATGCTTACTCAATAAAATCCATAGAAATCTTTCTACATAGCAAAAAAAGACTTCATAATAATTAAAATTATCCAAAGACCATTTCTGGCAACAGCAGAAGTCATGTTCATCACACGAAAGTTACCTCCTTCCAGATGTGAATTCCTTCTAACATATGGAGAAAGTAGCAGCCTCCCATAGAAATTTTTCAGCACCGACAAAATAATTTTTTTTTTTCCCGTGAATCATTTGCCAAACTGTTAAAATACTTCAGATTGCAGAGGAAGCCCATCACACAAATGGAAGCCCACTGAGGAGCAAAAAGTAATATCTCAACATGAAATATCCGAAACAGGCTTAATTGCGTTAATGCTGTCTTTATGCTTCTAACCAATACCTGAAATCTTTACTCAAGTGGTTCGTGCTATGCTTTATTAATTCTGCTCAGGTTTAATGTAGTTTACACTTGGTTTGGGGAGAGAGTCATCTCCAACTTTAACACTTCTGACTGTATTCTTTCAGAGCTGAAAATGGAATAATACACTTTCTGAGAAAGTGAACCCTGAGAAACCCTTCACCAATCCCTGAAGAGCCCACATACTTACAATGCTACTAAGATGATTTGAGTAATATATAAGGTTTTTTTTTTGGTTGTTCGTTTGTTTGCTTCCCAGACACTGAAATTCTGGGCCAAGTTATTTTGTTTTTAATGGTGTTTCCTTTATTTTCCCACCACATAACCTGAAATATTCTGCTAATCTATGAGACTTGCTGGTTGCTCCTACTTATTGCAGACCCTATAGGATTCAATTTCATGGCTCCATCATTATAAACAAAGAACAAGGATTGCCTCTGGATGCCCCCTCCCTGGAGACATTCAAGGCCAGGCTGGATGGGGCTGTGAGCAACCTGGTCTAGAGGGAGGTGTCCCTGCAGGGGGTTGGAACTGGGTGGTCTTAAAGATCCCTTCCGACACAAACCATTCTATGATTCTGTGATTCTAACAAAGTCAGTCACATGATGTACTTCAACAATTGTCCTTTTCAGAAGCAGATTACATTCTTTTACATCAAATGATACATTCTTCCTCTTTATCTTCTTATACTGAGACTGCTTTGCTCTACTGCATTATCAGCCCCTCTGTCTGGAAAACAAGAATTTGTATTGCAAACCAAGGCCTGGTGTCTTTGCTATAAAGAATTTTCAGTATTTCTCCAAAATGACTTGTATTCTAACTGAATTCATGGACTTACTCATTCTCAATTTGCATGTGTAGATAAGCAGCTTCAGCATGGTCTGCATAAATAACAGTGTTGACTAATGAATACATCAACATTAAATTGTGACTGTAGTTATTTTTTTTTTTAAGTGTGTTCACTTTTGACACACGTTCATGAGAGGTGGGTGCATCCACAGGATGAAAGGGAAGTTAGGCTGTACAGACATGAGCAGCACACACTGCAGAGGCAGTACAACAAAAGGACTGGCTGCCATCACCTCAGGACCTTTGTAGCCCTTCGTCGTTGTCCTCTGCATCCACTAAGTTAGTATCAGCTTTTACACATCTCATTTGAAGGAAGAAAAAAAAAATCAGTGGTACCAAGAGCTGTACTATTAGCATATCAAAAGTAACACTCTTATTGAAATACTGAGTTTAGTTAAAGATCGTCCAAATGAATCCCCTAAGCTTTTGCAACTTTGAAATGTACTCATCAAGTTATAACAGAGACAAAAATAAAAGCCCATAAATGGGGATTTTTTTAAACTGTGGGAGTTATACTAATGATGTAGCACTGTATCGCTTAGAATTTCAAATCAGTTCAGCCAGAGTCCCTTATAAAAACTGTTTTAGTATTTAACAACAACAGCTGAATAATTGATACTGTAAATTGGAAAAATACCAGAAGAAAAGGTTGGAGGTGGCAACGGAGGAGTGGGAACATGTAGTAAGAAGTCTCATGAGAATGGCAGTGCTGGAAGATCATTACAATTCTAAAAATAAATCTTCAATACATTAAGACAAATTGATTCTTTGTGATTTATCCATCTCTTAGGAGAACAGAAAATACTGGAAATCTTGGTTGGAAGTTCTCGTACATTTTATGCCACAAACGTGCTCTTCATTTAGGTTCTCTTCTTTTTCTTTCTGTTGTCTTGAAGATTATATTTGCCTAGAACATGAGGTCAAATAATGAATGTTTGGATCCAGATCTTCACAAAAAAAGTTCAGGATGTTTTCTAAAACACTCATTTTAACTCCAGGAATTGCTACAAGAAACTGATTGTTATGTAGCTAATAAAGAAAAATCTTCCCTTATTCAGCTTATTTTTGGAAAATACAAAATCTATGCCATTCAGAGCTGCTTTTTGCCAAGTTCTACATATTTTGTATCATTAATAAGAAAGGACAAGATACACTTTCTTCTGTTAAACCAATCATTAGTTTTATTTCATAGACAAAGATGTCTGAGCAGTAACAGGTGTCAGATCTTGTTATCCACAGTGGGATATGGAGCTACCTTGTGTTACTTCTTTAAAACTTGACTTGCCACTTAGAACTCTGAAGTAGTTGTTCACTGGAAGATCAATGAAACACAAGCCTTAGAGATTACCAGAGAAATGGAAGATCTAAATGTGAACTTCACTAATCATTACCTGGGAAGATAACGATGACTCATGCCAACTTCATAAAGTTAAACAGCCTTTAAGAAACTAACATGACTCACAAGTACTGAGCAAAATAATAAAAAAAAAAAAAAAGAAAGAAAGAAAAAATCTGTTCCTCAGTTCAGTGCACTTAGTTCTCCTATAGAGAAACTAAGATTTCTTCTTGAATCAGTAATAACTTTGCATTAACGTAACTGCCCTGACACCAGCCAGACAAGCAATTAAGAATAGTAGGTGCTGCTATCACTATGTTTCTTGCTGACCAAGTTACATAAATAGTTGACCTAAAAACTACTGTGAAATAGCACATAGTAGGAATGAACTTTTTTCCACTCTAACAGATGATATAAGAATTTCCTTTCATTGCAATTCAAGCAACACTAAAGACCAAACTAGCTTTCACATGGTTATATAATAAAACACATTCTTTTTGCAAATATCTAGGTGGGGAGTTGTTTTCTGAAGCATTCATTTTAGTGACATTAATTCTGTATCCATTGAAACAATCACCACAAGCAATATTATTCTGTTAAGCAAAGCTAATGAAGCTGGCAGATTTGGGCATGAAACAAAAGCAAAGATGACATTTTAGCAGTACTGGCATTCACAACTTGTGTTAATGATCTATCAGTTAATGTTGTCACTAACATGTATACGTGTACGCTGCCTTCTGAAAGGTACGCCAAGCAGCCATTTATCCTAACTTAGATTTTGGTGCTATTTCACATGACATTTTTGAACGTAGGTTAAGAAAGAAGGGTTTGGTTGATGTTCTTATGTGACTGTAGTGATATGCTGGGAAAACAGACGTTCTTACAATTCATGATTCACTGTCAAAATAGAAGGATTTTGCACTTGGGATTCTGTAGGATTCTATCTCAGGTCTAGCACTGTTCAAAACTCCCATTAATATTTTGGATAACACAATGGAGAGTATTATTAAATACCATTCATCAAGCAACTGCAGAGGATCTCTTAACCGCCTGTGAAAGGGGAGGAGGCAAATTTAGAATCAGCGACGAGTTAAAGATTCAGTGTGAAAAGTGTAAGCAACTTGACAAAGGCAAATGAGAAGTACTGCACTTAGGTAGGAATAAATATACAATATTATGGGCTGGAACAATCGGACAGCAGCCCTAAAAAATAGCTGTGTATTTTATCACAAACTGAGTATGTGTCAGTAGCTTCAATCTGGCATGAAAACAGAAATCATACCAGGGGAAGTAAGCCAAGATGTGAAGTAACATTACTGTGGGACATTACGCTTGCAGAAGCCTTGTGAATCAGTTGAATACAAGTCAGGAGATACTACTGACATAAAACACACGACCTCTGAGGTAAGACTGAAAGAACTGAGCTTATTTCACCTAAAGAAAACTCTGAAGACGCATGACAATTGTGTTCAAATACATAAAAGAGTACAGATTGTGGAAATATAACATAATATTCTGATATAACATAATATTCTGTATTCACTACAGATAAAATTAAATGTGACCTTCTAAAATGGAATAAAAAAGGAAGGGCAATTGATACTGCCTATCTAGAATCCTGCAAGGCCTTTGATCCCATGCCATATCCTTTTCTCTTCCAACCCAAGCCATTCTATGATTCTGTGAAATGCAATGGTCTCAAGTTACAAAAAATGTTTAAAATAAGAAGATAGGAAGAGTTTTCTACTGGTAAAGGCAATGAAATAATGGAATAGATTTCCCTGCAGAGACCAGTTCCATGAACTGGAATATTTCAAAAGCAGTTTACACAAAGTTATGTCAAGCATTTTGGTATACCTTCCAACCTTGTTACCTATGATTTAAAAATATTTTCAGTCAGAGATAGAATGTTCTAATTTGTATTAATTAAACAACTAAGGGGAAAACCTATTAGCTTATTTCACACAATCTTCACTGTATCAATATTGAACAAAAGAGGCATCGGTGTCATTAACAAATGAAATGTGCAGCAGCCACATTACAGTAGGAATCACACCCAGGTTGAACTGCAGGTCACAAGACTTCCATAAAGCAATTTTTGAAAAAGAAAACATTAGTCTCTTTCAGTTGTATGTTTTATTTTTCCTCAGATCAAGGAAATAACATAATTGATGGGCATAAGGGCATATTACAATATTGTATAGGCTTCAAACTAGAACATGATTAGGAAAAAACCCCTGTTTTTGCATCTCCAAAGAAATGTAGGAATAGTAGGAGAACATATAATTTCACTTCTCTTTAAGAACACTGCAACTTCCAAAACTGTGCTCAGTGACATCTCTTTAATACCCAATTGTGAGAGTAAATCTAAGAAAGAAAGATATGCAGGATCTGTATGTGGCACAGTCTATTTAAACCAGAAAACTTCGAGCAGTGTAATTACTTTGTCCTATTCCCTACATTTCCTTAATAATGTTTTATATGGAAGATACATTCCCAATAACTTTCATGTGTACTCCAGCTAAGGTCTAAGGCTGAATGGTTAGCTAGACTTTAGTTAAAAATAACAAATCCAAGATTCATTATCTTACCTAACAAAGTCTAAATGATTTCTTACCTTTTATTCAAGGCTCTTCAAAAGGTTTATTGTAATTTAGGGAAGCACAAAGAGAAAACCTATCTATTTTTAAGCTCCAATATTCAGACTGCTTCTTCTGGTATTATATCTGTTGAGTAAATTCAGAAAGAAGATTAAACCCCACTGCCAACAAGAACCCTCTGGGTCAATATGTACTAAGGGTCAAATTTTATTTTCATAGGCGGAAAGAAAAATACTGATTTCTCTTGGAATTGTAAGTGCCGTGCGGGAGCAGGGAAAGGCAGTGGAGTAAACAAACAGCAGGAGATGGCACAGCCATAAAATTTAACATTATGGTGGGCAACCACACTGCACAACCACATTTAGAAATACTGTGTGATACTCTAAAGCTCACAAACTGTGTTGGCTCATTGCCTACTGAGAGCTCAATTGACTGATTTCTCTTATTTATTCTTAAGATTTTATTCTAGATACAGGAGATTTTCATGACTAAGAATAATAGAGAACAGATTGAACTGTAAGTCTTCGAGGACTGTATGAGTATGCAACAGAAGCACAAATATGGCCATTCAGCTCGGAGGAATCTGGCTCCAGCTTTGCTCTGCTTACTTTAATTTTTATTATAGTATTTTCTGACTGCTCAGCATTATGTTATGAATGAACTAGAGAGGGAGAAGTGGGAGAAATACAGAAGATCAGCTGTAACAGGAATAGAGTAGAATTAGGATGAGGACTAACCTGCACATGCACAGACCAGCTGAGTAAGTGTCAGCAGTTGAACACAGAGCATGAAAGTCTTGTTGAGCAGATACCGAGTTGTTGATACACATAGGTACAGCTGCTATTGTTCAAGTTTTGGTCATCCAACAACAAGAAGGTATTTTGATGCTGTCTGAAGCAATAGCAGTTTCTTGTAAGAACACCTTGTTCTGGAAGGGTTAGCACAGGCATGTCCAACCCGCGGTCTGGCACAGCTTGTACTGCAGCCTGCCCCCTGCCCCACACCATTATGGCAGCCCAGCCTGGTCCCTCAGCAGCAACAGAATATCGGTGCACTATCTGGGCTGAAACCAGGGCATGGGGAGTGCGCAGTGCAAGGCTAACTCAAGTTATAGTAAATAATGTTAAGCATTTTGATACATAGCCTAAATACAGTCCTGTGAACAGTGAAAAATAAACATCTGTGCTTTCAGTTTTTCTAAAAGAATTAGAAAATAGGTTTCAAGCAAAAATCTTCTTTTTGTATATTCCATTTTCGTTCAACATAAATACATTTTTAGAATGGGATGTATCCCTCGCTTCACAATCACACCTTATTCATGTCATTTCTTTTGGCAGTATGCACATCTATAAACAACTGTTTTCAAGGACGAAACACAGGAAAAGTAAAATTTCATAAAAAATCTCTAACGTTCACATTGAGAACTCACTACAAATTGCTACTACTGCCATTGAACCAGACTGATGCTCAAAAACAAGATCAAACATCCCACTAGTTTTGTGGAATTTTTTGCTCTCTTTTTAAAAACTGCATTACTAAAAATATTTAAAAATATTTTAAATTGGCTTTAATATACAGATTATCTATATTATATATTTTACAAGGGCTGTTCCAAAAGTAATGCCTCCTATTTTATTATGTTGGCCCACAGTATCAGAGGTGGATGTTACTGGTATGGCAGTAGAGGTTAACCTTCCCATCCATGTTTCATTACATTTTGTTGCTGTGTGACAGATGGCAGCAGAGGGATAGTCTGACAGAATGGCATCTGACATGCAAGTGTGTATGAAGCAATGATGTGGAGTTGAATTCCTCCATGCTGAAGAAATTGCACTCATTAATATTTATTGATGCTTGCTGAACATTTATGGAGACCAAACAGTGAATGTGAGCACAATGAGGCAGTGGGTGGTGCATTTCAGCAGTGGCAATAGCGACAGTGGGTCACCTCCACCGGTGCAGGTTTTGATGAGTGTGGTATGTACGCTTTTGTTCATCACTGGTGAAAATGCATAGCTAATGGTGGTTACCATGTTGAAAAATATTATTTTGTAGCTGAGAATTTGCTCTATCAAGCAGGTTTACTGTGCTCATTTTATTTGTTGTAGTTTCCATGGAAATAAATAGGAGGCATTACTTTCAGAGCAACCTATATATATGTGGCACAAGACAATTCCTCTTCACTCAGTGTGGTCCAGGCAAGCCAAAATGTTGGATGCACGAGTTAGCAGATATGTGACAAACTGGAAGAAATAAACTGCTTGCATAGGTGTGCACCTAACTAGCTGAACTTACTCTTCAAGTAAGTAAATGTTTTATGAGTATTTCAATTAAAAAATTTCTCAGAGTTTGCCGAACTGCTGTTATTTGTCCATGCCTATCTTCAAATAAAGATTCAATACTGAAATACTTCCAATGTACAAAGAATATATATTTATTATGTATGCAAAAAATAGATTTACTTTTCTGAGTATGCCTATAGATGTTCAGTGAGTATGATCCACTCACATAAAGAAGGATTTTGAATTTTATCAATATCTCGTAGTATACATTTCAATCAAATTCTCAAACAAACATGTGGGAATGTATTTTGCATTTCATTAGTATTTTTAGAGGATTTTTTTCCCCAAAAGAATGAGTTGTAAGAAATGCCAACACAAGTGCCCTCTCAAATTTAGTATCAGAAGGAGCATTTTTCTGGGTGTGATCTCAAGCCTACAGCACCAAAGTAGGGAAAGGAATCAAATGATGGTAATGGGGTGGCAACTGACAGGTAGAAGGTCTGCGAATGGCCAAGATGTCCACATGTGGAAATTCAGCTCTCTTTCACCACCGTAGCTCCTGAGTTGCTAAGAGGTGTCTTAAAAAATCTCTGTGTTAGAAAGAAGTTCTAAGCATAAAACAGTATGCGCAGTAATTTCAATGTTATTAGCAGTTTAGTGAATTCTGTCATTTAAATGGAATTATGCAGATCTGGTGCCCCCTGCTGTCTCTTCTTCTATTGTCAGAGAGACTGATGAAAAGTATTGTTAATGATCTGCACAAAAGGCCCCCAAAGGGCAAATTAAGAAAGCCATGCACAAAGACACATTGAAGCTAGAACGGGAGTCCACGTGCTGCTTGGGTGAAGTTTCCAGGAGTTACGAAGAGCACCACAGGGAACAGCACGGGTACCTTGAGCTTCAGCTGCAGTAGTGTACTAAAGTAGATGTCATGACCTAGAATGGGACTGCCCACTGAGCGTCACTGGGGCCTATTCTTCCCTCCTGCTACTCATTGCCAGTCCACTCATGTTGTTAGCACCAGCAACCATCTGGTGGCACATGGGTCTTGTTTAACTTCCAGACTCAATTAAAAACTGATCTCTCTTTTTTCCTCCAGGACTGGTGATCTGCTGGATCAGTTTATTGTGTGACATAAGAAGGGAGAGGAACGTACCTGTTGGCAGCAAAATAGTCTTAGATTAGCTTTGGCTAATCATGAAATTTCTGCCCTAAATCAAATAAAGTTGTGAGATGCCAACAGGTGCAAGATTTGTCCAAAATAATACCGCACATTTCTAGCAGAGCTGGCTGAACTCCCATAGTGATCAATGGCTTAGATTTTATATCTCTAGCATTTTATATTTCTCCATTGGTTTCTTCCCTCTTTCTGTGTGCACAGCATCGAACAGTGCACAACATAAGAGATTATGAAGTAAAGTTACAGTGCCTCATTGGAGACTCTGCAGAGCAATGGACAAGACTTTTTGAAGAAGGATGTCCACTTATGTGATTTTCTATTTTCAGTCAACCACAGGTTAACAATCAATAACTCCATGTGCTTATTTTCAAAGATTTCTTTTTAAACAAGATTGTTCAGTAAAGTCACAGCAATTAATCGTTCAGTGTATTACTTATTGCCTTTGGTATCTGTGCTTGAAAAGGAAAAAGAAAAAAAAGGGGCATAAAAATAGCTTAGAGAAGGGACAGTCCTGCCTTGCTGACACAGACGTTTCAGTGCCTGTATTCCCTGGCAGCTTCCACTCTGGCACTATTTACAATTCACATGATCCTTTCTTGATTAATAATGATCGTTCCAAAGTTCTGTCAAAAACATGTCTTGTGTTTTCTCAGTTGTGTTTTGTAAGCTCTCGTGAGCATTACAACTCTCCTCAAAGTTTCCTGAATCAAACACTATGCTGCTCCAGCCAAGTTTGTGTACAGCTTTGAATTAATATTCACTCTTATTCATGGCACAGTGACTAAGACTTGTTTTGAACACAAGGTGAGGTGCCTTTTGGCAAAATAGTGGCATGGAAAACATTGGTGATAGGACGGCACTACCCTGTGCTTCAGGTGGATGTGTGGCAGAGAACACATCACAGTTTCACTCTTGAGTTGCATTGGAAAGCTTTTCAGACATTGACACTACAAGTCATGGCATGTTCTGGAAGGGCTTTCTGGTGAACAAGATGAAATTTCTATGATTTGCAGGTTCTGTGAGGGTTTGGAGTTTCAAGAAAAAAAGAATTTATCCATCATCTCTGACATTTGTTTATATATACCAGTTCCAAAAATACATTTTCAACTTTTGAACTCCTGTGACTTAGTGAGATGGTACAATCTGTATTATGTCTGCTGTAGCAGTATTTAAACAAACATATTGTTAAAAATTTTCCTCACTCCTAGCATCCAGAAATCTCATTTTGCATTTTACACATAATATTTTTACAAATCAATATTCAAAACAACAGAAGGCATGAGTTTGACCTGGAAATTTTTAAGTGTTGCATTCTGATACAAAATGAGCTTGTATTTGCTGTTTACTCCATGAACTCTCTGCAGAGGCTGAGTCCAACATTTACGTCTATCTCCTTGGACTGTTGTGTAAGTCAGCGTCCTGTCCTCTCTTCACCCCTTTTCAGAGTGAAACTTCCACATGCAGCCGTGTCAGGCATTGTGCAAGAAGCAGATTAAGAGGGTGGACCCACTTGTTTTGATCTCCTGACAGAGCTGTTGCTCACCCTGCTCTCAGCTTCAGGGCTGCTCCCACAGTCACCTTTCAGCTTTCTTGTCTCAGTCCTAAGCTCTCTTCTTTCACCTTTTTTACCCCCTCTCTGAAAGACATGATAAATGAACGTGTGCATCCAGCAGACGTCAGTTGCAGCACGGTGGTTTGCCACAGAAGGGCAGTATGGAAGAAGAACACATGAGCAGTTTTGAGGCAGACAGCCATAGAATCACTAGGCCTCAGGGCACCAGCTAATCAGCAGAGGTGCAGCTTTATTGGAAGAAAGTGTATTTTATGATATTTTTGTGTGTAACTGAGACATTTGGTTTCATTGAGACAACAGGGAGGTGTCATCAGCCACTGGCTTACTACATCATGGTAATTAGGAAGAGTTACCAGGAGATTGTCCTTCTGGGCACTGCCAGACCTGGTATGCAGAAAGGGTTAAATATATCACCACGCATGGTCTCCCAAACACATAAATAAAGGTAAATATCAACACACATCAGAATTCATGTTTATCTCAGCATACTTTTTTCCTATAACTCGAGTATTGGAACACACATCTTCCAGCTAGCGCATAATCTGTATCTTCTTTTATCCAAAAATGTTAATTTGCACATTGTAAGTTGCAGAACTGGAAGAAAAATAAAAACAACCACTTCTTAATATAAACAAAAGATCTTAACCTTACTACACTTGTCGGAAATCCTGCCTGGAATGGCAAAGTGCCTGAGGCTTTGCTTATGCCAGCTAGCAAAAAGTGCTGCAAATAAAGTAGAAGTCAAACTGTTTTCTAACATGATTTGTCCAGTCTATGAGGATTAAAATCAATTTTTTTTAATGTGAAAAAGCAACAGCAACAAACAAGCAGAAAATAAAACAAACAAATAAAAAAAACAAATGATAGTCTAAGTGAAACTGAACTGCCTGTAATACAAATGGAACAAGAGCTTATAGATATAATATAATTTAATATGATATAAAATAATGTATATAATATAATGGAACAAGGCTTATCTACAGCTCAGAGCCAGCATTCAAGAGATTTGAATATAGAATGAACAGAGGAGGTATGCTAAGCAAAAACAAATTTTGATAGCAAATATCCCTACTTTAGAATTAATTTAAAGAGCAAAAGGTCCATTCATCATCTGCTTCTGGAGACTAAAGCAGAACTGTACCAACTACACGTATATATTGTATGTCAGTAATCATCAGCATATATTCTTGTTAGAACAACATTATGCCGCATTCCTTTATTCTTATCAGAAGCTGGAAGGCAAAATCACTCTGCCTTTTATTCATAGTGCAGTTAAGAACACCAAGTGATAATCTTAGCCTATATAGTACACACTGTGAAGCATTATTTCATTTTCCTGGAGTGCTCTCTTCTAGCTGTTGCTGCCTGTGGTGTGTCTAGACTGTAAGCTTTTGCAAGAAGGGAGAAATTTTTCTTTGTGAGCTTGTAAACATAGATCAGTGAGTTCAGAAACTAGGGCTGCTAAGTGTTACAGGAATCCAAGTAATGACATGCAAAAAATCTCTATTTTTCATTTTAAGCTCCAATATATGGTGTCATTTTAAGGTATTTTTTTGTCTCAGGTTCAGTATTTAACAATTCTGGTTACAGTTAAGCATTTTATTTTATCTGATCCCATTAAATATGAAACATTTGTTGTCATCACTGATGAAAAAATGGTGTGAAAAATTTAATACTGCCAGACTATCTTGCCATGCCCTTTTTGGTCACAGTTTCCCTGCACATATACTGGGTAGGGTAGAGATGAATAACTGGTGGGAACTCAGATGTCATCCAAATTCTGATGGTAGGCAGGACACATGCACTCCAGGAGCTGAAAAACACTTCTGAGGCACACGCTCTAGACTTAGCTAATGCAGCCAAGAAGAGGGCCCTAGGCAATAACTTTCCAGCTGTCTAATCTTCAGTTGTATAACTGGGTACCTTCTGATGTTGCTCCTCTTGCTATGTAATTCTTCCTGCCTTCAAGGAGAAGCTTCCAAACAACATTCCCAAACAACAGATATAACAATACACGTAGCAAGTATGGTTCACTGTAATCAGATATTATGAATTTTCATGGTATTACTTTATTTAAAACGTGTCACTAAGAGTTAATGTTTTATATTCAACAATCCAGAAACGGAATTGAATATCTCACTTATTGGATACACGGGACTAAATCTGTATCCAGTGCTCTGCAATAAGACACAGCACATAAAGTAATATTATGGTTTGGAGCATAAATATGTATTTTACACTGAATAAATGGCATAAATAATTGGAATTGAATACCTCCTAGACTAATGTTAATTACACCTCGTACCTTTACGAATATGCTGACTGATGTATTTATCAACTGTTCACACAAGCAATTTGCTCTAAGTCACACAATGAGTCAGTGGCTAACAAAGGAGGGGGAACAAAGTCCCATTTTCTTCCTGGGTTCTGCACTAGCTTCTTGCCAATAAGAATTAAAAGCCATTTAATATTTTATAAAACAACTTTTTAAAAGTCATCTAGTGTGTTTTATCTGAGTTGTAAATTAAGCCTCACAAGATATTAAAAAGCTTTGTAAGAGTAAATGCAAATATCTATATGCTAAATACAGTAAAGCAAAAACTAAATGGATGAAAATCTTACTACTTCTAAAATGGTTTATTTTCACTACATGTACACATTACTGAGGAAGAGTACTACTCTTAAAAGCAAAAATGTATCGTGCAAACCTCAGTATGTTGTGTAGCCTTTTGGTTCACTGAAGTCATTCTGTACTACATTTTTATGGTTCTTTCGATGACCACTGGGTGTCACAGTTATCAACAGTAAACTCTGCACTTGGAGGACTTCTCCAGTGTAAGACTCAAAGTAGAGTCTTATTATAAGAGATAATACCAATTGCTGCTCCCATAATATTAACTATCCCCATTCCAAGACTAGAAGATGGTTTCCTCAATAAAATTAAAAATCCATTGGAGTTGATACAGTGTTCTTCCTGAAACTACAGCAAAATGGAAATTTAGTCTAGCAGTAAGATCCTATCATATAGCATATTTGTGAAGTATTTCCTCTGATGCAGTGGAATGAGAAAATTCCAGCTTTCATGGGCTTGTGGAGTGATTTCCATTTCAAAAATTTATTGATAAGAGAGTATTTTTTTCCTCTCCATTTTTAGGAGGTCCATTCTCTGAAAGAAAGTATACATAACATTACGGTCTTGTGATTCAGGTCCCAGCTCTCAGAATCATTCAACAAGCAAAAGAATGAGAGCTTTCATATTTTTTTTTAGTTAAAAGTAAGTTTGTGGTCTCCAATGCAGAAAAGAAAATGTGACTCCAATGTGATCAGTGCTTATTCGAGGTTGCAGACCACAGCTTCAAATCAGGTGAACTGCTACATGTGTTTGTTCATCTGCCGGCTCCAAAGGGACAAACAAGAGTCATCCCCACCAAGGACCCTACTGGATGAGGAGTGTATGTGCTGGGCTGAACAGTGTGTAGACTTTATACTTGGAGTACTAGAGAGCTGCTTCCTACACCCAAAGAGTAGGCAGCACTGTAGGCAACATATGAAGTAAATTATTTGCAAATATACAGACTAACATATATTGTAATTTAAACCATGTAAGCTTCAGTGCAGGCTCTGTACTCTCTCAATGAATACCATCAAGAAGGACTCATGTGGCTGTGGACACTTGGGAGTAGATATGATGGATGGCCAAAGCATGCCACGACAAGCAGGTCTGGAGGCACCAGTGTCTACAGGAGGCTTGGGAAGTGCCAGCAGTGTGTGTGCTGAGGGGTATTGGTCTGGAGTGGGTGATGAGATCAGTCAGAGACTCGTATTTGGGATCAGTCTAGACAATAGAGTTTGGGGGATCTTTGCCAAGACCCATAAGATGCCAAGAAGGAAGAACAAAGAAAGAAGCAGGAAGGTTTTTCCTGAAATATACTGGAGTTCAACGTTTGAGGACCAAAAGAAGGAGCTTGGGAATAATTCCAACTCTTCCATCTCTGTACCCACTAGCTGGGCAACTTGCAGTTGCTGCAACATTTCAAATTTTCTCATTTCCTAATTTTTTTTTTTTTTTTTACCTATCTCTTATTTCAGAAATTAAGAGAACTCAAAAAGAAAGCAGAGAACTAATTTAATTCCTGAAAATCAGGCTCAACAGAAGCAGCTGGCTGCAGTTCAAGTGACAGGTTCAAGACTGAGGCATGGGCAGGTGAGACCGAAGTGCCAAACAAGCACTCATAAGAGGTGAGTAGCACATAGCAGGCATCAGCCTCTCTCTTTTGCAGTGTGTTTGGGGGCTCAAATTGTCTTAAGCAAATCTTCCTGCCCTGCCCAGCATTTCCAACTTGTAGCTCTGTACCGCTCTATCTCAGACCTTCAGTCCCTGATTGCTAAAACAACTGTCTCAGCTAGAAACATATTTTTTCTTATTTTTTCCTTGAGCATATTTTCATCTGAGCCCAAACGTACACAAAAAGACCCACACTGTATTCAGTTAGAAGAATGCAAGCTTTAACTAATGCATAAAAGATGGATGCAGAGAGGAAGAAAATTAAGCTGTTCTTCTTGCCCAGTAGAGCACGATAAGAAGTAATGGGTGTAAACTGCAGGTGGGAGATTTAGATTAGAAGTTAGAAATGGCTTTTTAAGAGTAGGTATAGTGGAGGACTTGAATAGATTGCTTGAAGAGTTTGTGAAGGATTTAAAAAACATAAGGTTGGATAAACATTTATCAAGAATCATACTGATATATTTGCAAGCAAGAATTGTCCAGTCCTGTTTTCCAGTGATTTTATGATTCAAAGAAGGCTGATTGCCTATCTTCTGCCTGAGATCAGTCTTGAACTAATCTCACAATCTTAAAACATTCCCAGCAATATATATATATGTATATATATGTATATATATATATATCAGGAATATATATTTTTTCATTAACGTAATCCCAATTCTTTCTCTCCTTGATCAAAAAGCCCTCCTACCCTCCAACATACTCAGCTGCAAAGCTGAATACAGCAATTAAAATACTGAAAGCTTTGTACTAGCAGCGCTGATAACTCTGCAGCAATAAAGTAGCAAGTGATCTTAAGTCTATATTTCTATTTTCTGAGTTCTAGCCACTTATACTCTTCTGTCTTCCTCCCCACCCCAACACAATGCCTGATTTTCTAAATTACTGCAGCTATTAGGCACACGTTCATTAACATAGCAGGTGCAGTTATTTAGACCATTGATGTCCTCACAGTAGTGTAAGTCAGAAGTGACCCCACTGCAAATTAACAATTCAGACACAAGAGGTGAATGGTGTTTTAAAATACAGCTGGAAATCCTCTACTGTAACCAAAAAGGACTCAGGCCAGTGTCCTTTGCTGAAAGCTGCTCCCTTTTATACCACTCATTTGAGTTGAAGGAGGAAAATGTTACAGATTTTATTATTTTTATTCTTTTAAGAAAGAGGCTCCTCTCTTCCAGTTGAAGTTAAAAGCTGTCAGCAAGCACCAGCAACGCATTTGGAGATTTTGGACTGATTCCTCGTGATTTAACTATGAACTCCTCTTTCCCTTTCTATGGTGTCATTTCAATAAAGCCAGCTACCAAAAGCTTCTCTGATTCATACTTGTTCTTTCTGCCCCTTTCCTTCCCATCACAGTGCCATTATTTCTCTCCCTTTTTCTCCTTTCCATCCCATCTGTTATATCTTCATTTCCCATGGTTTGAAAGATGGATGCAAATGTTGTACTAAAAATCTACAAAAACGGGGTTCATCTTGCCCAGTCCTTTAGGGATTACTGGCAAATGGATCTTGAAGTATTGTGTTTATGTACTGTAAGTAATGTGTTGCTGGATTGTGGTTACTGCTAAATACTTTACAATGGAAATGAAAAAAACTTCCTGAAGAATTAAAAAAAAATAATAAAATGTGAGATAGAAAAAGGACAGTATGATACATCGTATTGGGAATGCTCTTGTGCTGCTTACAACTGCACGTGTCAAACCATGCTGACAGCTACTGAATACAGCACTGCCTGCAGTGCAGGGTCACGCTGCACCTGTTTGTTATTTGCGTCACACATGCTCCATATTCTGAATAACTTTGGTTAACTACCTGACCGATTACTCACATAAACCTATAGTTAAATGGAGGATATGGCAGCACAGCTCAGCGCCACAGTCCTACCAAGCTAACTCTAAAACAAGTGCTGGATAGGTGTGTCACCAAGGCACTCCACCCCAGCTAATGAGTGCAGCCAGCACTGGGAAGGCAGGAGAGTGCCAGAGCCCTGCTCCTCCCACTGCTTCCACTGACTGCCCCATCCAACAGGCCAGAGGAGCTGGAGTGAGGAGTATGCCAAATGTTAGACCCTCTCACTTTTAAGACTCTAAGTAATAGCTTTTTGACGTCTGCGTAGGACATACAGATGTAAAGATCTGCCTCTTTTAACTGAGGAACCTCTTTAAGTGGGATTTCAATCCAACTAGACAGAGCCATCCCTCTTCCCAGCAGAGTTATCAGAATGGCAATGTCATTAGAAGTTGCAATAAACTGGGTCTCATTGTTACTACTTAATTACATCATTCAAGAAAATGCTCACTTGTTTCAGTGGACCTTCTATGACTTAATTCCACTAACAACTAAAAAAAAAATAAAAAATGCACTGAAGCCAGAAGAATTACACAGATGCAAGCCATTCTTTCAGAGCAAAACCAACTTAAATAACAAAGTAAACAAATATCAGACCCAATATATCATATGCATGAATTTATTAACATAGAAACCTACACGAAGTATCATTTGGAGTAATCACTTTGGGCCACACCCAGTGGCCCTCATTCTGATTTTACTTATTCTTTTTCACATAAAATTTCCATAGTGGAAGGAAAGCAGGATTAAGCCAAATGAGTCCATGAAATCATTAGCTTCTCACCACAAAAACAAATCAGACACGTGTAAGAATAAAAAGCCAGTTTTGCAAGATACCATAATGCCAAGTCAGGTCAGTCAGGTTACAATAATAATTTCTAATTAACGCTCTGCTGAGTTTCAGTGTTATTTATTTGCATGTCAGTGTCACTCAGAACAATACAATGCTCTTTCCTGCCTTTGAAAACCTCTAAAACAACTGAAAGAAAACTTTGCACCCTGAGCTGTATTAACCACAATCCAATCTAATGACAAATAAAATTTATGGTTGAACTTGAAAACCTCCTCAGAAATGAGAAGACTGATACAAGTCTGCTGATCAAGAAGAGTAAACATAGATTAGCATAGGTGAAATACCACTGAAGATGTGATTCCTATGTCTTATTTTGATTAAGTTTATGCAAGCAGCAAAATTTCCCCCTTTACTGTGCCTTGCTTCTGAAAATGCTCCTTTTTGTAACATGGAGTAGTGATGTTTTCTAAGGACTGCTGTGGCCCAATATAAGATTCTGCAGGCCAAGCCTGCTAGAAGGCTTCAAAAAATGAAATGTTTTAATTATGCTTGGAAACTGCCTGATAGTCAAATAGCCACTTATGCAACATTATTCAAGAGGTCTTGTTTCAAATGGAAGTATGAAAGCAGTTCTGCTGACAATCTGAATTTGCCTCAATTTACTGTATTCAAAATACTTGTAGCTGAAAAAATTCAGGTCACATGTCCATAGTTTCATGCATTAAGGTATTTATCATTTAAATTAATATTTACAGGTGTACTTGTTACATAGGTAAAACGATAAAACCATTGGATGTTGAGAAGCATAGATAAAATTGTCATCTCTGTGACAAACTTTACGACATATAAAAAATGTTATAGTTTAGGTTTCACATAACTGTTGTCACATATTTTACTAACAGTATAAACACTATTTTGTTATCAGCATTGATTAAAACATTAATATTTAGTCAGTGATAAAAGTAAGTAATAGAATAATATATTCATTCTTTGTGAAAAGACAAATTTAGAATGTTTTAGCATTGAATACCCCATAAGACTTCAACAAAGTCATAGCGTGTTGATATCAGACATTCTAAGGTACCTGCATGGTCAAGATTTTTTAACAATTAAGTAGATTTTCCTAAGTCTTTTCCCAAAATTGAAATAATGCCTTGAAAATGTAGTACTTCAAGTATCTCTTATGGGGTAAGTGGGTAAGTGACCCTCTTAAATTTAAAAATGAATTTAAAAATAAAAAGAAAAAAGAAAGTCTTGAAGGAATAAAAGGGTGTACTTTAGAGAACTTTATTTCCAGGATGGAGTACCTGATACTTGTCACTGTTCTTGTTTCTACCAAAGAAAAGAGAAATCAGACAGAGCATGTCAGTTCACCTAGAAGTCGTGTGACAGTATGGCTCCAACAAAGGATCAACATGCAGTTCATGAGCCAAAGGTTGGCCTCCCAGTAATAAGGGAATAAGTGTTACACTGTCATACCTTACTGTGACTATCAATGACATATTGGCATCTTGGGCCCACAGTGACACTCTTTGCATTTGCAAATCTACCAACAGAGTGGTTGAACTTAGGCCAGAATTTACCTCTTTTAGCTTTACTCACCTAGAAATTAGTGATTTAGTCTAACACAGTCAGGCTAGGCTCCCCCTAATATCTATGGTGGGGCACTAGAAAGTGATTCATCTCATTCTAGGATAAGCATCTGGAATGAATCACCTCTGCATGTTCCTCCAAATCTTCAGGGGATGCCTAGAAAAATAGCATGGGCTAGGTGTTTACAAATGTATAAAGTCGGATGAGATGAATATCAAGGAGTATGTTTTCTTAAAACAAAGTTCTATCAGTTTTCCTGCTAATATTGTTGTTACAACAATAACAGCAAAGCAGATTCATCAAACTACCTACTTTGCTTTTGTGTCAATGCTCCTGGCAAAATGGAACCCATTCGAGTTCAGCTTTGTTGCTGGCACTATGTATCTTTGGCACCACACTTCTAAGAGCACATGGGGATTCTCTTAGCTTCAAGGACAAGGGCCTTTGTTTTCTGAGCTTATTTCAGAATGTACTGCGAAGTTTCGAGTAGTCACAGTGCACAATACAGCAAAAGCTGAGTACTTTTAGGTGACAGGTTTGTTACAATTCATAGCATCAAGTTCTAACTGGGAGAATGTGATGAATAATACTACTCATGGAAGCATATCTACATGTGCACTGAAATATTTAAAAGATCAAGCCTTTGATCCCGATTTTGAAAATCTTCCAGCTGGAACCACTTTCCCACCATGCCTCCAGCACTGCATGGGTTCAGCAGGACGCACTCCTTTCTCAGATGTGGTGTTCTGAGGGAGTGCTATTGAATGGGAGATGCTTAAATAGAAAGCACTGGTATTTATAGAAAACTAGGAATGAATTCAAGTATACTGCAGGCATAACTGACTATATTGTATCATCATGCAGTGACAGATAAAAATAGAAAAGGCAATACATAGAGTATCCTCCCTAATAGTCAAACTGGTAATGAGTAATACTGCCAAATGAATATTGGTCAGCACAGTCTTTCTTCCATGCCGTGCTTCAGAAACCTTCTTGGTGCTCATCTTTAAAACAGAAGCCACTGAAGCATGAAGATTTAATTTGCATGTATTTGAAGTGACTATATTATTCATAAGGCAAAGGTTCAAATAACTTAATATTAGTCACCTTAAACTACTGTCTGTAAAAAGTATGTCTACCTGTGTTCCACAGACTGTACACTGTTGAAAACAGAGCAAAACAAGATACATTTAATCTAAAAAATTTAGGGAACATAAACTGGTTTCTCAAATAGCAAAGGTAGTTTTAGGACCAAAAGCCTGAATATATTTGTCAAAGACTAAAAACAAACAAACAAAGCCAGAACAAAAATAAAAACTGTAATGTATTAAGAGCCTTCAGACAAAGATGTTAACCAACTCTTCTGGGAATCATAATGTTTACAGATCATCAGATCATATGTGTTTAATATCTTACAACCTGCTGTTAGCTACAGAAAGAACTTTGGTCTTGTGTGAGTACCCTTCTGAGAGCTGAGTGATCAGACTTTAGTACTGTGCAATGCTGCTGTATCATGACTCTGCTTCCCTACCCTGCAGCTCAGGCCAGCGTGGTTCCGGAATGACACTCTTCTCCAAGTACGCAGAGGAAGAATTTTTGTGCTGGGTAATTGGTGTCTTGTGTTCTTTATTATAATAGCTATTTGAAACCTTATGAGGCCTTAAGTATGAGCAGTACTGTCAGTGCAGATGCAGTGGAAAACAGTTACAAATTAGATGAAGTGGTGAAGGTTTCTTAGCATGTAAAATCACATGTCAATCTGTTCTCTAACTTCATGGCTCTTCATTTCTAAGGTAAATAATCCGCAACAACAAGATTGTAGAAACTTGTGCACAAAGTTTACCTTTAAGCAAAGATACCGCTGCGGGAAAAAAACTAGTGACTTCTCTTAAAACAAAGGGAAGTTAAATAGCAGTGCAATGACATTCTTGTGACAATAACCTTTAACCTCTTATCCAAAACAAGTAAGGAGGCTCTGGTAGTTAACTTTATTTTCCAAACATAAAGTTGAGAAAACTGTGTATTCCTGATTAAGAAAAAAGGATAGTAATAATAAGTAATCCCTGGGTTCCAAGGAGCTACTCACAGTCTTAATATTAAGATGTAATCTGCAGATGGTGACGTAATAATTTCCTTCTCTGCTCATTTGAGAGTGGATATGCGATACTACAGCTGACATGCCTGGTCTTGAATTGTTAGTTCCAGGTGTAAGAGCTCATTGCAAATATAACCCTCTAGAAAAAAAAAAAAAA
>JACDJE010000192.1:520717-551629 GCA_016647715.1 Pavo muticus | reverse complement strand
CCCCGCCTCCCCCTCCTCGCCCCCCCGGCTTCCCACCACGGCCGCTCTCGGCGAGGAAACTCTGGCCTCCGCTTCCTCCTCCTCCGACTCGGACACCGGCGGAGCCTCCCCGCCCCCGCGGAAGAAAGCCCGGGCCTCCCCGGCGGCGGCGGCGGAGGGAGCAGGAGAGCCCGGGGCTTCCGCGGGCAGAGCAGGCCTCACCTCGTCCCAGTCCCCCTCGCTCCCCGCTGGGCTCGTCCCCGCCGCCGCCCCGCTCCGAGGCAGCAGCAGCAGCGCGAGCAGCGGCGGCAGCGCCATGCAGGCCAACGGGGCAGGAGGGGGCCAGCAGCAGCAGCAACAGCCGCCACAGGGCCCGGAGCTGGGCTGTCTGGGCGCCCAGAACGGCGAGGCCTCGGCGGGCACGGCCGCCGGCGAGCAGCTGGCCCACGCCAACGGGCTGCTGCCTTCGGCCAACAGCGGCGGCGGCAGCCCCGGCGGCCTCAGCGTCAACAACGGGGTGCCCGCCGCTGGGGGGCCCGGCACGGCCGCCGCGGAGCTGGGGGGCGGCGGCGGCAGCGCCCTGAAGAAGAAGAAGCGGCTCTCGCAGTCCGACGAGGACGTGATCCGGCTGATCGGGCAGCACCTCCACGGCCTGGGCCTTAAGTAAGTGGCGGCGGGGGAAGAAGGGGAAGGCGGCCGGGGATGGGCCCTCTGCGGACCGGGGCGGCGTGGGGAGGGGAGACGAGTGCCAGGGCAGCGCCGAGGGCTCGCGAAAATGGAGCCGGGAACGCGTCGTGCTCCCTGAGCCGCTCCGCTCGGCGGGCCCGGGCGGTTCGGAAAGGGACGGCAATATGGAAGCCGGGCTGCTCGCTGATAAGGTGGATCAATACCAACGTGTTAGCGGGGGAGAAGTTATCGGGTGCGCGTAATGGAGCCCGCAGCTGGGCGTGGGGGGAGGCTTCTCGCAGATGAGCTCCAAGATTTCACTTGTCTGCTGGCAGCAACTGAACTCGGCTGAAACGGGCTGTTGTGTTCTACTGCCAAACCTTCATCCTCGCCAATGGCAAAGGTCTCAGCCCCGTGTTTTGATGACAATCCTGTAGACTAGGAGCAAGCGCATTGACTCTCTCTTAAAATCAGAATGGGGGAAATAATTTCACATGGAAAGAAGGCAAATCCGAGAATTTAATCGCAACGTTCACTTTGTAAGCAAGGCTCAATCAATCCACTGCATCGTGATTCTGGAATAGGAGCCCTGCGAAGCCTTCACGTAGCTACTGCAAAACAAGTCTTCAAAACACAGTGGGCCGGGTCAATTATAAAGAACTTAGCACACTAAATGAATTGCCCCTGACACAAGAGGCAAGTTTACAGCAACAGACAACTCGTGACTGTTCATAGACGGCACCACAGTAAATAAGCTATTTTTAGTGTAAAGGGGGGAGGGTTGCAGGTCTGCAAGTTTGTTTATTTTATTTTAAGGAGCCTGTCTTTTAATACAGGCCTGTTGCAGATGTGGATAGCTCTGTGCTTGTTTATGGGAGGCAGGGAGGGGGGGACAGGGGTTGATAGCCAGTGGCTAACAGTTGTAGTCTGTTTCTTCCTTCATGAAGTCTATCTCCTATGCAGGGCTGGCTGTTTGGTGGCTGGTAAGTCACATCCTTCATGGTACTTCAGTGAAGCTCTCAAGCTAATTGACTGCTTGTTTTAGACATAGGCAGCTGTTTACATGTCTCAGGCAACTGAGATAATCTTTTGGACAAGCCTCTGAATCTGGTGGTAGTGTTCTTACTTTAATAAAGTTACTTTTAAATGTGGTTAACTGTTATCGTAGCAGGCGGTATATTTGTGAGGGTGAAACTGGTCGGGTTTTTTACACTGTATCTCTCCTGCAGCCAGACTGTTGATCTTCTCATGCAAGAGTCAGGATGTCGTTTAGAACATCCTTCTGCTACCAAATTCCGCAATCATGTCATGGAAGGAGAATGGGATAAGGTAACGTAGGGCTTCTAGGACCGTATTAACCACTGTTTAAATTTATAGTATCTGTGAGAGAATTCAAAATCCACCCTCCTTATATACTTCTTTTTTGTTTGTTTTTTTTCTTATGCCGATTTCTGCAGGCAGAGAACGACCTGAATGAACTTAAGGCCTTAGTGCATTCTCCGCATGCAATTGTGGTAAGAGGCACACTTGAACTCTTTCAGAGCTGTATAGTTGGGCTAGTTGAATAGCGTGATCTTTCGCTATGGAGTTAGTTGTCCATAGTTCTTATTTTCTTTGTCGTTTAAGCAGCTTGCATGCTATCTCAAAACGTACTAATCTTAACTTTTCACTCTTTTCTAGAATGTGAGATGGGAAACACCAAAGTATTAAGCCTACTATTTGTTTTAGTGAATATTTAAATGTTGTTAAGTATACTTAACTGATGAAATATAGATCATCTAACAGGCCTAAAATAGGTCCGTTTCCATGGAAATTGCCTGTGTTGAATACTGATTTCAAACTTGGAATCCTTCTCACGATTGTTGTATTTATTGGAGTTAGGTTTCTCTTAAGGAAAGAAAAAATTGTTAGTAAAGATGCAGTAGCACAAATGTAGAGTTGGCATTGTAATAGCACATCCCAGGAATATAGAAGTTGCTATAGAGCATGAACAATACTGTTGCTTTTCCAGATGGCTTCTAAAGAGCAAATGTATTTGTATTGCTGTTTGGGATTTTATTTGGAGCTTTTTCTCTTTGGCTGGCTTTTTTTCAAAGATGAACCTAGAAATAGACGTTTGCAGATCCTGTGACTTGACAATTACAGTGTCTGTTGTTATGATTTCGGTTACTTTGAGGAAAGTGTTTCTTGGCTTGCTTTTTCTATTTTGAGATCAAAAATGACTACTTAGCTCTGCAGACTGCCTGTTCTGTTGCTCTTAAACGTTTATTCTAATGAAATGAAGTTAGGACAACTAGAGTCACTTAAGGAGAAAAAAGTGGCAGTGCTTTTTGAAGTGCCTGTGACTGTAAACAGTGAAGAATCAGCTGATGGCTGCTTAGCTCTACTTCTAGCTGATTCATTTGTTGTCAAGACAATTTCCTGTCCAGTGGGGGAGGGAAAGAAAGAGAGAACAGGAAGTGAAGTAGGAAAAACAGATGTTTAGCAAAACATCGGAGAATGTTTGAGAGAAGTTCACATTCTGCTCTATTGATCTGGCCAAAATGTGACAGTTCTTAGTTAGACCAGTTGTTCAGTTTCTCCTTTTTCAGACTTGATAAAATGAGGATTTATTCTTCAAATACTTGAGAGCGTTGCATGCGGTTTTTCATTGTCTGTAAGTGCTGAAAGTTTGAAACTGCTGCATGCAAACATGAATGTGATCATTTGAAGCAAATTTTCTCATGTTTCTCCCATCAGAAGTTATAAAGTTTCTTCATAGTATTAAAGTGTTTCTCATCTCTGAGAGTTGAGAGGTTTTAAGTGTCTGTCATTACTGTACTTTTCCTCCCTCAAATTAATTTCTTCTGAGAAGGGGAAGCTTGTCTTCTGCTATTTTGATCATCTTTGAAAGCATGCCTCTGTTCTTTGATGTTGATGTTTAACTGCTTTAATAAAACTGGTTACAATACAGATAACTGATGTAGATTGAGTGTTGCTCGAAAAAAAATATGAAGTAATTGAAGTTGTTCTCCCGTGTCCACACTTCATCTAATTTAAAACAGATAACTTCTAAATATTAGATGTCTTTCTTCGGAAGACAATGATAATTTGCAAGGATAAATGCAATTCTCTCCATCTTCACACCTTTCCTTCCCCTTTTTTTATTTGTATGTGGGTGAGGGAATGGGTAGGAGTTAGTGCAGTCAGGAACTGGAAACCTAGTAAAAGGCCATTACAGGTAAGGAGAGATGCTTTATGCTCTGTAGCTATTCCAGACTGCAGCAAAGTCAGAGCTAATAAAGATAATAGATGTCTTGATTAAGGAGGGTGCAAACAAGATGATGCTGCAGGTAACTATTCAAAAAGAGAAAATGAGATTTTTAGGTTTGACTTCTGATCTGTTACTCATACTGTATGACTCAATGCATGCATACAAGAAGAATGAGGACCTAAAGTTCAGATGACACAGTATTTAACAAATTAGGATGTACTGTGTGTGTGTGTTTTGTTTTTCCTTGGGTTTTTTCTTCTCTCAATATGACCTGGTCAAAATAATGGGGATATGTAACTGCTTTTGAAATGTCTATTCAGTAAAGGGGTTATGTATGTACTTTGGAAACTTCTGTTTTAATTACTGATTTCTTTAAAGTGCTGTAGATTCTACAGTTGAAAACACTGAAGATGAAATGGCTGCTCTCCATTTGTAAACTTCAGATGTGTTTTTAAAAGCTACTTGTGGATGTTGGAGGGGGAGGATGTGGATGGGGAGAAGACAGTCTGCTATTTATTTCTGTTTGCATCAACACAACTGAGTGCTGTATATTAGCAGTATAGTATGCGATTAGCAATGTTTACTTTTCCAGCATGTAAGATACAGCTGTCTTGAGACAAACTTCAGACTTGAGTCAGGCATGATAATTAATTTTTTTCCTTGGGTAGCACTTAAGAAATATCAGTTCTGAGTTAGCCCAATGTTTTGCTTAGTTTTGAGCTCTTCAGGCTTATTTTAACATCCATCTTGGGAAACCAGCTGAATGTGGGAGGGAATCTAGATATCCTATGTCTATAGTTTTAATCTAGAATATACTTTACAGTTGTGCACTTTTTTCCCATTTACTTGAGTTTTCCCCAAGTTCTGAAAGTATACAGCCTAGAAATACAGCATAGGAAGTTATTGACTTGTGTCAGTGAAGTGCTCCACCTGCCTGTGTGGCATCTCTCTTGCACTGAGAGGTGATCTCTATTTAAGTGACATGATTTGATACAGTGGATACCTTGTTCAATTCTGTAGGGCAGGAAATATTCAGATCTTTACATTGTCAGGTCTTACGTTCAAGTTTTGGATGTTGTTAACTGTTTTTATTTATCAGTATTGTAGTTTTACAGGACAGTCCAAGTGCTAAAGATAAAAGTCATGGAAACCAGGGGCTTAGTGCCGCAGGCCTGTAAGTAGATATCTGCTGTGTTGAGAGCATGTGTTGAAACATCAGGTGATCACTTCAGCATGTCTTCTGGTTACCTTTTTTCATTTCAAAGAGGAGTTGTTTCAGCAGTGTTTGCTGGCTTATTTTGAACCATAGGCTCTTAGTACGGTAACAGGACTCGTCAAGATATGCAGGTCAAAAATAATAGCAAAATCTAATCCTAAAACTATGTTCTTGTGCATCCTGGTCTTTAAACTACTGAAGATTTACTACTGTAACCAGTGTCTTATTTTCTCGTCTATAGTAGGATACTTGTCCTGTCATTTTCAGTTGTCTTTACCTTTAGTTTGTGCTGGTGAATCATGCTGTATGTCAGACTTCCTAGAACTTCAGATTCTGCAAGGGGCTAAACGTGAATGTTAGTAAATAAAGGCTGTAGTTTGAAGAAAGCAGAACCGGAGTATGTACACTCAAACAAAACAAACAAAACCAGCAGCTCTAGTTCTATTGAATCTGACTGTGTTTTGCCTCAGGATGACCAGAGGCCCAGCCTGTACTTAAATAATAACCTCTGGAAACAGAAGTAATGTAGTTTATCTTCATCCTCGCTGTAGAGTTGAAAGACGGTGAGAGGGTGCTAACTGAACGAGAACGGTCAGGCTGCTATGATGAAACTGTTGCACTGGGACTCTTGGATGTTTTTTGTAGACTGGAGAAACTTTTCTGTCATTTGCTATCATCTTAAGTGGTGGTAGTGTCTGGATTGAAATTCTTCAACACTAAAGAATGTAATGATGTTGAATTTCCGTTACAAACACTGAAATGGTAACAACAAATTCCAGGCGCTTCCATTATATTCTATGTGGTATAATTCAAATTACAGTAATTTTCATTTCCATTTGTCATAAGGCAGCTAAAGAATATGGAAAATGAGTAAGTTGTACTTGTGAGTGCACCGCATCCGAGCAGTTTTAGATTCACTGAGTTAAATGGTGGGATTTCTGCTTTTGTGCTGCAGCTGTCAATGTTCCAAACAGTTTTCTTTTCTTCATGGAAGTGATTGTTTAGGCTCTAGAAAAGTTATGCTCAATGTGGTCTTGTCCACCCTGAGAAGATTGTATTGGGATTAATTAGCTCTTGTAGGGCATATGAAAGTAGCTGAGAGAAAGGGAAGACAAAACTCGGTTATTCATTGAAATGTTTGTCAGGCAAGAGACAAGAGTTGTGCAAAAATAAATAGTGGGAAGGAGTGTCCTGATATACACACAAAGGAAAAAAAAAAAATACTTGGAAGGATGATGTCACAGGAATCCTTCTGCCTTGAGGAGGCTGTATTGATGGTATTGTTTGAGTATGCAGTGGGGTAAGTTTTGGAGCATTTATTAAAATAGCTTAGATGTAATAGTTTTCCCATTAACGCTTCAGTCTCTGCCTTTATGCTGTAGATATTTTACGATGTAAAGCCATTTATCTTTTATTCTGGTTCTCCATTATGTTAGCAATAGCAGGAAGTCTATGGTACTACATTGTTCTGAATGTTTTGTATTCCCAATATGCCAAATTTGCACCTGGCACTGGTGACCTTTCTTGGGAATTGTATTTTCTAAACCAAAACTGAAATTACACTTTTGTGGATGACTTGGCAACAGCATTCTGCATGGTAATGTTCCTGTAATGGTTCCATGGCATTGAAATTGGCACTGCAAAAACTGGTTTTTAGGGTTTTCGTGTGTGTCTGTCTGTATAAAATATGCTTTCTTTCCTCTGAAGAAATGAAATGAACATGTTAAGCTCTAAAAGTAGAGAGGGAAAGAATAATTAAATACAGGTACTGTTATTACATTTAAGAGAGAGATAATAAGGAATGAATAAGTACTGTATGCAGTGACCCAGAGAGGAAGAGTTGAAGGAATTATAGTTTTTGTTATAAGCTGGAAACATCAGACTATTTTTACCTGATAGTGATCATCAGTGTGAGGTGACAAAGAGGAGTGGAAAAAATGGTATGTGACTACTAGCCAAGCTCCTCCGTGCCTCCTTCTGAGCATGTGTGCAGCTGGGAGAGGAAACTCCTAACCCTCCTGCTGCTGCTGAGTAAGCAAACAGCGTGAGACCTGCTGGCCTAGTGCATGGGAGCAACCACTGAGGTTGGGTTTGGGTTTTGGCTTTTGTTTTTGTTGGTTGGTTCTCTACACATCAAAGAGGCTGTTGTACCTGGAGGAGAAAGACAACTGTACAGCGATGCTCTATTTTCATGTTTAGTTCTAATGATTCCAAACCCAAACAAACTGAAGAGCTCTATAGGGGATGTAATACAGGCATGCCCTTCGCACACGGGCCAGTAGACAGTTAAGGCTTCACAAAGCTTTATGATAATGATATAGCACTGTATATGGAAATGTTATTCTTTTGCAGAACTGAAAATCTCTGGGAGTTAAAACTGCTTTGTTTTCTAGCTAAGATTTTACAGATTTGAAACCTTAAACTTCTGCATAAGCTTTAATAGGATAGGGATGTCTTAAACGTCCCTATTATCCCTTTCCTTAAGGAGGCCAGCAGCCCGTCTGAAACTAACAAGTAAACATTGACCAAATATGTGCATGAAAATAGTGAGATCTGACGGAGCAAAGGGAACTGGTGGTGTATTCCTTAGAAAAGCAAATACGATTTGCTACACATGATCTTTATTTTGTTTTTCACTGATATGTGTAGGGATGTAAGTTTTCCTCTTTAACCTGATGACTGGAGACCTCTTATCCCTCTGATAAGTGCTGGCAGTAACAAAGATGTGCAAACACTGAATAGTTTTGTCCAGAATTGGTCAAACTGTCTAAGAATTTGGTATAACTGTAAGTTCCTAAAGAAATGCCTGCTATTTTTTAACTCCACATACATTACTTGTTAGAGGAGTAGGGCAGATTGTTTACTTAAAAACAAAACAGCAAAAAAAAAAAACCTGTACGAGATGAAAGGAAAATAATGAAAGAACAAGAAATAAAAAGCGATTCCTAAATTTAGGAAACTGTTACTTATTTTTATCCCGTACTCTTGAAAAATGATCAAACACCCAAGGAAAACAACTAAACGTGGTACTACAAAACAAGACCTCAGGCAGCGTCAATTTTCTTTGTTGCCATACGTTACGCAGCTATGCAAACAATCCACGTCAGCTCCGATGTAAGCAGTATGAGAACTTGTCAGGTTGGCTTCTTGTGTCCTGTGCTGTCGTGTGGTCTGTAGTATGTGATTAGTTGCTTTTGGGCTTTTTTTCTTTTTTCTTGGGCTTTTAAGATTGGGAAGCCTCTCTAATTCAGGGTTGGAAGAACAGTGACTGAAAAGAATGTGAATATGAAATGGAGGCAAGTTGAAGGGGGGATCTGAGGAAGGAGGTAGGAGGATGCCTACATCGATAACTTAATTGCAGCGATGTTGTTGAAAATCCAACAAAAAGAAATTGAGTGATGAAACATTACATATAGCCGTATTTCCGAAGGGCGTAGTAGAATGGTTTCTACTGTTCTGTTTAGGCTCAAACGTTTTCTGAAACTTCAGTCAACCTTTTTCCCCTGACTGCTGCTTTCTGTCATGTCAGAGGATGAAGTTTTTGCTGCTGCAGCAGAAGTACCTGGAGTACCTGGAGGATGGCAAGGTCCTGGAGGCACTTCAAGTTCTACGCTGTGAACTGACGCCTCTGAAATATAATACAGAACGCATTCATGTCCTCAGTGGGTAAGTGCTTGGGCTTTGAGAGGACTTTCTGAAGAAATACTGTAGCTTTTATGGTAGCTTGTACTGACTTTGTAAGCTCAAACTGTATTAAAGCTACTATGCTTTTGATAAATAATCTGTAGTGAGATGCACTATCTGAAGTGGTGAGTAAAGAAAAAGCATTCAGTAGATAATGTTATATTTTTAGATGCATGCCAGTAACTTGATACGATTTTTGTATTGGAACCCAAGTCAATACATATGCATGTGTGCTCATTTGATCTTGAGAATTATTGGTCTGTTATCTTATAACAAAAAAAAAAAATAAATGGTGAAGTGGGTGAATGTAGTCTAGATTGCTCTTAGATGAAAATTAGGTATTCTTACCTTTCTGAAAACAACCTTCTTGGGGCTCTTTTTATTTCCTTATCTATTGACAATTTGTAGATGTCTGTTCTGAAAAATGTCTGTAGTCCTTGCCTTTGTTCCTGTCAGTCTAAGCTTAAGCAACTTGATTCCAGTTCATATTTTCTGAAATTAAGAATGTTATATATCATGCTTAAAAGTGGAAAGAATGATTCCAGAAAGAGGTCTGTTGGTGTGTGTGTGTTTTGTTTGTTTTTGTTTGTTTTTAAACAGGTATCTGATGTGTAGCCATGCAGAAGACCTGCGTGCGAAAGCAGAGTGGGAAGGGAAAGGAACAGCTTCCAGATCTAAACTTTTGGACAAACTCCAGAGTAAGATGCTTGAATGTTTAGAGTTTATTTCCACCTCTGTAAATCAAATGCATATTACATAGTCATATATCCCAGGAAATTTATTCTAACTGCATTTACCAGCTGTTGTTTTTTTTTTTTTTTTGTAGTTCTTTCTGTGCCTCTAGGTTTTGGCCTTCTATAGCTAATCTTTAGCTCTCCTTACTTAGTTCTGTTGCATACATTAGTATTGTAATTTAGTGTTGAATTCCTCTATTGGGTCAGGGGAAGCTTGATTTGTAAATGCCAGCTATAGTGAGAGGTTGAAACTGTCCTAGAACCACTGTGAATACCAGCAGTAGTTAATAGTGATCTCAAACTGTGCCATGGATTTCAGTTTCTCTTCTGGTTTCTTGTGGCTTGTGGATTTTGCAACTCTGATACATTGTATTCTTTGTTTTGGTAGTATTAATTGAGAATTTCTCAGATGAACCCAACTGATGCTGCTTTATAATCTGACAGCTTTTGTTAGGTACTGGCTTATGAGTGAGCTTGTGTAAATGATGTTTGCTTGCCAAGACAGCATATACTATGGCTGTAAATATTTTGCATACAGCTCTACTTTCCAGAGACTCATGCTTGCAATGTTTACAGGTATACATCTGGAATTACAAGCTGTGTGCACTCTTTTTCAGCAGCTTTAAGCTTTATTCATTGAAGTCTCTTCCAAAAACACTCAAATCAACAAATGTTTTTACTGTTAACTTCGTTCTGATACATGTTTTTCAACAATTTTTTCAATAGCATACCTACCCCCATCAGTGATGCTTCCTCCAAGGCGTTTACAGAACCTGCTACGTCAGGCTGTGGAACTACAACGGGACCGGTGCCTATATCATAATACCAAACTAGATAGTAATCTAGATTCTGTCTCGCTGCTTATAGATCATGTTTGTAGTAGGTAAGAAGCCCTTTCTACTTGTAAGATGGATGGCAATATCTTCTCTCTGTTTCTTAATTTAATTGTGCCTACTGTTCTTCGGGGTCATGAAAATGATTCTAATGTGTTTGACAGTTCTGGGAAGAGACAGGTCTTATGAATTGAGTGGTGGGAGGTGGAACTGGAAACATTCATACATTGCGAGTATGGAAGGATTTGGTAGCTGGATATGAGGCAGTAGAGCCATACTGAAACTTTAAAATTGTAATTGGGTGGCTATGAGTAGGATATGTTATGGAGCAACAAGCAGCTAAGGCTTAGCATAATAACTTTGGGCAGCCATTCTGTTTATTAATCAATACGTGGCTGCTATGTTTTAACTAGGCTATCACTAGTACGTTAATCAGACTCTGCCTTCAAGCTTACTGGATTGCAGAAAGCCTACTGAAGCACACTAAATAAAGTCAACTTTTAGCTTTTAGTAGTGAACAATAAGGTGCTTCTAAGACTCACAAGTTAGGTAGTTGAAATATGCAGTATACATTTGTTTAATATCTAATATGAATAAAAAAAGTTTGGGAAAATAGTTCTTAAGGTGGTGAAAACTGAAAATCTCTTCTATGTGCATATTGGTGCTGCTTCTGAATCTTTAAAATGCCATACAGTAGACAGAAGCAGGAGGATGTCAGAGTGGTGTGTTTTAATTTATTTTCACAAATGCCTAATTTGACTGGCTTTCTTTATATACTGAGAACTTGGCCAAGGATCTAAAAAATTCAGTGTAGTTGCTGTCATACAGGAATGAGGGCTAGGACACCTGCAAAATGCAGGCTATATACGGTACCCTTCTGTGTTTTTGCTTTTCCATTTCTTTTCTTTCATGTAGTGGGCTAAAACTTGGACTTACATGAGACTTTCTTTGTGTTAAGGTTAGTTCATTTGCGAAGTTAAGTACTATCTGATAAACTTGCTTTTAGAGATTTTAGGAACTCAGCTGCTTTGGATGCTTAGAATGTGTTTTGAAAGATAACAGGTGTCCATGGTACTTGCTTGTAACCATCTTAAGTTTTTAAAGTCAATACAACTGGTACTTTATTCAGGTAACTTTTTTTAGACTGTTGTTACACTTTCTATCTGCTGCATCACATTGTTCTAGTAGTTTCTTGTGTGCATGGACTTTTGACTGTTGCTAATTTTAAGAGCTATTGGAAGTGATCAGATATAGGAATTGTGGCTTCCCTACTTCAGAAGTGAGTCTTAAAAACAAACTGAGTGGTTTAGTCTTTCTACAAGCCCATAAATAACAGTAGATGTTCTGTAGGAGAGTTCAGTGTGTTTAATCAAACCTTAAAGAGCATTTGAGTCAACTGTAAAGAGTGTGAAGGTAGACTAGATAGAACGAGATACCACGTAATAAATGTGGACTCCAATTCCACTGATCTGAGTCTACTTGCTCACATGAAAGATTGGCCAAAATAATTTAAAAAAAAAAAAAAAAAAATTCAGAAAGAAAAAAGCAACAAAAGCACTTCAAAATAAAGGCTTCCATTCTGTCCTCAACTCAACCTGTTGTAACTACCTATTGCAGGGGTCTGAGATCAGTATGTGGTACGCTGTACATGCTGCAATGCTTGGGCATAATGAGGTGAGTTAAAGACAGTGGAAGCCAAAATTTGATTAAACTGACAGACGCAACAGTAGTCTAATAATTTTAGACAACTTTAGTGCTGTAATGGCTAAATCATGAAGCACTGACAACTTTCCCTTTTCAGTTGGAACTAATGTTTTGGACTTCTGGCAATACTTTAAGTAAGCATGCTTAAAAGTGCACTAATGGGTAGAGTGCTCAACTAAATCTTAATAACTTCACAAGAGCAGGTGGTGAGAGAAAGGAAACTGCTGGGAGTGAAGGTGATACATGGAATCTTACTGTGCGTTCTGTTTTGATAATAGATGCTCTTGGAGGGGGGTGACCCATGTACGGAAGTGATCACTCTTAAAGTAATGCCCTCTATTTGTTTACAATGGACACAAAGACCACAGTAACACTGTTTGATAGAGCAAATTCTCAGCTACGAAACGCTGTTTGTCAGCACAGTCACCTCCATGAGCTATGCATTTTTGCCAGTGTTTAACAAGAGCTTGCATGCCGCACTCAGTCTGGCTGTGTAGAACATGGCTTGTCTTTCATGTTGCTGTTACTACTGCTGAAACATACTGTGCACCACCTCACTGTGCTATTATTCACTGTTTGGTGTCCATAAATGTTCAGCAAGCATTGATGAATGTCAGTAGGCTCAGTGTTTTCTGCATTTAGGAAATCAGTCACACCCCTTTTCTCCATATGCACTTCCATGTCAGATGCCATTGCATCAGAGTATCCCTCTGCTGCCATCTGTCGCACAGCAACAAAATGCAATGGAATATGGGTGGGAAGGTTCCACCTCTACTGCCGTATCACCACTATCTGCCTCCGATGTTGTGAGCCAACATAATAAAATAGGAGGCATTACTTTTGGAGCAGCCCTTGTTTTTACATGTATGAATTATTACTTATTTACTTATTTTTACCTGGAAAGTCTTTAGGTGGTTTTTGTTTTCCCCTGAAATTTTATAGGTTTCATGTAAATACACTGAAGTCTGAATTCGCAATGAAACCGAAGTGAGAAATGAATGCTGTTGCATTCCTGTGTGCTTGTACTAGGTTAATGCAGCAGTTTTGGAAAAGAGCTCTTGTGGAAGCTGAAGAATAAATCTTTCATTCTACGTACAGTGAAAAGTGGCTGTGAGTTAAATTTAGGATTCTGTACATGCAACAGTGGGTAACTTTGTTAGATACTTTATTTCAATATGTGAACAACCTGACTCAAGTATTTTGTGCTGAACAGAACAACTTGTAAGGAAACAAAAAGCAAAACACTTTGAGTTACAATAGCATCTCATTATGTAGACAAGAAACTACTGAATAACTGCAGCATTATTTAAAGTATCACTTGTCTGAGAAGTAAATCTTGCTGGGTTCTGTTTCATTTGTTGGGACTTTTGAGAGAGCTCCGATCTGACTGAATTGTGAATAGCGTACTTCAACATTGGGTGTGTCTGCAGCAGCGATACCGGCTGTGCTGTTAACTTTTTTTAGTAACCTCAAGGCTTCCTTTCTATGGAAATGGTGCATCCAGCATTATGCTGCTTGTTCTTCGTGTCTTTAAGAAAAGCACCCAAGGTTTTAATTTTGAAAAAACAGTGCTTGTATTTGAGTAGAGTGCTTCTTTTAATGACGTATGCTGAAATGGATTTCCTGGGACGCAGTATGCCCCTTTTACTTTGTATGAATTATGGATAAAGAATCTTTAACTTTCAAGAAGAAACTGCTGCTCTGAGGAAAAATATTAACTTACTGCAACATGGCTAAATAATAATGAAACCTAGCTCTTGCTATAGGTGCAGGTATCTGTGTAAGGACTTGCCTACCTCCCTTTAGGCTTCAAGGAAACAAAGTCTTCTTTCATGGGTGGAGCTTTTAACCTTGGGCTCAGGGTTGTTCCAGTGGCAATTAGACAACTCCTGGTCAGCTTAAGGCAGAATAAAACAGAGTAGACTTGTGTTTCTCTATTAGAAGTGACTAGACATACCAAAGGAAGACCGATGCATGTATGTGTATATACGATGTGGTTATCCTCCCCTGTCATAAAACAGGAAATGAGGGGATGCGTGGTGGTTAAGTGTTGCTCAATGGTCTTTAAACACAGACTAGGATGCATCTTCTAATAGAAGGAAATGGACTGAGAGTATGTAGTCATTGTATTAATCAGAAAATTCTGGTTTAAAAAGAAGTTTTTCAGGGTGTCTGCAAGCCTGGCTACCACCAACTGTATATTAAAATACAAATGTAAGGAAGTAACTTTTCTTAGGCCACCTTTTTCTTGTAATAAGTGCAGCTGTGCATTCACATAGGATATTGTTTTTAGGGTAGTAACTTCATATCCCATTAGAGTTGTATTGTCCTGTTGTGCTGGGCACCATAAAAACTCACTGAAAGATTAATGCTCTCCAGGATACCTGTAGTTCAGGAATAAGTGTTAATGGTTAGGCGTTAACCTTTAGTGCATCCAAACACTGAACTTCATAACTGCAGTATTACTTACATAAGCTTACATATTACTTACATAAAAGCCTACTTTTACTTTAGACTAGCTCCCAGTTTCTTTTGTAATGGGCAAGCAGTGAATGAAACAGAATGCGTCTCCTGATCTTAGTATTTTGACTGTTAGCCTCTCCTCAAAATGTAGCTAGAAGATTAAATATTAGCTCTAAGGAAATGCTTGACCCTTTCAGAAGTTCATCATATAATATTTAGTTTGATAGGCATTTAATGCATTACAAAATAGTGTGGCTTTGGCAGGGGGAAGCCTGTTTGGGTTTAACACTTAAAGTGTTATTAACGTGATGAGGGTGGTGAGGCCCTGGTACAGGCTGACTGGAGAAGCTGTAGGCATTCAAAGCTAGGTTAGATGGGACTTTGGACAATCTGGTCTGGTGGGTGGCAACCCTGCCCACGGCAGGGGATTGGAACTGGATGAACTTCAGGGTTCTTTCCAAACCAAGCCATTCTGTGATTCTGTTGTGTTATGCTTAAAGTTGTATGTGGTACTCTGCAAGGAAAATTTAAAACAAACAAATGAAAAACATACTACGCAATGAAGAAAACCCCACAACTTACTGCAAGTTCACGTTCAAGAAAGACTATTCTTTTACTCAACTTTTATCTAAGAATTATTTTTAAGAATCTTGCATGGTCTGGCTATTAAATACATAAAAAAGATTTTGCATGTTAATAAAATTCTTCGTGCATGATTCAGTGAGACTGACTCTAGTATTTTCTATGTGTCACAGAAGTGTACAGTAAAAAAGCTGTTCCTGTCCTAATGAGGTTAGGTTTATTCCAGGTTATATGAAGCATAACGAATTATGTGAGGGTAATAAGACTATCTGTACAATTAGTTATGATTACTTGATACTGTGAGTTTTTCAGACTTGTCTAAGTTACCTGGTCTGGCACTTAAATACATTCTTAATTTTTATTAGACTGGTGGGGTTTTGTTTTGTTACTTATATTTATCTTACTGCTTTGTTTGTTTGTTTAATGCATCCCTTCCTTTTTTTCCCTAGGAAACAGTTCCCTTGCTATACACAGCAGATACTAACGGAGCACTGTAATGAAGTGTGGTTCTGTAAATTTTCCAATGATGGCACTAAACTAGCAACAGGATCCAAGGATACAACTGTTATTATATGGCAGGTTGATCCAGTAAGTGTGCAACATATGTTAAAATGTGCATGTTTTTTTTTTTTTTTTTTTCCCCTATATATCCACTTTTTTTTGCTAGAATGGTTTGATTTTTTTTTTTTTTCTAAGACAGGCTAGCATGTACTGTAGCCCCCTGAGTAGGGTACTTGTCTAGGATGTAAAAAGCTGAAGATCAGTCAGTTTAAGTTAGTGAAGACACCTGAATACCCAATGCCTGTAGGGCCTGAAATGTTGGCTGCTGGAATGAGAACTCTCTGTGCCCCCTAACCAGCACTGCTGAGCAGAGCCTGCTTGTGCCCTCCAGGGGTGCTTCTTAGCTTGAAGGCTTTGAGAAGCATTGGGTGAAAGTGGAAGGAGCATGGCAGTGTTAAGAGATAATCACTTTCTTCTAAGTGACTTGCTAACGTATGTGTCTAAATCTCTTAAATTAACCTGGGACTACATTTGAGTTTAAATAAGTCTGTCCATCTCACATTAAGCATACACCATTTTATTACTCAGAAGTAAAGTTGCATTATTATACCACTTCACATTAGTTTCTGTTTTGTCTTGGTTTGAGATGACAATTTAAACACTTGGCAGAATCCACTCGTGTGGCACTGTACCCAGCCGTTATCTTACAGGCCATGTTTTTAGTTTTTATCAAATGTGAGCCACCCTTCCTCTTATATCGAATATCCAACAGATACAAGATTTGTATTTTCTACCTAATCTATTCTTACCTAAATAAAACATTTAAGTGAATCCAAGGCTACTGTCTTTTAGAAATGGGATGAAAGTATGTCCCTATCTTTCATAACAACTGAAAACTGTCAATTAACTTTAACATATGCACACAAGTAGCTGAAGTTGTTAATGCTTGTAAAACACTATCAGAAATAAGATTCTTACAGGTCTTAACAGCACATTTGCAGACTGTTAAGCTAAGCAGAAGATCAAAGGTTTTTATGGTCCCATACAAACTTCAGTAGGATTTGAGAGCTGAATTTGATCCTTTTCTACAATCTCACACTATGAGTTTGGAAGCTATATAATTTTAGTCCTTTTTGATGTTCAGATAATGGGAGAACTTACCTTTTGATTGTGTATAATTATATGCATCTTATAGATTAGCAAATTTTCAGGTGTAGAATTGTTGTTTGGCTTTTGGAGCCAATGTGCTCTGAGCCAATGTGCTCTGAGAGATACACAGTAACATAATCTGACTTTTGTGCTTAATGTGATTTTTGAATTAAAAAAAAAATCAACAGCAATTCCAAGTAAATTGAGGATCAAATGGCTTTGCTGTTGATTTGTTACTTGACTTTGTATTGACGGCTTTTAATTCACAACATTCTGATGGTACGTTTCGTTGTGAATTGCTGGCTAGCCAAATAAACACGTTGTGTTTTAGGTTATCTTAACACTTCGATCTGCGGGTTGTTATGGGAACAAAATCTCCAGTGAAGAGTAGAAAAGCTGTGTAGGGTTCTGCTTGCTGTGTCTGAGTACAAGCAAAAAAATAAAAACCTCTTAAAACCTTCCAAGGAGGTGGACTTCTAAATACTGTGAAGCCACGTAACTGATTTCAAATTTGCCAGAGCTTTTCACATTTCCTGTAGCAGCTGACAGTGTCTTTTGAGTCATAAATTTAATCAGATTCTCAATCCTTTAGGTAAATAAAATTATTCTAATCTGCCTGTATAAGCTGCGAGGAAACAACCATATGGGCCAGTGATGGGGGCACACTGTTCTAAATGTGTTTCTTTTCCATACTAATGTATTACTTCTTTTTAAGATCCGTCTACATGTCATCTAAACTGTCTTAACCCATGCTTCTGTTTTCTTTTTCATTTGCTAATTTCACTATTCTTTCAGCAGCATTAAATAATACCTTGAGTAAACTAGATTTGAGTGTGGAATGCATTATTTGACTTACAAAGTGTGGCAGAATCCCTAGAGCACTAGCATTAGACATCATCTTGTCTGGAATGCATTTTCTTTGATAGAGCTTGCCTTTAACTTGTTTCTTACTGAAACTTATTTTTTACTACACTTTCTTAAAACTATTGACAGGTGTTTGACTTCTCAGCCAAGGAGCTTAACATTACAGGCTTAATACATGAATAGTCTTTTCTTCTTCATAACAGAAGTTTGGGAAGTTGTATGTAAGGGTAGAAATGCTAAGACTTGTTTCGGTGGCAGATGGGAAGCAAACTGACTAAATTTGGGAATGTTTACCTGAAATACCTTTGACTGCTGTTTTAGTGAGAGCAGTTCTGTTGTATTTGAAGAGAAGGATGAGAGCAGCATGAGGGCAACAGCCACAATTCCTATCATTAGAAGAGAAAAATGATACGCATCCTGTTCCTCTTGCCTCTCAAATGAGGTGCTGTAGAAGTGGCAGGCTACCCTTACACTGGGATTAGTTAAAAATAAATAAATAAATAAATAAATGCAGCAGTTGCAGACCAGCTCCAGGATGAGAGATGTCAGATGTGACTCAGTTCCTTTACAGACTGGTTCAGATAGAGATCCAGCAGTGTCTAATGCAGACCAGAAATAATGAACGGAATGGAAAAAGGAGAGGCCTTGAGGAAGTCAGTGCGTTTGCTCATGTTATTTCTGTTCTTTGAAGATTGTTCCTAGCCCATTTTCTTTTGAGGCGTTTTCTAGCCAGCAGAATGAGGAAAGCTTCAGGCTGACACAGTTGCTGAATCCCTCGCAGCTGATCCCAGAAAACAGACCATGTCACGTGCTTTCTCTGTTGATAATGTTCTTTCTCTGGAACCCCAAGTCAAGAGATGCTCTGCTGCTTAACACTAAAACAAGCAAAAAATGGGACAGTTTGAGAAATCAAGCACCTTCAAATGAATAAGATTCATTTTGACGAGAAGCATGAGGCAAAAACAACCCCCTCCCCAATCAAACAAAACCAGGAAAAACCTAGGCAAATGAAGAAACCTTCACAAAAACTGTTGTAAGCAGTTCAGCTAGATTTATTCTATGCAGCATGTTACTGTGATTCAGAAGCTAGTGTATGATTTTTTCACAGTATCTAGTTGTACTACTTATCCTCATAAGAAGATGCTCAGAGGTCAAGTTCCTTTGACAAGTCAGCATTAGAGCAGTTGTAAGATAAAGCTCATGCAAGATAACTCTGCATGTGCAAAGTATGCCTCATTCACAAAGTCTGGTGGAAAAGATGCAGAGCTTGTTGCAGGCAGCACTTCTGAAAAAAAGAATACCTCACAAGTGAGCCTTTAAGGATATATTTGTCTGTGAAATCTTTTTTTGAGCATTGCATACGATAGGCTCGGGTTATTTAAAAAAACAACAACAATGAGGGTTTTAGTTATTAATTCTGCTTAAACATAACAGTTTTCCAGCATGTTCGTGCTTTACTTTTAAGAAAGTAACTTAATTCCATAAAATGTGGATAACAGTACTTCTGTATTCCAGTAGAGGTAGGGACTTGTTTTGGCACGTAAGGTTTCTGTAGTATCGAGTGTCATGTAACATAAAACTTTGTGCACAATGACATTTTGTGAGTTCCACGTTCAGAGGAATCATGGAAGATTAGAACCAAATACCTACAAGTTTTTGTTTGTTTTTCATTTTTGGCTTTTGTTTTTGTTTTGCACAAGCTTTTGCCTTATGGTCATACTCTATAAACTAGCAGCTGCTTTTCTAGTAAGAACTTATTCACATGACTTGTAAAGTGGAATTGTAAAATGCCAGTGCCAAGTTGCATAAAGCAAAGCGTCCATGCTGTACTTGGATACGTTGTACATATGAGATCTAGTAGGAGCTCATTTGTATTGCCTCAGTAGAATCTCTCTTGTTCCAGGATACTCACCAGCTAAAACTACTTAAGACATTAGAAGGTCATGCATATGGAGTCTCTTATATTGCTTGGAGTCCAGATGACAACTATCTTGTTGCCTGCGGCCCAGATGATTGTTCTGAGCTTTGGCTCTGGAATGTACAAGTAAGTGGTGACTGAGAGTGTAAAAAATAAAACTGTGGTCAGCTTGCAGCTTTTTTTAAAAGAAGATATATGTTAATGTAGATATATACATAAATCTACTAAGCATGAAGGATATCAATTCTTCAAACTTTCTGTACGTAAGCGTGAGCATAAAGAAAAGACTGAACTTTTTTTTTCCCTAATTTGGGAAACAGCCAACGAATTCTGTACTCATTTTGTACAGAACTGAAAATAGAGTTCAAGTCTGAATGCCTGAGACTGTGTAGCAATTCTGATGTATCTGACTCTTCATTTCTAAGAAGGGATTGCACAATTCCACAAGACCATAGATAGCTACTGAAGAGAACAACAGCAGAAATCAAAAGAAACAGGACAGAAACACAATCTAAGGATAAAGAAATAATTTGCAGAAGATTTTAGAAATAGCATGTATCTTTTAATTTGTTTCTTGTTGTTTTGTGTCACCTTCCCAGTGGTTCTAGTGAAAGATCCACAGTGACTCAAACTTCTGTCTTTCAGTCAGAAAATAGGGAATTTGGCCATTTTCTCCATGACTTTGAAAACCCTTTTCTGCTGTTGATTTTTATGGGCAGCTGAGTTGATACAAAAGCTTCCCTGGCTTCAGCTGTGGGCTGTATAGTCCTTATTGTACTGTTTAGACTCTGAACTAATTTAGTTCCCTAGAAACAAAACAAAAAAAAGAAAAGTTTTTTTCCACCCTTGGAATACTTTGTTCTGTTTCAATTTATTTAATTGGCTTAGTGAAGTAAATTGGCTCAGTGAAGAGCACTAGAGCTGGCACGAGGGAGCAGAGAGAAACCCTTACTGTTCTGGCAATGGTAAGCCATTTGTTGGCTCTCTGTCCTGTGAAACAGCAGTGTTATGAGCGAGGCGTGAAAGCTGAAGTTTGGCAGGACAAGCTTCAGCTCAGTGAGGAAAATGTTCTGAATATATATGTGTATATTTTTACTAAATACAGTTTTGTCACCCGTTTTCTTTTGTTCTACCGTAGCCTTCTCACTCCCCAAGTTTTGTTTTGTTTCATTTTGTATTTGCATATCTTGCTTTTTCACTTTCTTCTGAGTTGAATTCCCCTCTTTAAACTGCAATCTTACAGTTGTCTGATGTACTCACTACTTCGCCCCTCTTGATTTGAGGGACAAAATAAATTTCCCCAAATCAAGTCTGAGGAAATGCTGGAGATGCTGTGGTAACTCTCCTTTTATTGCATTATTCATAGTTTTTTTGTTTGCTTGTTTGCTTGTTTTGTTTTTTAAATTAGTGTTGAAATATGTGTACCACCAGCCACTGTGCAAGTCAGATCAAGTTATCAGTGTCATTTTAGGAGAGAGTACTCCTGGCTGCTGTCGGGCATTGCTGTCTTTATTTTCCAGACTGGGGAGCTGAGGACAAAGATGAGCCAATCTCATGAAGACAGTTTAACAAGCGTGGCCTGGAATCCTGATGGGAAGCGTTTTGTAACAGGAGGTCAGCGTGGACAGTTCTATCAGTGTGTAAGTTCTCTGTATCTGTCACACTGAAAACAAAGCTAGAAAGAAACATTTTGTCGCAGCCCAATGTGAGTTTTGATGCTTTTTTTTTTAATTTTCTTTTGTGTATGTATTAAAAATGAATCTTCAGATATGCTTTAAAAAACCCTTCAAATCCTCTGAAATTCATATGAACAATACATAGATACTACTATTTCAGCAGCATTTCTATTTCTATGTACTAGATAGAAGGGCTCAAACACATTCACAGGGTGATAACCTTGCATAAAGGAGGATTTGTGGGCTGGAAGTTTTTGTCATAGCTTCTCTTGAGACCAGACCATTAAAAAGCAGTGCTTTTGCCCATATATTTTGTTTATTCCTCAGAATTTTGGTCATTTTTTAGTTTTTGCATGCTGCCATTGCTTAGTGTAAACAGAAATTTGAAGCCCTCTTTTCATAATTAGTGTTAATTTTTAGATAGTGTTCTGCAGTCTCACCCATACTCTTATTTGTCATCTGAGTTGGTGTCCAGAATGATGCTGCTGTGTGCAAACCTCACTCACTGCACGAGTGAGCTTGCAGATTGCTCCCTGACATGAAGTACTTGCTTCTTTTCTGGTTTGGTATGTGCAAAGAAGGGGATTCACAGCTCTACAGGACAGATAGTTACAAAAGTCTTCAGTTAATCCAATCCAAGTCCTAAATCATTAAGTCCTCTTCATTAAATGGTAAGATTGCTTTTTGTAGCTGCTGTGTGAACAGAAGGTGAAAAAGATGTTTGTCACATAACTCCTCCAGAAATTGGAGCCTAAAAGCTTGTTTATCTATCTATCTATTCATTCTGATCAGGACTTAGATGGTAATCTCCTTGACTCCTGGGAAGGGGTAAGAGTACAATGCCTTTGGTGCTTGAGTGATGGAAAAACTGTTTTAGCGTCGGACACACACCAGCGAATTCGGGGTTATAACTTTGAGGATCTTACAGACAGGAACATGTAAGTACCAGGTTTTGAATTCCTGGTTGTGTGAGAAGAAGACTGCGAAAGTGTTTGGGGCAGGATGAGAAATAAACCTCTTGGAATGCTCTCTGTATTAAAAGGAGAATAACGTGGGATAAGAATGTGTGATTTCTAACTGCAGCTGGATGCGTTAGATCAAGTATTAGAAATGACTTCATAAGCACTGGAGTTTTCCTGTCAATGTTCTGGCATTTCTGTTATTAAGTGTTGTGTTTGCCTCACGTATGTAGTATATCCATATATTAATACATCCTGCTTTGAAGTTAGGAGCCGTATTTGAGGCTTCAGGTCCATTTAGTCTTGGGATTTATCATAAGTATAAGGAAAGTAACAAACTGTTGCAGACCTGGCTAGTATTGACATACTAAATTTCAAATAGAAATTCAAATTCAGCGCTGTCTTTCTCTGCTAATAGGAGAGCAGAGATGGGACGTACTTTTTGTCATGGTGTTGCATTATTATTTGGTTAAGCACACTCTTAACAGCGATGTCTTTCAATTTCAGAGTACAAGAAGATCACCCTATAATGTCGTTTACTATTTCAAAAAATGGCCGCTTAGCTTTGTTAAATGTAGCAACTCAGGTGAGTTTGTGACAATAAATGGAAATGCAAATCTGTTTGCAACTACTAACTGCTTCTAAATATCTTGATAGTAATTGGAATATTTGATATTAACCAGTTGTATTTAGTTTAATATGAAGACCTTAATGTCATACTACATTTATGTATATTCTCTGACAAGAAGGTAATCTTATCCTTGAGACTGACTTTTTGAGTTGTTTTATAATTGAGGCTTTAATACTATGAAAAATGCATTATTGAATGTTATCAGCTGGCAGTAACAGAGAAACCAGAAACTGCAAGAACTGTGGCAGGGTGACATATCTGGGGGTGAGTGGAAGAGGTGTTAGGATTAAATTAAAATCTGCGTATTTCTGGTTTGGGGACCTTACTTAAGTATAGCTTTCAAAATGGAAGGCACTGCAGCCAGGAAGCTGAAGCTAGCAATTTGGAATATGTTTACTGTCTTGATCTAGTAACAGTACCAAGGTTGTCTGAAGTAGTGCGCTTTCATCATATTCAAATTTTTTATAAAAAGTTTCAAAAGAATGCAGTGGGTAATGTCCAATGGCTTAAAACCAAAAATCTTCTGTACTTCTGATTCGCAGGGAGTTCACTTATGGGACTTACAAGACAGAGTTTTAGTGAGGAAGTATCAAGGAGTTACACAAGGATTTTACACAATTCACTCGTGTTTTGGGGGTCATAACGAAGACTTCATTGCGAGTGGCAGCGAAGGTAACATCATCTCTTTTGTACAGAAAACTGGAATGCTGTATCCTTCCTATACCTTATTTTACAATGTTAGCAGCTGTAATCTCTAAAAACAAGCAAATGGTTCATTAAATAAGTCTGAGGAACATCAAGATCATGGCATACTTCAAGAAATAACTGTGTGCTAGCAGAAAGAATCTTTTGAGAGAATGGTGCTAGGAGAAAGCACTAATGAATTTGTGTTGTCTTCTAAAGCATCTGAACAGTTTTAATTAAAAGTGGGTGGGGTGTTCTTGAGGGTTTTTTCTTTCTGTGGTATGACACACTTATGGCCTGAATCAGAAATACTACCGCAGAGTAACAGCCTCATTTGCCTGTTGAAGATACAGGTGTGGTGAGGTGATTTGAATTTCAGTCGGAGTTGCCAGCTTCATTACAAAGGAGTAGTCTCAAATTAAGCAGTCGTTGACATAATCTGGAAGGGTTCCTTAGTAAACAGAGGCTTTGTGTGATGTGTTTTTATTCAACTTTTCTGTGGTAAGAAAAGAAATTATTAATGGCTTGTGTCTTGAATTGATTCAGTTCTGTCGCTGATGTAGTGCCATCACCTCCCACAGAGGTTACGTGCAGGGCTAAGGATTACACTTGAAATATAGTCACTGAGTAACTCATGTATGTTAGGAAATAGGACCAGGACATTGCTAATATCCTATTTTAGAAAACAGCAAATACATCTAAAATCTTACTCTTTGACAAGGCCCGCGGGTAGATGATACTGACTGAAGGTCAGCATCTCCAATCCAGTGTGAACCTCTTTATGGATCAACAATTTCCCTTTTTTCATTGTCTATAAACTACTCAGCGCTGGTAGAAGTTTATGGCCACCTTATTTAGATTTGGACTACCTGAGGCTATTGCCTCTGCACAATTTGTAATTGTTGCAAATGTGGCTACCCACAAAAACTCTCTATTTAAACAAACCAAAACAACGAAACAAAAACGTAATGGGTTACATTGTCATAACCTTAGGAGGACGCCCTGTCAGCTAGGTAGACTTTTTTTTCCTAACACTTTAATCAGCAGGGAGAAAACAAAGGTCTCTTTCTGACAGGGAAATTGACTGCTGCCTTACTCTAGCTAACATGTTGTTTCTAAAACAAAATAGAGGCATTCTGACAAGCACCAAAATACTGGTTTGTGTTTAGGCTTTGATTCTCCCAGACAGCAGAGGCTTGTGTGTCCAGTATTTAAGCAGAGAGTGAATTGTGTTATTTGATGAATAGCGTGGATGTGTAGTCTTCTGAAATCAACCAGAACATTTGCATTAATACAAGTGTATGTAAAGGTTTTGTACTCAAATGAGCTGGTTCAGCAGAAGACAATTGAGTTATCACGTGATTCCGTGATGCTGTTCTAGCAGGTAGGTCAGAAAACAAGTTTGTTTTGTATGGAATTGGGAAGAGGAGTAGAGAAGGATTGTTTTTGTTTGCTAAGTCTTCAGAATGGCTTACACCTTAAAGCCTTCCAAACAGATTAAAATACCTCAAGTTGATGCGTTAGTATTTAATGTTTTTGTGATGCCAATAATGCACACTTGTTCAGTTTAAATAGCTCTATTTGGAATATTCCAAAGGCTTACCTAGCAGGATCAACCCACAGGTTTGTTAAAGGCTGCTAAGCTACTGCTGGGGGGAAAAAAAAAATTAGTCCTAAGTATGGTTAAAACACAACATAAAATAATTGCAGCGGAGTGTTTGACCATTTCAGTATTTCAGTTCTTGTATATTCCAACAAAGAATGAAAAGCTTCCTTTCACAAAATAAATCTGTGGGATTGTTTATTGCATCTATTTGTATTTGAATACAACTCAAGAGTTAATTGTTGTCAAAACCAGAAATAGCTTGTAATTTGAGACATTAAGTGGAGTATTTCTAAGTCTCTAGTAGCAAGATTTATTCCACTAACTGCAGAGCTGTGATCTTATCTAGTGCATATTAACATGTGGTGGTTGTAAATATTCTAGTACTTGTGATTTATAACCATGTACTAATCTGTAAATATGATTGTTTTAAAAAACTAGTAATAATGTAAGTGTTCCCTTGGAATAAGATTATAACTACATATTCTTAAGAGTAAGTAGCTCAGCTTGTTTTTTGTCTGTGTACTGGCTTATTTGCATTGTAGTCACATGTTTTTCCTGTGAGTCTTAAAAGGGAGCAGCATGCCCCTCAGTGGAAGATCTTTGCCCATACTCTTTTGATGGCTTTCAGAAGAAAAAAATTAGTGCTGTTGCCCATTCAACAGATGCGGGTTTTATAACAGTGCTTATGTCTTTGTAATTGCTGAGAGCTTGTGTGGAAGTGCTATTTGACATGACAAATTGATCTGTGCAGAGCAGTGTTTCTCATGTCTGTCTTAAATGCACATTTTCTTTAGATCACAAGGTATATATTTGGCACAAGCGTAGCGAGCTGCCAATTGCGGAGCTGACAGGGCACACACGTACTGTTAACTGTGTGAGCTGGAACCCGCAGATTCCATCCATGATGGCCAGCGCCTCTGATGATGGCACTGTTAGAATATGGGGACCAGCGCCTTTTGTAGACAACCAGGATATTGAAGGTGAGTGTGTGCGCATGCCTGTTTTCTAACTGCTATAAACTGCTTCAGTGGGTTTCTGTGCTGTGAAGAAGCATTTCCAAAATGGTACTCAAATTTCTCACGTGGCCATATAGAAAACTGTGGTGTCACTGACATCTCACTATAACAATTAAACTAACTTATATAGACTTCTTAAACGTTGCCCCTAGTGCTTGAAGTGCATGCAGTGTCATTAACATCTAAATAATGCATTCTGAGCAAACTGGAAATTGTATCATGGTATTACAGTGCTTACAGAAGTATTCTCCAGAATCTGGAGAGTGAAATTTTTGCACCCTACAAAGCTGTACATAATTGATTCTTTCCTGGCCATCATACATTATCTGTGTCTCAGAGAGAGTCATGTGTTAAATAAGTGCAACTTTTTTCCCTGTCAAAATGCATGTTCTTCCAGCCCTTCTTACCTACTCCTCAGAATTATTAGCAAGATGAAAACTAGGGGATTGTTGTGCAGCTTGCTAGACTTATGTCTTTTAAGTCTTCTTGCATTGGATGCTAAGTGTAGATGTTACTTCAAGGGGAACCAAACAAAGTAATCAAAGAGAAATCCATTAAGTGTGAGCAGATAAGTAAACACTTCTAGTCTAGAATGTCCCTCAGGTAAAGGGGCTGAAAGTTGGAAGGATGTTAAGACTAAGGGTCATCTCCTTTCCCTGTTCCTATGCTTTCTGACTATTTCTAGTACCGGACTAGGTGGACCAGCCTTGCCAGTCTCATTTGTAACATCTTGAACATAACACACGGGACTTGGAGCCTATGCTCCAGCTTGCTTTACTTGTATTTGGGTTTTTGTTTTCTCCCAGTTACCTGCCTACATACTTTCTTAGTTTCTCCAGAAAATGATTTAGTAAAGTCTATTAAAAGTAGAAATGATAAAAACTGGATATCTCACAGCAGTACATCTACAAGAAGCGTAGGTGCACAGAACATATCTCCAGCAACTTGGGAACTTTAAATGGGTGACAGACAGCTTTGTAATTAGCACGGTCCCCTGGAACTTGAATGCAAATGTATGTGTTTCATTGAACAGGCTGCGCAGGAAGGTGGTGGAGTCACCATCCCTGGAGGTGTTCAAGAAACGTTTAGATGTTGTACTGAGGGACATGGGTTAGTGGGAAATATTGATGATAGGTGGTTGGTCTGGATAATCTTAGAGGTCTTTTCCAACCTTGTTGATTCTATTCTATGGTCTCGTTTGCAAGAGGCAATTTTTATGTACCAACAGCTAACACGCTAAGTTTAGATATCATTACGAGTACTGATATCTAAAATTGCTAACTTTTAGTATGGGATTTAGTTGTGCTGTAAGTTCCAGTATTACTATGCATGCTTAGTAAAACTTAACACAGTGTATTTATGTAATGTAATTATAGAAATACTAACTGTTGATAAGATCTTCAAGGTTTGATTTCTTTCTCTTGTTTTTGTTTTTGCTCAGAGGAATGCAGTAGCATGGATAGTTGATGGCGAATTTGGAGCAGACGACTTCAGTTTAACTTAATTAGTCGTATTTTAAATGGCTTGGGATTTGGTGCAAACAAACATGATTGATAGCTGGACAGACATGCTCGTCATGAAAAAGAACCATTTCTGAAGCCCGGTTGGGGCCAAACATTTACCACCTTGCTTCATAGTAACCAGTCAAGATGAAGCACGTCGTTAGAACGTTGTTGGACACCGTGTTGAAATTACCCCCCCATCGGTTGTGAAGAACTGTGCTACATTCAGGCTAACCATTGAACTCAGTATATATTTTTCCCTCCTGCCTTTTTGTCTGGCAGGCTACTGTTCTTGTTGCTCTTCTGTGTAATGAAGTTTAAATGCTTGTTTGGAACACTTTATTTAAGAGTTTAGAAGGCTTGATAGAAAGAGTGCTTTAGTCTGAAGAGTATACATTGGATAGGAAAGTATTTCCTTCTCTTGTTTCTCAAATCTCTCCGCCTTACTTAGCTTGAGATCTTTGCAGCTTGGTTCATGGATTCTAGCCTTGCCCGTTGCGCAGTATATATAAATTGAGATAAACCAATGAACTATGTCAAAAGCACTCTCAATATCACATTTGACAAAAAGTTTTGTACTTTTCACATAGCTCGTTGCCCTGCAAAGGGGTTAACAGCACAATTTTTTAAAAATAAATTATTTATAGGATTAAAGTGACTTCATTTGTATACATTTGGAATTAAACCAATGCAAGAAGAAATGTGGAACGTGGTATCACTGATGCTCTTCCAGAGTGTCTTGACACCCAATCAAAAGCAGTGGCTGGAAGGAGCTTTACTTAGGCAGCGAAGCTTGTTTCAGAAGGAGAAACTCACTGTCCATATGAAAAGATAAAATTGTATTATTTAGGGAAACAAAGAAGTGTTCAGAGTACACCAGGAGATTAAGAGCTTAAACAAGACAAGGTCTTTTTTTTTAATTATATAAATACATGCAACAGTACTGATAAAAGGTAAACTAAACCTCAACAGAAGAATGTGCCGAATCCTTTCTTTGCAAAGTCAACACTTTGTAGAAGTAATTACCATTCAAATTGTAGATAACTTGTTTTGCAATGGAAAACTTTCTTTATTATTTGGTAAACAAAGATGTTTAGACTTTGAGAATATACTTGGAGGTTTGCAGGCTTAAAAGTCTCTCTTGGACCTTGTTGCAAACTGGTGTTGTGAACACATTAACGCTTTTCCAAACAGTTCCACTAATATGCCATGTTTAGCAAAAAGAGACATTTATAATTGAAGCTTTCTTTTTTTTTTTTAATAAACAGATGGCCTGGCATCTCTATGCTTCTGCACTACACACAAATTCCTTGTGGGATGGCACTGGATTCCCTTTCCCACCTTGGGTAGAAAGGTAGCGTTGTTAGTGCTCTGAAGTAATGAGGGAGCAGGAGAGGGCATGCCACCAAGGACAGTGTGAATGGAAGTGTGAACTTACAAGATCCACGGTAATCTAGTGACATTAGTTATGTGTGGAAGAAGGGTGAGGGAAGGTTTGCCTGAGTTCCTGGGAAGAGCAGTGTAGCCACTTTGATGAATGGGAATGTGGTGCTTAACATAAATAGTCCTTTTTTTTTCTTCCCAAGAAAAACAAAGTGAAGTTCAGCAGGTCAGATTTTTTTTTAGATTCCAGTAATTTGGGTGGGTTGGCTTGTTGGTTGTTTTTTTCCTTGCCCTGTGTGTAATCTGCTAGACAATTTAAGATTCTGATAATCTCACTGAAACCAGCTCTGAATCTGACATGCTCACATTCAGTATCTCCAAAATGAAGTAGGAACTTAACATTCTTATCTTCAGTTTAGTTCATTTGTCTTAAGGTCAATTGCTGAGATAGTCATTACCATACCCATGTGTTCTGGGAAGTGTGTATATAAACTGAAGACTACAAATCAGTTCCTCTCCCATTCTCTCATTTTAGAGGAGCTGTTTCTGTTGCCAGTTGGACAGCATAAGATTAGTCAGCCTTGCTCCTGTGGCACTGGTGTTGCAGGGAAACAAAGTTTTCCTAAGGTCAATTTTTAGTAAACCAATCTTCTGGTTTAAAGAAAAACAAACAAACAAAAAACCCATCAAAAACAGTGTTTTACATCTTCAAAACATGGTATAATTCATAAGCAATGCTAGCATGTGACTCTTTAGAGGTTACCCCTGTTTTGTCATACTCTGAAACTCTGATTTTTAAATGAAGTGTTACTTAGAGTAAAGGGGAGGGAGAACAGTTCTGGTTTGGATGTCTTGTACAACAGTCTGGCACTACTTGCTTACCTCATACTCATTGGACTTCAGTGGGAACTTCAGGCAGGTGTTGAAGGCTGGATCAAAGTCTCGAGTTTAGACTGAAAGTCTCACATACATTTCAGAAGGCATTTTTCGTGTGGTTAGCAGTACCTAAACCAAAGTGAGACTCCTTACCTGGTACAAGCTACGTGTGGGTACGTATGAGCTGATTTGTTTCTACTGCAATGCACTGTAAATAAAAATTGGAACCTAGTACTTCTTCCAAAATCTGACCTCTTCTGGAATAGGTAGGTACCCCTAAAGAACACTTCAGGTATTCAGAAGCAAGTTAGGGAGAAATGTGTTCTGATATCTCTGCTTTAATTTAGTTTTGTGGTGCAACTATGCAACATAAAGGAAGGCTCCTTTATCGTATAGATGGCATTCTTTTCAATGTCAGTCCCACTGTATTGCATAGACGTCTGTTTATACCAGGTGGTGTGCAGAGATGAGAGAAAGGAGAGAGTAATCTTTGTTTTACCACAGTACTCGGTCCTACAGTGAAGTTATGATACAGATCCAGTGGTAGTGAGAACCAGTCTAACCTGGCAATTAAAGAGAAACCTAGACTGTTTCTAACATGTCACGTATTCACAATGTGTCACTTGAAAAGTACCAATACTTTTTGTGCACAGATGATAAAATGAGACTATGAGGGGGAAAAAAACAAACAAGCTTGCTCATTTGCAACACATTGATTTCCACGTGCTTAAAAATGTTCGTAGGCTGGAGTCAGGCTGGAACAACTACACATGTGCAATAAACACTGTGTTTCTGGTGAACAGACCTATGATTTTAGAGAGGAAAATACTGTGAGTGTACTACTCTTTTCTAACTTCCTTTGGTAAGCTCTTAACATTTTTGCAGTAGCCACAGGTAATTGTCAAGGCAGATCTTTAAAAAAAAAAAAAAAAAAGAAAAGAAAAACTGAAGCATTTTATTATCTGAATGCTCGTTAGCTGTTCAGGTAAGTAATTTTCAAGGCACAATGGAGCACAAAAGGGAAAACAAGCAG
>JACDJE010000192.1:467833-520653 GCA_016647715.1 Pavo muticus | reverse complement strand
TAGTGGGGGGATGTGACACCTTTGTTTCAAATTCTCCGTATTTTCTCAAGTTCTTCAACTTTAAAGTTGACTTCATTTTTACGATTAGAGTAAAGGTGCAAGCTAGAAAGCTCTCCTGATCTTGCCAGTTACTTCTCTTCTTGGCTTCAAACAGGTAACGTTGAATAAAACTCAGTATGCTTGGGAGTTTGTGTCTAGTTGTATCTCCTTACACTGATAAGCAGCGCTCCCATCCAGAATCAGTTATGAAGGCTTCCTTAGTAGGAAACAAGGACTCGTACAATTAGCTGTAGTTTGAAGGGGAAATGTAGACCCACGTGGGGAGGTAGAGAAAGAGGAATGAAGATAAAAAGCTGGATTTACTGACAAACTACTGTAACTCAAGGGGGAGGAGGAAAAATGCACTTTCAATAGTTTGTCCATATTTTTTTAGCTACAGAACACGCCTGTATTTGCTAAACGGTTTTCTTGTTGTTGTTGTTGTTGTTGTTTTCTTTGAGACAATTGAGGAACATCCTTCCCGTAAATAGCTAACCTTCCTTTTTACCTCCTCCTGTCTTTTCCACGTTGGCTGGAGACCATTTTCAGCTGCCGTACTTAATTTTGAAAACTGCTACTTTTAAAGATATTTCGAAAGAACTCCTTAACTCTGACACTTTTTTAAACAGGGTGGACTTAATTGAAGTGTGCAGTGTTGAACCGCTGCTGCGGTAGCTGCCTCTAGTTGTTGAAATGAACTGTAGACGAGTTTTTTGTTTGTCGATCCAGGTTATCTGGATTCAACAAGAAGTCCGTGAGAGTGTTCCTCCCATCTGGTGTGAGTGCGTGTGTGCGTGCGTGCGTCCCACAAACAGACGTAGAACCAAATGTTCTAGGTACTTGTCATGTTTTATTGCATACTTTGAGTCGTGCGTATGTGAAGTGTCCTCTGACCTGAAGGTTTTGGTTAATATCAGTATATTTTTATAAATTGGAAATTCATCGTGCCCCATCTTTTTCTTAAACATCTTTCATTGTTAGGGTCTGTGTGCTAGATTTGAATCTTAACATTTTTAGGCACAGATGGAAAAAGTTATTGGCTCCTCGAAAACACATGGGACAAAATGGATCCTCAAAGCATGTATGTACTTACAAACCAAGCTGTAGAGATCAAGAAAAGAACTTTATTGTTGATCTCAAGATTTCTAAGTTGTCAAGATTTATATGGAGTTGTGGTGGAACTAGTTAACACTTAGAGCTTTTGGTATGTAATGACTATTTGCTATGGACTGATATTAAATGTTTCAAAGGATTGCGTTCTTAAACTTTCTGGATTTTTGTTACTCTCCTCGGATTATATTAAGTAGTTAAAATTTCTTTGCTATATTACATTAAAAACATAAGAACTTTGGGTCTCGTATTTATTTTCACTCGTTTTACTAATTATTTACAGAACACCATTTTAACTTTTTTATTTTATAAATGTGTTGTATTTTAAACATATCTTTACAAATTGTTCAATTGGAACTACATTAACTTCTGAGTTGTTTTTATTAGGATTTTTAAAAAAACAAGACACTTTTTCCATGTTGGTGCACAGCACTTAACAGAAATGTTTGTATTCCCTTTCTTTCAATTCAATAAACAGAATAAATAACTGGAATGAATAGTTCTTAGTTTCCTAAACTTCACTTACGTGACTATCACTGGGATGTTCATTTCTTGATCTTTAATTGTAAAGTTCTTCCATGTTTGTAGCGTTTTATTTCTTCATAGGAGAGATCACTTGTGACAGTTCAGCTGAAGATGAATTCTCTCACTGCTGTGTGCAGCTCTCCAGTTTTCGATGCTTGGCTCTGATCTCCCCCCACTTCTTTTTGACTGTGCACTGAAGCAGTTAGCATGCTGCTCACCTGCATCCCATTCTGTGCTTATCTATGTTGTTCAACACCTGCTCTTTGAGGCTGGATGAGAGCCTTCTTCCTTAATGCTGAGCTCAGTCAGGTATCATAAGCAGGTTGCTGACCATAACCCATCTGTACCTACAGTTCTTTTCCACGTTAGGAAGGTGCTCTTAAAGTACTTCTGTTTCTTGCTTAGACTCCTTCTCTGGAGATATTCAAGACCTGCCTGGACGCCCACCTGCGCGACCTGGTGTAGGGAACCTGCTTTGGCAGGGGGGTTGGACTCAATGATCTCTGGAGTTCCCTTCCAACCCCTATGATTCTGTGACTTCTCTTACCAACTGCACATCAGGGACATTTTATATGAAGTTGACTTAAGCAGCTTTTGTGGCTCTTGAACCCACTCCTTACCTGTTGCCTTTTTTTCCTTCCACCCAATCCTGCATTCTTGTTTCTCCTCCTACCTTGCAGGATAAAGTTGAGGCACCATTGTATTCTGTATGTACTGGTACCACAGACAGAGTTGTTCAGCTGTAGCTAGCGTTCTGCTAAGTGACAGCTGTACCTAAATTTCCCTTCTACTTCCTGTAGGTTTTCCAACTTCTAACGCTTTGGTGAATTGCATTCAGGTTTTTTTTTTTTTTTTAATCCTTTCAGCTTCTATTTGGATTAGAAAAAAGGTTTTTATGCCATCTCATAGTAGCACCTTTTTATTATTCCCTCGCTTAGAGGTTAAGCTGTGTATATATAACCGTGCCTTAAATGCAGCAAACAGAACGGGCATGCCTTATCCCTTTCCAGGCACTTGTACCCCAGGGAAGCAGCAAAAACAAGTGCTTATACAAGAGTTGCTAGATTGCAGACCCAATTCAGCCATAGATTATCCGTATAGCAGATGAAAGAAATTTAGTGTTTTTTGGCTGTTCCCCACCACCACCCACACACACACTGTTGCACCTGTCGTTCTACATCTGCCTCTGACTGGTGAGAAGAGTGAAGGAGAAACAGGTATGTGGTTTCCAAAAACTGTGACATCTCGGCACGAGTAAGATGTAAAATGAATTGTGATTATTTTTTTTTTTTAACTTGTTAGATTAGATTAAGAGAATTCATGTAAAGAACTTACTGTTAGGCGACCACTTCATAATTAGCTTAAATCCAAACTCCAAGGTAGGGTACTTCAGTGCTTTACACCTTGGCCTATGCTTCCTGTGCTTCTTGATTCAGTCCTCTGCTACCTGCCATGTGTCGCATGTGCTTAAGCTCTCTGCTCCTTACAGAAAGATGGCAGCCTCAGTTGCTGCCTCCTCTTAAAAGAAAAACCCTGTATATATAATACATCATGTATATAGAATGTTCCAAAGATTAACCACCAAAGTTTGTACACGTCTAGTTGTTCTGCCACCACCTCTAATATCATTACTATAATATCCTTATAGGCAAAAAAAAAAGTCTTTTATTAGCATTTATACAAAATGCTATGGAGTTTGTTGTGAAGCACAGAAGAATTAGAATCAGGCTATATCAACACTGAACAGGTAAAGATATTCTTTTATGGGGTAATCAGAGTTTCAGGTTGATTGTTAACCCCCATATAGAATGGTTATTAAGGCTACCACACATCCTATTAATTCTACTGGTTACTGTACTGTTACCATAATACAGAACTGCTTTAGAATAAAACTTAATTAGGATAAGGTAAGGACATTCATTAACAGAACAAGCTAAATAATCAATAGTCCACAACCATATCAATGAATTAGGGGGAAATATACTATGTTATTTTTAATTAATTCCCCTCTCTTAAATGAGCTATATTTTCACTAAGCAGTTTGAGTACTAACATAGCATCAAAGCTAACTAACTATATTACAGACTGTGGGTAAGGAAAAGAGCTTAATAGCCTTCTTCAAATGCTAGAGTGCTTATAAGTTGTGGTCTTTGGACTCTGCTACTGAGGCTTTCACAGCTATTTTCAAAAGTCATTATACAGGAATGATCAGAGGATTTATTGAAAAAAAAAAGCCTGCATTCATAAAGTGTATCTTGTTTCATATTTAACAACATCCATAACTGTTCTCATTGGTCGGTTGTGGTCAGTAATTCATTTTTGAGGAGGGAGGTGGTGAAGAATGCACTGCTACATTCCTCATGAATTGAGGCACATGCTACCCCCATTTTCTTTTATAGATATTAATCTTTTCTCTTCCCCTTCCTTTCCTGCTCCTGTCTCAGAAGAAACACTTCACTAGATAGAGGGGAACAGAAGCTTTTCAAAGTGGGTGGTATCCTGTTTACATGATACATTGCAGCTTACACTGACCTTCTAATAGATTAAAACCAATGTAAGTGTAGATTTGTTTTTATTTTTCCACAGGAATATACTAGGCTCTAAATTAAATATGTTAAACTGTCTTTGCATATAAATAAGATAGCTTAAATGGTAGGCAATTATGTTACTACAAAAATTACTGACTTCTCTTTTTGAAGTGCCACTTCTCTCCTTTTTACAGACCTACATCCTCCCTCAGGTTCAGCTTTACAAGGCAGTATGTTCTGGAGTTTGGCTTCGCATGGTGTCAAGCAGAACTGGCATGCAGCTGTGGTAGCTATTTATTTCCCTCGTTATTTTCTAATGAGCATGCTTTTCAGTAGTTCTTGATATTTGCAACAGCTTAACTTGGGTTCCATCTATCATAAATTGAAGGCCAAACTTATCCCAGAACAAATACTGAATGCAAGTTAGCTACAGAAATTGAGCTTCAGTGTTGCCTTTTTGCTGCCTGACCAAAAAAAACCAAACCCAAGCTGTTGCAGACAGATTACGGCCAATACACTCTGCTAACTGTAGAATAAAGAACGGCAAGTACTTAGTGCTCATGAATTTTAGGACTTAATTACACATCCACATTTTTGAAATACTACACTTGACATGTATGTTTCCAGGAAATCTTTTTATGCGTATATAAAAAGACCAAAGACAGCTGTTGGATAGTGAGGGTACAGACTCAGTTTTATACACGTAGCACTGATGTAAGAGCTGCACAAAAAGAATTTAAACTTGTGTCTTTGTAGCAGAATCACATCAGAATTGTGAGGAGAACTGGGTTATGGTTTACCAGACCATCTCCTTTAGCTAGATGTTTGTGATTCACCTCCTGGCTATGGCTACAGCAGGTTTACAGAGCAGCCATGGCCTCTGGATTGCCTTGCATTGTTGTTTCTAATGTTTACTTGATGCAGAAGGCCATGACATATTTCAATGACAAAACAACAGTTGAAGGGGAAAACCAAGTGTTACTTGTTTTACAGGTGTTACATTTATCTGTAGCAATACAAGTTCTTCACTCTTACACACAAGTGTCACAAAGCAACCTTAATCCCTCCAAACAAAACACTTCGTACAGCTGGGGGGTGGGAGGAGAGGGATGGGAAGTGAGGAAAGCACAACTTCTTTTTCCAGAGAAAAAGTAATGGAACAAAAGGAAGTGACACAAAGATGTGCTAGTGCTCCATTTTGAAATCTGTGTTCCGAGGGATGCTTCAACCTAGGCTCTACTCAGACAGCTTGACAGCCAGAGGCACATCCTGCTGCCTTTCAGTAAGCAGCAGACATCGGAGCTGCACTTAAATTTGTTCTAGAACTAGCACTACTGTCCACCTGAGTTGTTCAACGGAGTTCCCATCTCACCATTTTATTCCTATAAGTTTTGTAAGCAAGGATTTCACCTTACAATAGCAACAGCTACAGCACTTCGAGTTATGAAAAAAGAAAAAGCAACAAAAACTGCTACACAAATCCAATGTCTTTTGAAAATATTTTATGTTAAAAATACAGGAAAATATTTATTGTTCAAAGAAGAAAAATATACTGCATGATGCCACTGGTCTAAGTATGTTCGGTAGGTGTCTGTGGCTCCATAACCAGTCACTGGAGTGAAGACCCAATCTGGCAGCTAATGGTTCTTTTTCAACTTCTCAATCATTTATCAAAGCCAGAATCATACTGTGATAAAACAGAAAACATGAGACCAGCGTATTACTGAAGCACATGCAGGTAGGAAAAGCACTTGATTCTGTAATAGTGAGTCAAGGCAGCTACGGAACTCGATTTATTCATGGAGGACTGCAGTAGAAGAACAGCAGTTCTTCTCTCTGATAGTAGGTAGCCCCATCACAGAACTCATCAGGTTTTAACAACCCGAGGAACTTTATTTTCTCAGTCAGAACTAGTAGAATAAACTTGGCCCAACTCTAAAAAGGGCACTTACTCTAAGTGCTAAAATCATGTAAATCTTTATGTTGTATTTATCACTGTTTTGAGATTAAGCACTGGTCTGACTTTTCAAGCAATGTTTGATCAGAAAGAATAAAGGCATATGATGCACTTGCAGCTGGCAGTCAAAATATATCACTGAAGCTTAGCAAGATGCAAGAAGATAAGACAATTATGAATATCAGCAATTATACGAGCAGAATAGAGGAGATAAAAATAGCTGGTCGATAATCCCTTTGTTCTCTGAGAGCAATTTTTGAAACTAACCTGTAAAGGTACATGAAGAAACAGAGCAGATGAAAGCCTAGCTTGATCATAGCTTCTTTCATGTGTGATTTCAGTTGTCCTCGGTTATGGATCTCTGTGGGATCAAATACCCCCATGTTTCCACTTGGCACCATGATGAACCTGAAAGATAAAAACCCACCAAGAACAGAAAAGTTGAGTTGTTAAAGCAGCAGGGAGTATCAGGGAAGGAGAGAGGAAGACTTCGCGCAGAAGGGGCTTTCATCCAAAGAATTGTTTGGCAGTTCAGCAAAAGGCAGCTCTTTTTAAATTCTATTTTGGTCTCAGGACATTGCACGTAACTCTGCCATTGCAATCCACAAAGAATTGGAGGACAAGTCGTATGAAAGCATTAGCCCAGCTTCCTACGTACAAGTGGGAGAGCTTCCAGTTATATCCAGTGCCGGAGCATTTTCATTGCTGTTTGTGATGACTCGGTGTTAGGAAGGAAACATCTACCCGTGGTGGACAGATGTATTAAATGAAAGAGGCTGGAAAAAATTAAGAATTAAATGACTTAGTTACAAAAAAAATCAAGATGTATGTAGGTTATCACAAATTCCAATGGTCAAAACAAGATAAGACAAAAGATCTGCGTATTATTTGTCTTTGGTACAACTATGCTGCGTTATCTCAACAAAGACACAGCTTTCTTGTGGCCTATAGGTTGAAAGACTGAGCAAAACTGGAGAGCTTCAGTACCGCTGTCTGAATCCACATAAGAACACAAGCTGAGTGAAACGAAGTTGAATGTAAGCTAAAGGAAGAATAAAGCAGCAAAATAAACATTTGTGCCCTGTTGAAATTCAAGAAACAGCGTGTTTACTTGTCATAAGCATTTCTCAAGAGAACAAATGCAAGCACTGTGAAGTTTTCACTCCAGCTGAGCCCAATCTAGAACAGTATTGCCATCATTTCACCTGCATCTCACAAAGGTTTTACCTTTCTGGGAAAACACTCTTTCTACCCTTCAATTTAACTCCTGGTCTTAGACCTGGGGCAAAAGCGAGGTCTGTGAACAGCACGCTCCTAGATTTTCTTTATATGCTTGAAGAATGACAACAAAAGAATCCCCAAAGAACACTCTCCCACGTATTACAACATCCACTTCAATAATAGGAGGCACTTAGATACACTACAAAGCACAGACTTCTTCAGCGTCAACACTGTTATTTGGATTGGTGTCCTCATTCTGGAGTAGAATAATTTAAGCCTCTCTAAATTCATCTGCAGCAACATTTACTCCAGAAATTACTTCTTGAAATACTGTAACATAAAGAGAAGACTCAAACACACCCACCTGGTGCTGGAAGTTTGCAGCTCTTGGTAACAGGTTTAGACTTAATCTGTTCCCACTTGATCCTCGCTTAGTCATTGACACCCCCTCTCTTTACTGTGTTCAAACTGTTTTACAATCCACTATTTTTCTGACTACTGTGCCATTTGCTCTTTAAACAATTGAGGCAAACTTAAGTTTTACCCCAAATCATCAGATTCCCTTTCTAATACAAAACATGCTTGTTTTTATCAAGCTGCAGCACCTTCGCTATAGATGAGATTGTCCAGGCTGTCAGTGTGGGTGAAAGCCCTTGATCCTCAGAAAGGAGGCAGGATTAACAGTAATGGCCTAATTAACATTTTGACATCCTCTGTCAGGATAGGCAAAGTATCATAGAAACACAGAATCACAGAATGGCCCAGGTTGGAAGGGACCTCAATCTGACAACCATGAATTTCCAAACCCCCCTCCACAGGCAGGGCCACCAACCTCCACATTTAATACTAGACCAGGCTGCCTAGGGCCCCATCCAACCTGGCCTTGGACACCTCCAGGGATGGGGCATCCACAGCCTCTCTGGGCAGCCTGTGCCAGCACCTCACCACTCTCATAGTGGTGTCTCTGACATCCAACCTAAATGTTCCTTCCCTCAACTTAAAACCATTTCCCCTTGTCCTGCTGTTATCTACCTTTTCAAAGAGCTGACTCCCCTCCTGTTTATAGGCTCCCTTTAGGTACTGAAAGGCTACAAAGAGGTCACCCCACAGCCTTCTTTTCTCCAGGCTGAACAAGCCCAGCTCCCTCAGCCTGTCTTTGTAGGGGAGGTGCTCCAGCCCTTTGATCATCCTTGTGGCCCTCCGCATGTTGTCATATTCATTTAATAAATGTACTGCACATCTAGAATTGAGAAAATAAACCTGGATTTTAGGGTATTGTGAATGACAAATATGAGAGCTGTCAATTCAAAACGACAGCATTCAAAGCTTTCTTCCTGAAGGAAATAGTGATCTCTGCATCATTAGCTTGCAGAATTCCTTCTGACAGGTCAGGATGAGAAAACAAGAAGCTACTTCATACATTAGCATAAGCGAAAGGAAGTGGCAAAGGGGAAACCAGTGTAAGAAATCTTCTCAAATTCAAAGAAAACGCGTTCACACTCTAGTGTCTCTAGAAACAAGCTACCCTAAAAGAAACATAGTAATACTACACTCAGCCGCAGATACCAAAGGGAACATCAGTCATTTGGTGCAACAGTGTTGCACAAGCATACAGCTGTACACACAGGTGGCCAAACAAAACTATCCCCGTGTGGGCCTTCAGGCAACGCTCAGCAATTTAACCACAAAGTGCCTCATGTTTCTTCAACTGAGAAACATTTGCAATCTGTGCTAGAAGCCTTTTGTAGAGAAGATGGAGTTACGGTACCACAGAACAATCAGGATAACAGGAAAGAAATCTTCTCTTTCATGAGAGCTACAAAACAGTCAATCCCAGCAGGTGTGTGGAAACAAGAATTACAAGTAACTTTTTAAGCCCCACACTTCTGGTCTGCCTGCAGCATAGGGATTGCTTTGCCAAAAACCCGTATTCAGTTTCATCAGCATAAATACCCGTTAGGACTCAATTCTCTGCACATCAACCGATATCACACATTTCAAAATGATACAGAATAGAACACATTTGAACCGACTGCCCCAACGTTGCCACATGCAGAGCTCCACTGGGAAGCAAACCATTCCGAAGCGGCAGCCAGCTCAGTGTCCAAAGACCTGTACCACCGACAGCTGTCATAAAGAGATAATCTGGAAACCTTTCCAAACATAGGAAGCAAAATGGTGGACCCCAAAATTCTATTAGATAAAGCAAGCGAGGGGAAGAAACTGAACTATACACAAAGATGGGTGCTGGGGATAACCTGTCGGATGACTTTATAGCCACCAGCCAGGCTAGGTACTTTGGTGCTGGTATCATTCTCAGGTACAGAATGAAAGACAGTAGCAACTGTGCCTGCAGCAGTACTTCATAACCCCAACTAACATGCTGTTACTTCCTACAAACTTAGGAACTGTTCGCAAATCAAGATTTGTCAATCTTGGATTTATAATCTGTTCATTAGAAAGAATGCAAACAAAGGCCAAAAGCTTCATATGCTTTACTCTGCTGTGTTTCTTCCAATATTAATTGCAAAGAAAGGAGAGCCTTGTTAGTTAGATCTGTGGAGACTGTTAAGAGCTCAAGAATGCGACTGAAACATTTCATTAAGACATATTACCTTCATGCTAGCCTTAAAGCTGAACTACTGACAGTGAATGAAAAGCAGGCAAAATGCACTTACCGATATATATTCCATGTTGCTATTGGCAAATTAAGGAGGAAGATGAACCAGTGCAATGAAATAAGCATTAATACAGTGACAACAGCATGGCCAATCACCTCAGGGACGACCCACTGTAAACAAACAAACAAACAAACAAAAAAAGATGGAAAATAAAGTTACATGACCAAACGTAAATTCCTTTCTGAAATAAAGACCTGCATCATCCAGTTCTAACCATATCAAACTGAGAAAACTCACAGAGGCATGTGATTTCATCACAGTGCGAGGAAACTAATACCTTCAATCAGATTCCACATGAATAAGCCTGAAATCATGCCCTAAGGTACTAAAACAGAGGTTCAATATTTAACACAGTGATTTCTAGAATGAAACACAGCAGCCGTTCAATCACAGCTATATTACACGAACATTAAAAAAAATAAGAAAGTATGCTGTGCTCATCTGAAATCACTGCAGAGAATGCTTGATGCAGGAATGAAAGAAGCAGATAACTAAAATCTGCAGACACAGGACATACAAACACCTTCAGGTGTGGTATAAATAAGAACGTGGATCAATAAGAAAACAGACAAGGGTAAACCGGGTCAGCCCCTAGGAAGAACACATTTTTGGCTTGAGAGTATCCTGTAGCGTTCTCTTATGTTTAGAAACTACCTTTGAATCAGAGCAAATAGACATGTGGGAAGGTCGCACTGATTTAGCAAAACAGTTTCAAGCAGATTTGATTAAAATTGTACTTTTTTTTTTTTTTTTTAATCCTAGCAAAACTCTCCACTGCTCAGGAGGGTCGGAACTACACACAAGTGTCAAAGAAAGCTGCTGCAAGGATCCCTGAGTTCACCCATAAGCACACATCGCTACTTGATGGCACATGCACACAGAGGAAAGCTGGAAAGCTCTGTGACAAGTAAAGTTCAATTGCCATGAATTCAGAATAGCAGCCCAACTCCGAGCTCTGACAGCCAGCAGAAGAGCCTCTGGGGACTAACTTACTGACAGACAGGGACCTGACAAGGACAGGCAGACTGAAATAAAGGATAAACACTTCGAAAAAGTATTGCCAATCTTCAGATATCTCTTCAGATATACATTAGCTTTTGTTATTTGTGATTTGGAGATGACAGATTGCTCTGTTAAACCCCAGTAAATGCAAAGAATAATCACTTACTTTATTGAGTTTTGAACAGCAAGATCTCGCGTTAATGTAGTCGCATTCCAAATCTGATAGCGTAATTATCTGAAGTTAGTGATAAGGAACAACTGTGCCGTAAGTCAGAATACTCAGACACTCAAAGGAGAGGTTCAAGCTGGATATCAGCGAAAGGTTCTGCCCCAGAGGGTGGTGGGCACAGAACAGGCTGCCCAGGGCGGTGGGCACAGCCCCAGTGCCAGCTTTCAAGGGGCGTTTGGACACTGCTCTCAGACACAGGGTTGGGATTTTGGGTGGTGCCGCGTGGAGCCAGCAGTTGGACTCAGCCATCCTTATGAGGCCCTTTCAGCTCGGGATATTCTACGATTCTACGTTTCCACGCAGGAAGCTGGGGAGAGTGCTGTGCCCTCGGTGCAGATTGCCGTTCTGCAGCAGATCTGCCACAGGCACATTTCCATCAGCCCTGCTCAGCCCTTCTTGCGGCAGAGGGTTAGGCCGCGCTTCACTATCAGCCTAAATGACTTTATGGCACTTTTCCACCGGCAGCTATTGGACAAAGTTCAGCTCGACGCTGAAAGCAGGGCAGGGAGTCACATTCAATGATTTCAGCATTAAGATCTGGGAGCACGAGGGGCAGAACGGGGAGCGCTCCCCGCCCCACCGGGCGCCCTTCCTAACCGCACACCGCCACAGCGCCACTGAGCCCTGCGTGCATTCCAGGAGCTCAGGGCCTCCCCCGAGGACCCCTTCCCGGGGCCTCTCCCCGCCGCAAGGCCGGGCCCGCGCCTCCCGCAGCCCCTCGCAACAGCTACAGAGCCCGGCCTCCGTCGGGCGCGGCCCCAACCCCGCGCGGCGCGGCCCCGACCCGACCGTAGAAGGATACGAAGTAGACGGAGAGGAAGATGAGCGCGCAGCAGTCGATAAGCGAGAAGATTAAGACCACCGACTCCATCCCGCCGACCTCCCGGCCGCCGTACGCCCCGCCCGGGTCCCGCAGGACCCGCCCTGCCCCGCCCCGCCGCGCGGCACGCCGGGAAGAGGAGTCCCGCCGGCCCCGGGGCGGGCACGGGTGGTGGCGATGCGGAGCCGGTCGGGCCCCTTCGTGGACCTGCGGCTGAAGCAGCGTGTGAAGCAGGTTCGTGTGCGCGCCTCTTCCCTTAGCCCTGGGGAGCGGGCCGGGCCGGGCCGGGCCGGGGGTGGAGGGCGCGGGGGGAGAGGCCTCGTCTCGTCGTTGTGCCGTCGGTTCTGGCTTCCTGCTGCCGTTCTGGCCTTAGGGTGGTGCTGAGGAAGCGAAGGAAAGGAAAGGAGAAAGTCGCGGTTGCCTTCACAGCCCATCGATGAGGGGCAGACCGCGCGGCTCCCTCTGCCGCAGCGCGCCCGTGTTTGTGGAAGCTTCGCTCGCGGACGGGACGGCTCAGATCTGTGCCCCATCCTTGTTGTGACTGCCGAGCCTCAAGCAGGCAGCTTCGATGCAGCTGTTCTGGCGAAGAGCGTGACCGAGGTCTGATTCGCCTCTAAATGTGTCTCGTTTCAGTACCTTGCAAGCAGCAAGTGCGGCCACTATGTGGACATCGGGATCCTGGCCTCTGATCTGCAGAAAACCTACAGGTGAGCAAGAATCAGTGTCGTTATATTCCACTCTCAGGATATAAAACATATCATTTTGTATTTATGTGCTGTCAAAATTCTAATCTTATGTTACCTTCCTTGTCAGTTGTCGAGGTTAATTGAAGCAGTAAGATTGTTTCTGCTCCCATGTTTTCCTTTGCTGATATATCAATTAACTTACATTATATCCCTATGTTAGCTTCATGATTCAGTTGTTATGAAGAACTACAGATGTATTACAGCATGTTGGTCCTCACCATGCAGAGCTGGAAATACGAGAGAAAATAACACTTGGGTGCAGGCAGATGAGGTGACTGCAGGATTCTGCAGGACGCTGACTCTTGCTCAGCTGGACAGCCAGCCCTGCCAAATTATTTGTAAGAAATTTTCATTGTGGGGAGAAAGGTTGTGTTCCAGCAGGCCGTGGATGGATGTGGGAGTAAAGAGAGGTAGAGAAGGATATTTATTTATGTTTGCATCATCTATTTTTTAATGTCTTGTTAGAGAAAGGGTGATAGAACAAGGGGAAATGACTTCAAGTTTAAAGAGGGTGGATTTAGGTTGGCTATAAGGAAAAAGTCTTCTACACTGAGGGTGGTAAGGCACTGAACAGGCTGCCCAGATGGGTGGTGGATGCCAGTTCCTGGAGACTTTCAAGGCCAGGCTGGATGGGGTTCTGAACACCTGATCTGCTGTAAGTGATCCTGTTCATTGCAGGGGAGTTGGACTAGATGGCCTTTAAAGGTCCCTTTTAACTCTAAGGATACTGTGATTCTATGAAACCCTTGCCTTGGATTTTTATTGGTGGTGGCATTTTGTTTTCCTTGTGTCAGCTATTGTATAAAACCAAAATAAATGGTCTCTCCTGAAGTGAAAGTAAAATGTTAATGATATTTGTTTGCAGTTAAGGATGCTCATTGGATCAGGTTTTCTTTCGTTGACATGTTATTACGCATCCCAGTTGTTCCTCACTGTACTATCCTTTCTAGGGTGTAGTCCTTTGTCACCATGTTCTTGTCTGAATTAAAATAAGAAAATCAGAAGTCTTGTTGTGAAATAGAATCCATTGTGCTCATCTGTACATTCTGCCTCTCTATAGCTAAAGAAGGCTTAAGTAATTTTTACTAAACATCCCTTTAGAGACCAAGGTATTCTAGTGTTGTTTTCATCCTGGTGATTGACTTATTCTGGCCTTAAGAAAAAAATGATCATGTGATCAGGCTGGTTCTTAATAAGAATTTGTGCAAAACTTTGGCTATCAACTTACAATGCATGACATTTTGTTGGTTTTCTTTTTTTTCAGTACTGAATATGGACGAAGAAAACGAAATGCTTTTAGAATACAAGTTGCAAAAGGTAGTTCTGTCAGTATTGTGTCCACAGTGCCAGATTTTTTGGTTGTACTTCGGCTGTTCTGTTAACATGTTTAAACTTTTTCTTCAGTGTTTGGAATAATCAGCAATGAAAAAAAAAAAGAAGATTTAACAGCTTTAGAAGCTGAACATCTGGCAAAAAGAGCAAGGCATGAACACAAGAGAAATGAGTAAGAAGAATTTTTACCATTTGATAACTGTAGCACTGCCCTTAATATTTAGCTTTTCTTTAAAGCTTTCTGTCTCTGTATTATTAAGTTGTGGTAGTTCGAAGGTTATAGGCCAGTCCTTAATTTCCTGTAGGCTTGTCTTCCAAGCATATGTTAAGAGTAGATCATAGTTTCTCTGCTGTGGTAAATATATGGCCCTGAATTACTGGATATCCTTGTGGCTTCCTGATAGTTTTCTATATGGTTAAGTTCCTTTGTTTTGTTTTGTTCTTAATCTTTAATGAGTGTTATAGATACTATCTAAATCTGGAGGAGAAGGCTACAGGAGAAGCTATTCTGAGTAAATCACATCTGGCAGGGAAGTTGACATTAAGATTCCTAACTCCTAAATCTGTGCATAGTCTCTTGGAAGATTGTGTTTTCTAATCTGTGATAAATATCAAGGATCTCTAGAGCAATTAAGACATTGTACTCAGAAGGACTACTATAATTCAGCAGTGATTTACAGTAGCTTCCTTTGTGCTGGCCTTGGTGATTGTGTGGTTTCATGATGAGCTGAATCACATTGGTGCCGCATCCCTACCTATCTCTGTAGGACTGAGGGACCTGGATAGACTGAATCGGTGGGCCAAGGTTAACTGTATGAGTTTCAGTAGGGCCAAGTGTCGGGTCCTGCATTTTGGTCACAACAACCCCAGGCAACCCTACAGGCTTGGGGAGGAGTGCCTGGAAAGCTGCCTGATGGAAAGGGACCTTGGTGTACTGATGGACAGTCGGCTGAATATGAGCCAGCAGTGTGCCCAGGTGGCCAAGAAGGCCAATGGCATCCTGGCTTGTATGAGGAATGGTGTGGTGAGCAGGACTAGGAAAGTAATCCTACCCCTGTACTCGGCATTGGTGAGGCCTCACCTCGAGTACTGTGTTCAGTTTTGGGCACCTCAGTACCTAAAGGACATTGAGGTGCTGGAGCAGGTCCAAAGAATGGCAACAAGGCTTGTGAAGGGCTTGGAGAATATACCCTAAGAGGAGTGACTGAAGGAACTGGGGCTGTTTAGTCTGGGGAAAAGGAGGAGACCTTATTGCTCTCTTCCAGTATCTGAAAGGTCCTTACAGTGAGAGCGGGACTGGTCTCTTCTCACTGGTGACAGGATGAGGGGAAATGGCCTTAAGTTGCGCCAGGGTAAGTTTAGGTTGGATATCAGGAAACACTTCTTTACAGAAAGGGTTGTTAAGCACTGGAATAGGCTCCCATGGGAGGTGGTTGAGTCACCATCCCTGTATGTGTTTAAAAACTGTTTGGATGTGGTGCTCAGTGACATGATTTAGCGGAGGGTTGTTAGAGTTAGGGTAGTATGGTTAGGTTGTGGTTGGACTCGATGATCTTTAAGGTCTTTTCCAACCTGAGCGATTCTATGATTCTATGACTGTATTTCAGCCAGGATACCACATTGATCCAACTCATCACAGCTGTGGAAAGAATGCGTTTTTAGACTCTTCACAGTAGTAAATATAGAACATAATTTGTTTCCACTCTTATCCTGCGTTTCTTAATCGCAGGGAACAATGTTGTGGAAATTGCATTTGTTCTGTTTTGTGTGTGTGTCTCTCTTTCAGTTTTTCTCTGATACGCCATATTTTTGTCTTCTTACCATATAAAGGACTACAGGAAGTTCCACAGAGGACTCTGAGGATGATGATTATCCAGAAGATTTAGTAAGTTACATTAAATTATGATTGCTTGTGTTTATGTAACACATGATCGTGTTTTGTAAAATTGCAGTGAAAGTTTAAAAATAGAGCTAAAAAGTGGCTAATTTCTGGCAATAAAGGAAGAAGCTGTGGTGGGGAATCACTCTTGAAGAAAGCATGCTGGGGGCCCAGAAAGGTTGGCCATCAAGTGATTGAAGTGATTGAAGGAAATGACACATCTACTACTGAAATGATAACTGTCAGCTAACTAATGGGTTGTTTTGGGGTAAATCATAAAGGCTGTTGCCTGCTCAACCAGCAGATGTAGTTTTGTCTGCAGTCGTTTGACTTGGAATGGAGTGGGATGGAAGATATGATTACTTTTTCCAGTGAGGTTAATACTGACTGATGTTTATGGAATACTTTTCATTGGCCTCTTAATATATGTAACCCAAAATATAACCTGTTTATTTTCTTTTGAAATACATGAATTTGCAGTCTACAAATCATATGAACAGTTCCCTGATGACCTTATACAAGAAAGGAAATCCTGATTCTGTTCCAGCCACTCCAAAAAATGAACCAATGGAAACCTCCACTCCTGTGCAAACAGCACCTCAAACAAGCACCCTTTCACCAGCATCTCAGGTTGAAACGCGCATCTCCAAAGGTGGCTGGTTCATCGATAAGACTCCAAGTGGGAAAGACTTTTTCATTGACCTTTCTGAGGATGGAGAAGGAGATGAGAAGAAACTGATTTCTGAGGTACTGTATTTTTCAAACCCAATGTAATTTGGGTAGCAAGTGTGGCTGTAAATTCCTATGTAATTTAACAGGCCTCTGAAGACAGATACTATGACCAAAATGACTGTCTGTCTTTGTGGACATGCTTTATTAAATGCAGCAGAAATCTTAAATAGAAGGGAAGATTGGCTTGAGCCTAGTAGGGTACAAATTTTTAGCTTGGTTTCTAAAGAAGATGAGGCTTAGGCCGTTGTTCTGTCATGACAGAAGTGATTTTTGAACCTTCTGGCAAATTTCAGTCCAAAAGTTAAGATGGCTTTCTTGTATAATTTTGGTTGAAGATGTAGTCCTTAGTAGTAGGGAGTCCCAAATCAGTGCCCCTACTGAGGGAAAGGTAAGTGGAACTTAATTGTTGTTTATTTGCCAGCGGCCGGAGTTACTAGTCACCAAGCATATTCCTTGCTGTAGCCATAGCACGTGGCCTCCTTTAGTCACTGGTTAGTTTCAGTGAGCCTGGAGAAGTTTTTTGGATGGATGAGGATTGGGGAAGTTGAAAGGCTTGGAAATGTATAGACGTATAATGCAGTTAAAAATAGGTGATACCTCCTATCCAAACCTACTGCTTGCTTTGTGATTTTTCTCCGTGTGTTTTTTTTTTTTCATTATTTAAAAAAAAAACCCAAACCCTTTGTTTAGCTATTGGAAGCTCTATCTATTTGTGGGAAACAACATTTGATTATATTTTGTATTTTATTTTAACGAAGGAATAACTGTGTCTACAGCTACCTTTTTGAATACACAAGGTGCTTATTGAATAGGCACATTTGACAAATTATCCCTTTAGCCTACTGATGTTGCATCCTTTTATACAGAGGATGGAGATGAGATCTTCAAACTGTGAAAATGTCTGCAAAACTGTATTTTAAAATAAATGTCAATGGGCATCTTTTTTCTTCTCTTCTGTATTAGTCCTTCCATGCAGCCCACTTGTATCAGCACTGCATAGTATTTTCTTACAGCACTGATGTCTTTCTGGTAGGAAAAATTGTTTCTGGTAAATACCTTGATACAATTTTATTCATTCATAAAGTAGATTGCTTGATGGTAGACAAGGAACTTGTGTCTCGTTTTGATTAGATTGTGAGGGTTTTTTGTTGTTGTTGTGATTTGGTTATGAGTACGCATTCTTAGCAAAAATGTGACTGATATAATTAGCTCCTAAAAGAATAATGAAAAAAAAACAGAAGGCAAAATCTAAATCTAAATAATGTGTATGTTAGGCATCATGGACGCTGTGATGTTTTGTTCTTTGAAGTATTTGCAGGAATTCACTGACTGGCTCTATTATTCTGTTTTTATACGTTAGAAATCAACAGAATTTTCTGTCTTGGAAAGTGAAAAAAAGAAGACAAAGGGTAAAAGAGCAAAAAGGAAAAAAGAATTTCCAGATGTAGATGAAGAAATTGAATCCGTCTTACTTAAAGGGAAAGGTGAGAAGTTTTTTTTGGCATGCTGCTCTAAACAGAGAGATGGTGGTAGGTGACTGTGGAATCCATTACTAGAGAACTGTTACTTTTCTGAGGTACAAAGAAGTGACCTCAAGTGTGTTGTTAATAGGCTTAGCCTTTATGTTGCACTGAAACATATTCCAGGCCTGTATGTGCTACCAAAAATAATACTGCTCCATGTACTTAGCTAACTGTTGAGGCTGAGTTCTTTTTTGTTTTATATTAGTAACTGTGATTATGCTTTGTCTAAATTTGCATGACTTATTTTTTTTTCTCCTGAGCAGTTAAAAGTAAGGGACCGGAGCTTTACCACCCGTCAGTGAGGTTTGAGGATGTAGGAGGCAATGATGAAACTTTGAAGGTTAGTTTAAGTGTTGATTAAAACATCATATGAAAGATGGCAAACGAGAAGTCTCTCAGAATGCGTCCATGTGGCACTAAGAATAGTTGCTTATACCAACTGCAGCAGAGTTGCTGTTCCTTTTTCCCTTTGATCAATTTTTCTGAAAGCAGTCACTAATGCTGTATTAATAAACCAAAGTTCTTTCTGTTTTGGCCTGTGTATAATATTAACAATTTATAATACTTTTTATTTTTTTCAATTTAAGTGGAGATCTCTTGTTCTTAACAGGAAATATGCAAGATGCTGATTCACGTTCGTCATCCTGAAGTCTATCTCCACTTAGGTGTGGTTCCACCTCGTGGTTTTCTTCTACATGGACCACCAGGATGTGGAAAGACACTACTTGCGCAGGCAATTGCTGGGGTAAGATAGCTCTAAATTTAGCTTTTTCCTTTCTTAATTATGTTTACAAAGAGAAGAAATAATCCTCTTTCATCATAGAGTAGGTCTTTTCCTCTTTATCTCTTTTCTCTGCTTGTTCTCTTAGTCCAAACTACATTCATTTTCACTTCCTTAGCTTAAATTCCATCTGCATCTGTACTTTATGGAACCTCCTATGAAGAGGGGAGGTAACAGAGTTTCGTGTTTTGAATTAATTGTGCTGAGGCATTCCCAGGATTGCAGTATAGGCACGGGTAATGGGAAGGCTATACATGGAAGGCACTTTTGGTTAAAATTACCGTAGCAAACTTGGCTTTTGTATCCAGTTCTATTCATACAGCAAAATGTCTTAAAACTGTTTTTAAATTGAGGTTATTAATTATCTTTTTAGAAGGCACTTTCAGATTTATTTTTGAATACAAAATCTTCAGGTGTAAAAGGTGTTGCATTGGAAAATACTTATCCTTTAGGACAGCCAAGATTCCTTCCCCCTGGCAATACTGTACAATGTTCCTCGCCTCTTTCAGGAACTTGAGCTCCCAATGCTGAAAGTGGCAGCAACAGAGATGGTGTCTGGAGTGTCGGGAGAATCCGAGCAGAAACTGAGAGAATTATTTGATCAGGCTGTGGTAAGACACCCATTGGAAATAACATTGAGTTGTTTGCCCTTTTCTTTGTAAAGATTCACACTTTGCTGCTGTGGTTTGAATTTGAGTGACAATCTTTATACTGCTGCACACAAGCTACAGTGTCTCCATTTCTGTGACCAGAATTCCACTGTACTAAGTGTCATTCAGTCACAGACCACAGAGGTTGCTTTTCTAAAGTCTTGACAGAAGATAGTTCATAGTATCAATGTAATGGGAGCAGCATAAGTTATTCACCTATTTGGAGCTACTTGGAATGATTTCTAAAAATTAAAAAAGCTATACAAGCTGCTTACTGTGTTTTTTTTGTTACACGTTTTTATTGTTGTTTTTGTCTGGCTTCGAATTTGAGTTAAGGCTTTGGGCCCTTAGGCATAAAGTAAGAAGTTTGGGACAAATATCAAAGAGCAGAAGTAAAGTTGCATTTGAAGTCTTGCTCTGCCTTAATATGAATATTAAACACACGAGAGAACTGAGCTGCTATGTATCAGACATTCAGATTTGTACTGATAGAACGCTCTTGTGATAAAGACAGTGCTCAATAGGGCAAAGTGCTTAGTTTTGAGGCTGTTAGATTATGATGTTTCAGGTTTCTGCTACATTTTGATTTTCAGAAAGCCTTATTAAGATGTTGTTTAGAACAAAAATAAGTGATCACAGAGTATTTAAAATTAAATACCTTTTGTACATATAATAATTCATAAAAGGTTGCTATAAAAGTTATTTTTAATAGATGAAATGCATTGTAGAAAATAGGTTTAAAAAATAAAATCTGTTGCTTTTCCAACTATATTCATTTAAGTGGATTTTCCACTTGGTTTTTGTACCTAATTTTTGTGCAGGGAAAGGACCGTTCCACTGTATGTTATGTATGTACTGTGGAATCTTTAGCTTAGTTGCTTTTTTTGGTCCTCTTCGAAAGGAAGAAAAGGTGAATGACAGCTAGATGGCGCAGTTGGTGCCTGAATGCTTGGAGTTTCAAACACTACTTTTCTGACAGGGAGTTCAGACTTTTTTAGATGATGATTCAAGTATTTTCCATAAGTGTTCCTTTGCACCGTAAGTGCCTTTTGATAGTATAATCTTATGTCAGTTAAATGCTATTCTGTTATTGTTTTATGTTAGTGCTGGCTTTTTTATGAATGCAAAGCGCTTGGAATGTTAGAATACGCCTGTGTAATTTTGTAATGATTAATAATTCTTGTTCCTAGCTCAACGCACCGTGTGTCCTTTTCATTGATGAGATTGATGCAATCACCCCCAAAAGAGAAGTTGCTTCAAAGGACATGGAGCGGAGAATTGTTGCCCAGCTCCTAACTTGTTTGGATGGTCAGTTTCGAAAACTTCTGTACTAAACTGAGATCTTTGTAATTATCAGTCTCATTATCTTCTGTTCTTCATTAGTGACTCGTGGTTACTTTAGTGGAGATGGTGGTAATCATTTTTCATGTTTTGGCACAGTTTACCTGTGCACGGGGGGGTGGGAAGCTTCTGATAAATCCGAGGGAATGTTACTGCATTATTTTCACATTCTCTCTCTTATGTAAAAAGACTTGATGGGAGAATCTGTCAAATATTGTTTGAAATGCATTATTTCTGCTTAACTGTGCAAAATGCCTGTTCTAGATAGTAGAAACATGGATATACAGCATCTTAGTGTGATTGCTGGTGACTTTGTGCTGTTCTGAGTATTACTGCATGTGGCAGAAACAGAGTGACATACACATCAGAATAAAGTTGGGAAGGTGGTTATGAGTACTAACTTTCCTTCCTTCCTTTAGACTTGAATAACGTGGCTGCCACTGCCCAGGTCCTTGTAATTGGAGCAACTAACAGACCTGACTCACTGGACCCTGCACTGAGGCGAGCTGGGAGATTCGATCGAGAAATTTGTTTAGGGATACCAGATGAAGCAGCAAGAGAAAAGTATGTGTGATAAAGCTCCATTAGTTAAATAAAAAAGTGTAGGTTTACAAACAAATTAAGGAAAAGTACTTTTATTATGTTTAGATCTTTTTGTGCCTGCATGCACATACATATCAGCACAAACTGAAAAGCACAGAAGAGATTAACCGTGCATCTACTCTGTGTCTTGGGAGCTGTGCCTGCATTTGGAGTGGTTTCCTTTCTTATCTGCAAATCTCATTTTAGCATTATATTAATGAGTTACACATCTCCCTACATAACTATTGAATTAGGAACATAAGCTAAATATAGCACTTCTTTTAGTCCTCTTGGGCACTTATTTTAAGAAGGCCCAGATTCTTCTGTTCTAGTTCTTGTGGAAATACAGCATTCCAGGCATTAAGCCAGGCTGCAGTCATCCTGCTGTGTGTTACTGGCATTTTTTACTCAAAAGATCTGTGACCCTTAGATTAGATTTTAAAACATTTATTTGTCTTTCACGTTTTTTTGCTACTGATTTCCACAACAGCAGAAAACACATGAAGAGAAATGTAAAAGCAGCTGTGGCTTATCTTGTTGTCAGGGGAAGGAAAGTAAAATTACAGGATAAGTTACTCTAGCTCAAATAACCTTATTTCTGGGTTGAAAAAGCAAACCATTTTGCATGCAGCATTGATATTGTCATTTGTTATTGTCAGCACTACTGCCATTCTTCCCTCTTTTCATCCCACCTCACTGCAGATTTATAGCTCTGTAATATCTGCGTTCTTCTCCTTGGTTGTGAGAAAACATGCAAGCGGTTAGAGGTTGAAACTGATTCATGAGAATTCTGATTCTATGGCATTTCTAATGTTCCTGTTAAAAATATGATATCCCCAGGGACAGCACTGTCTCAGGGGGTGTGAGTTGTGAATAGATACGCCATTGTGTGTGAGTAATAGAGGTTGCTGGAGCGTAGTTGCATTCTCACATTTTTTTGTTTTGTACAATTGTTTGTATTCGTGTTCCTTGAGGTATGCCCTTATAGGAACTACTTATTTCCTCCTTTTCTGTTTAGTTTTGGGTGTTTTTTGTTTGGGGATTTTGTTCCCTGTATTAAGGTAAGGGATCATATGGAAACAAAGAGAAGGAAGCACAGCACTTAGCTGTCTGTTACATGGAGCTGTTCTGTATTAGTGGTGAAACTGCATAGACTTGAGTAATTTTAGCTCTTGGCATAAGAATGAGGTAGCAATTTGACAGAAACTCCTTTTAGCTTGTTTTCCCAATAAAATAAGCCTTTTACAGTCAGGTTGTTTCTTTTTTCAGTCACTGGCTTTTACCCACTGAATGAGCTGGTTGATAGTGTTGTTTTTTATTTACTCTCTGAAAGGAAATATATGGCATCAATTTGTGGCTTTCAGCTGAGTGTAAACTGTACACACTGTACTACTTCAGTTCATGTGGACTAAAAGAAACCTTAAATTGTTGCTGATTTTTTTCATATGAAAATTTTTAGGAGGCCACTTTCATCTTTATTTTGCTGTTCTTTTTTTCCCTCCTTGATCAGAATTCTTCAGACTCTGTGTCGAAAACTTAAGCTCCCAGAGTCCTTTGACTTTCTTCATTTAGCACATCTGACTCCAGGTTACGTGGGTGCTGATCTGATGGCACTTTGTCGCGAGGCAGCTATGTGCACAGTGAACAGGGTCCTGATAAAGTCTGAGAAGCAGCAAAGGAAATACATACAGGCTGGAGGAAACGCAGCTGAAGAAGGCATGGGAATAGAAACAGAGATCCCGGTGAAAGAGAACACCAAACAGCTTCCTTCTAAGGTATTTGTTCTTCAAAGTAGCTGTCTCCGTTGTCTTAACACTGAACTATTCTACAGCTGTGAAAGCCTGTGCTCATAAATCCTTAAACATCTGTAGTCAGTGTAGTGTTAAATTTAGATTTATGCACGTCGGTTTGGAAGCCAGAAGCTTAGCTCATAATGGCCTGTATAATGGGACTGAACTACAGGCCCCCAAAAACCAGACCTTCTATAAATCATGCTAATATTTTACAAAAGGTGAGGTTTTGTAATTTGTTGTTGTTTGTGCTGTGCTGTTACACTGATTGTAAGAGAACTGTAAGAATATCAGACTTGCACTGAGTTTTTATCAGGCCATTTGCCTTGTCCTCATTGAAATATCTGTCATGATGCCTGACTTTCTTCCCTAACCTGGTAGACTTAGAGCTAGCTGAAGTCTAAAAGTATTTATGCCGTTTACATTTTCCTTCCAGCTGTGTGATTATGTGCATTAAGTCCCATGCAGTATACAGTACCTACAGCAGGCTTGAGGAAGAGGCATTTAAAAACTCTGTGAAAGAAAAGTTGGATTAGTAAATGCAACTTTAGCTGCAGAGAAAGACCCTATTAACCCGTGGTATAGATGGAACTCTGTTGCAGGAAATAGTGTTTCCAGTGCCAGAATTATTCTATGCCACAAGTGTTGTGGCATGTGTGATGTGCTAGGAACAGTGAACCAGAATATCTTTATAGGTTTTTTGGCCCTATTTGGCCTAGCAACATTTTGAGTGTATTGCTTGCTGCATGCATTACATGCAGGATTCCTGAAGATTTGTCTTGGAGAAGCTGAAGTGTTTTTAAGTCCACACTGCCATCGGAATCTGGTTTTAGAAGGACTGCCAGAGAAAATTGTTAATGTAATTAACAAAAAGCAGTGTAAAAGCCTGCAGAGTGCCTTTCTGTTAAAGTAATACGGCCGCACTGCGTACCTCCCAGTGTTTCCTGGGGCCTGATGTAACTACAAGGAAAGGGGGAGGGACGGGTAGTGGCTGCTTTTATCAACAGCACCATGATCAAAGGAATTATTGAGGATAAGGAAGTCTAATCATAACAGAGCCATATTTTGATAGCTGGCGGGAGGTTGACATAGTCTAATACAGGGTATTGTCATTAAAACAGTAGTATTATATTTATCATAGGAAAATAAACATATGAAACCCTTTTAAAATAATTCGCACAATTCAATAAATAAATCTGTTGGTCTCAACTATTTCATAGTTTCTCTTAATGCTTCTGTTAGAAAGAAGAGAGAGGTCTTAACAGAAAATATTGGGCTCTGTAAACACATGTGAGTTTCAGGGCCATTTTAGTTGCAACTAATACAAAGTGACCATTTTCCCATATTCTGCTGTGGGGAAAAATGTTGAAACTAAAGGAACTTTTGCAACTTTTTATTCCCTTTATCTTATAATGAAAATCCTAGTTTTACTTGAGGTGCAGTATCACATTGCTTTCATATGGCCTTTCTGTATTACATGTGTTCTTTAGTGAGCTGTTTTCTCAGATAGCTTCCCCAATAAGGAATTGATTTTCACTAGCTGTTCCATACCTGTCTTTTCCAGCCCTTGGCAGGCCATGCTCTGCAGGATGGAAAATGTCAGAAAGCATTTTGCTGTATCTGTTTTCCATTTTCCCAAACTTTATCAGGGCCTGGTTACAAAACCAGGTTTAATCAGCCTGAGGAAATGAACTGACGACTTGAAATCAGATTACATTAAATGAACACTTATGATCTAAGCATGTATGTTAAGAGTTCTGAAGATTTATATGTAACATGGTATTCCACAAATTGTCCAGTTTGGCTGAGAGAAGGAGCAGGAAAAAACTGAGGACAAAATAGATAATAGATAATAGTGTTAGTTCTATTTGTGTAGTATTTAAATTGGAAGTGTTGTCTGTCAACTCAATACTTTAACTGAGATAAATGCTTTCCTGGAGCATTGTTATTAATGTCAGTTTTTAATGCAATTTTTTATGTTCTGTGTTATATTATACTATGTCTATATTATACATGATACTTTGTTTTATAATAATAAACATTACAGTTGGATAAAGCATTGCTCTAAAAAGCCCTTGAAAAAGGTTCTAAACATCTTGTGTAATCTTTTCTTTGCATTTCTCTGTACCCTAAGGAAGAATTACAGAGACTTTTAGATTTGCTGAAGAAGTCAGACCCCCTGCCCGAGGAACAGCTGCAGAAGCTGTGCATTGAGATGAATGATTTCGTTGTTGCACTGTCATCAGTGCAACCCTCTGCCAAGAGAGAAGGCTTTGTCACAATTCCTGATGTGACATGGGCAGATATTGGAGCCCTGGAGGATGTTCGGGAGGAGCTGACCATGGCAATATTGGTATGTGTTAATGTTACTTCTGAAGGGTTTTTTTTGCACCTCCCCCTATGCAGGAAATAAAACTGTTTGTTTGTTTGTATTTATTTAAGCTATAATATGTGGGGGGAAAAAAAAACATTGAGACTGCTTAATAGCCTTGCTGCTGGTCATAGCGTAGAATCATTGAGGCTGGAAAAGACTCTAGGATCATCTAGTCCAACTGTCAGCCCATCCCACCATGACTGCTAACCCATTTCCCTCAGTGCCACATCTCCATGGCTCATGAACACCTCAGGGGCTTCACCACCTCCCTGGGCAGCCCGTGCCAGTGCCTCACCGCTCTTGTCTCTGAGTTATGATGCTTCTCCCATCTTGGGGGGTATTTATCAATGCAAGATAATAAGATGCCAGGTGACTGGCTGAGTTTATTCATTTAACCTGTAAAGAGTTAGAATAAAGTACTTGCTTACGAATGAATTTTCTTCCAGCTGTAACTGAAATGTTGGCTTTTTGTCACAGATAACCATGATAACTTATTTCGTAGGCACCTGTGCGGAACCCAGAGCAGTTTAAAGCTCTGGGCCTGACTACTCCAGCTGGTGTTCTGCTTGCAGGGCCTCCTGGGTGTGGCAAAACACTATTGGCTAAGGTAATACATTTTTCTGAACATGTTTAAAAATAATGGAGAGTCTAGGTGAAGTTTTTGTGGGAATGACTGAGTTTGGATGATACTGCCAGAAGTATCATCCCCATTAAAGTAGAAGTATCGCTGCCCCAGTAAAGAGAGAACACCTTGCTAAATCCTCCGACCTCTGACTCTCTTAAATGCATACAGTGATACTTCATGCTGTTTTCTATAGGTGACCACTATGCTATGTTTCTTCTCCAGGTTTTTGTAGTTTTGTGGGCAGAACCAAAGAATACATGAAAAAATGATTTTCTCTGTATGCATCTTTTTGATAGGCTGTGGCAAATGAATCTGGGCTGAACTTCATATCTGTGAAAGGTCCTGAACTGCTAAATATGGTATGTGCTGGTCATTGTGCTTTTGTTAGAACATTTAGTAGTGATGTTTTTCTTCTGAAAAGGAAGAAGTTATCTGGGTGGCTTCAGTACTTCTTGGTTTAAATTACTATTTAATGTGGCAGTAGGCAGATGGAGCCTTCTTGAGTGAAAGAGAATTTCTAAATGGCCAACTTCATGCATTAGCGCTGTTATGTAGATCAGGAAAAGGAACAACAATTCATATCAACAGTGAGAACAATTGGTAATTGGTAGCAGCAAGTCAGCAGTTTGCAAAATTTTCAGTTTTCAAGTTTGGAAATGTTTGGAGAGTCTTCATCTTCTTAACAGAAGACTGAAAGCTTGGAAAGCCATGGTTTTTAGTTGATCAGAGTAATGTATGAAGTTCTTATATGTTAACAGATGAAGGCGCTGTGGTCTGATTTATTTATGTATTTATTTTGAAGCACTGCGTTTAGAAGTTGTGTTACATCTTCAGTCCTTTTTAGAGTTAAGAGTGTTGAACCGAAAGGAGATGGCTGCAGCCCCTATCTTAGAAGAATGATAGTTATGTACTTATCACCAATTTGGAAGCTGAAGCCAAAATACTGAATTTGTTTATTTTTTCTCCAAGCTTTTTATTGTGTATTTCAAGTAATGATATAAGCCAAGAAGTATAAGTTAATGAAGAGTCCCATTTCCTTGTGGAGGGAAAAAGCGCTTGGCTGTGATTCAGAGACTGTGATGAGGCATTAATTGTATCAAAATATGTATGTTAAGACTGTTTCCATTTGTAGCTTGGAAAACCCACCCAAAATGATTCAAAGTGAGTTTCTGGCTTACATTCCAGTTCCCTGTCTCCCAGTCTGCCTGTCCTTGAGCAATTCTATTATGAACTTCAGATATTTGTTGTTTTTTTACTCCCATTGTTTATAAACAGGTAAAGAACAGCAGGATCTTTAATGAAGATCTTTAATGTACTTGTTATTTCTCATCATCAGAATGATAGCATTAATTCCCTAGAAAGTAGGGAATTCTTACTTAAACTGTCAGAAGTGAGCTAGTGACAACCAGTTCCCATGTAAATCTAGTCCAGTATTGTGTTTAAAACTGATTTTTCTTCTGAGCAAAATTGTCACGGCTTACCTTGTTTCATTGTGATTTGTCACTCATTTTAGTACGTTGGTGAAAGTGAACGTGCTGTACGTCAGGTATTCCAGCGTGCCCGGAATTCAGCCCCTTGTGTGATATTTTTTGATGAGGTTGATGCTTTGTGCCCTCGGAGGTCTGACCGTGAGGTGAGTCTTAAAATATTTCCATAAATAAACTCTCAGTTGAGTCTTTTTGAGGCATTGTGCTAGCAATGTTTCATAAGCATTTCATTTTAAATTGTATAAAGCTTAATACTTCTGTTAGCATCTATGTATGTACTTAAAAATAATAGCTAAAGAATGTGACTTTCCACCAAGCCATAGGAAAAAACGAAGGAGTGCAGTTTAATACCGTAATTAATTTCTGGCCAAATCCTGATGCTTGTATGCAACTGTAATGCTTGCATGAAGTGTGTACAGGTTTGAACAATGTGAGTAATGAGTATATTTGAGACAGGAGCAGGTCTGGGATGCGTTAGACTTCAAAACTTTTCCACTCATCAAATTTTCTGTCTTGATTTTTGTTTTGGAGTTGTTACTACATATACCTAAAATTAACATACGACTGGGGATGGGGAGGTGTTATTTCTACTGCAAACTGTTAGTATGTTGAATGGAAAGATGTTTTTTTTTTTTTTTTATGCAGAGAAAATGTGTCTGGTTTAATGATGATGTGCTGGTGCATATGTGTTGATGGCTGAAAGAGATAGATGCTGGTTTCAACATAAGAGCTGAGTAGAACACTGTTCAGATATGCCATCAATGACTTTAACAGAAGTTAAAGTTCCAATCTGTAGGAGACAGATAGCCTAGCTGAAATGTTAAGACTTGACTCCTTGAAAGTCCCGAGGTAGTGGTTTCCACAGAGCCACAAAAGAGGGTGTTGAGTATTAGCTATCACAGTAGGCAGAGGTGATAGCCAAGGAGTGGAATAAGCATGCTCTGGCCTTTCTATGTTTCCTTTCTGTAGCAGCAACAGGCTAAAACTGGTTGCGTAGACCACCTTGTCCTGCTCTTCGCAGCCACTTTGAACAAGTAGAGGAGTTGTCTGGACAGGGGACTGCTGTCTTTTGCCAGCTGTAACTGAGATTCACGTGTGTTTGGTGTTTCTACTGACTTCTTGAAGCCTGTATGCCTTTTCATCATCTATTCTACTTATCTGTAGGCAAACTTATATTTTTGTATGTTTAAAATAGTAATACTTAGAACAGTGTTGTTCAAAACCATGAAGCAGTTTTGCTGCATATCTAAAACTGTTGTTTCCCAACTCCAGTGGTGGTGTTTTTTGTCTCTCCAACTCTATGATGAAATTCAAATTAATCTGTTGAATTTGGTCATAGGATCTTACTACTATGAAGTTAATATTAAACTATGAGTTGCTCCTTTCCAGTGGGGACAGCTGCAGAAACTTTTTTTTTCAAAGCCCCAATAATGAGAACTTCTGGGAATTTTTGTTGAGGTAGATGGGAGAATACTTAGCACAATTATCCAGGTGTATTTAAGTGAGTCTTTCATTTTTAATGGGAAGAAAAGCTTTGCCAAGGGTAATCTGTACAGCAAGCATAGAGATAACTTATTTCTACCCCAAATTTATGCTGAGGATATGAAGAAATTCAGAATGCATCTGTATTAAAGATGCTAAGTAGAAGCTTTCTTAGAGTAGTATTTCTGCGTGGAGAACGAGTACATCTTTTGTTTCTTTTATGTTAAAATATTTACATTCTCACTGGTTTTGTTTTCTGTTTGTTTGTTTCTTTGTTTGGGTTTTGTTTGTTTTGGCATATTTCTCCTTCTGAAGTCAGGAGCCAGTGTTCGAGTAGTTAACCAGTTACTCACAGAGATGGATGGTCTGGAGAATCGCCAGCAGGTTTTCATTATGGCTGCCACAAACAGGCCAGGTGAGGACCCAAAAACCATAAGCAAGAGAGATGTAAGAAATCAAACATTACTTCTCTTGTCTGGAAATGACGTGTTCTTATATGTTTGAATTTAGTAATTAGCCTTGTTCTGTACTTAAAATTACAATATGTCATCAAATTCGAACCTTTCCTGATCGATATATTTGGTTTCCAGATTTCAATATAGAGAGAACACTATGATTTATCATGTTGGAAAGCTTTGAAATTCCTAAAAGGGAAGCATCATTCCTTTGTTTAAACAAATATGAAGTGCACCTAATTAGTGAATTTGACCAAAGAATGAATACTAATGTCTGTGCTACATGGTTTTAATTTTTTAAGCTCTATGGAGAACTCAAGTCCCAGAGGTTGAGGAGAAGCCCAGTTCTGAACTAACAATGTGACATGAATTTATTTATAAGATGGGAAGCATAGACCTGTTTTGAATTGCCATATGGGCTTTGCTTTGTAAAACTCTCTTACTGCAGCTTTTGAGTTAGTGGGAGTTGTATCAATTCTTTGAACGCAGGCCATGCATTTGTTTCCATAAAAAATGGATGAACGCATCTTTAGCCTGGATTACTTCACATTGTTGGACGTGTGGCAAGTGCTGTTTTCTCAACATGTAAAATGGAAACAGTATTTTCTATACTGGTCATGTTAAAGAGCTTTTTAAGTGCGTGGTGCTGTAATGCAATCCCTATTGAGAGCTTTTGTTTTGATTATTACAATTCATCTGTTGTGTAAACTTTATAATCTCATCTTAATACCCAGCAAAACTTCCTTCTGCAGAGAGACACAAAAAGAGGAAAGTGCATTTGTGCCAATTGCAAGAGAAAGAATGATCTAACACTAAGCACAGAAGTACGGGAAAGATATTCTTGTTGGGCCTGCCATGGCAGTGTTGTGTTTAAACCTTGTTTCATCTGACTGGATTAAATTTGTACATCATCTTAAAAGTTGTTTTCTTTTTTCCTGCCATTCTTGTCACATTCACAATAGCTGGTTTTACCTGCATAGAGCATCTATGACCAGAAGCATCTATTTTGAGAAAAAAAAAAAAAAAAGGTTTATGCTCATGGGAAAAGTAGTGGAGCAATTTTTAATGTATGCATTCATTGCACTTTTTGCCTTCTAAGCACAGGTGGCATTATACCTTGAGCAAAGCTGTGTACATCTTTGAAAAGGGGAGAAAGATCACACTGTGATAGGACCAGGTAGCTGGAATCTCAGTGGAGTCAAGCAAATGTTTTTATTTTCTCTTGCAAAATAAGTTTGTGGGTTTTTTTGTTTGTTTGTTTTGCTATGTGCAAAGTGCCCAAGACATCTGTAGACCTTACAGACTTAGTTTGTTATATTAAAAATACAATTTTCTGTACCTTCGGTGGGTGCTTCTGTGACTTTGGTCTTCACACTACTGTAGGATGTGGATTTTTAGAATCCCATAGAAGTAGAGCAAGTAATACCTCGATCATTTTTGTATATGGGGAAATGGGGCATCGAGAAGCTAAGTCATTTAGAAGCATTATCCAAGCATTTGTGCTGAAACGTGGACAGGAATGACAGGAATTTAGGTCTTTCCCAGGTTATACGTCCTGTTTGTGTCTCTTGTTATACCAGTAGTGCTTAGTATTTATATCCTGATCTGCTGTTTGTAGAGGTTCTGTAGTGAAACCTGTGGTGCTGAAAGGCTGCTAGAGATTTCTGTTACGTTTCAGTTTTAAATGGTTTTCTAAAAACTTTTGTGATAATTTTTGGTTTCTTCTTCAGACGGGATAAAATCCGTAGTACATCCTGGGAAACAAATTCTGCACTTTGGAGGTCTATTTTGTGTTTTCATGGGTATCTTATATTACCATCCATAAAATTTCTGAAACCAATGTGTAGTAGAAAAGCAAACAAAAAGTAAAATTAAGTTTCATGTGAGTAATTATGATTGGCCCCACATACTTGTGAATTAATTTATCACGGTGGCTTTCATGCAGATTTGCAAGGTTACTATAGGTAGAGGTTTTTTTTTCTAGGAGAATAAGATGAAAAGCAGGCTTTTTCCTTCTTGTACATTGTTATGAAACTCCTCACTTGACTCTGCTCGGTCTGACAGAAAAAATGTTCTTCTACTGTATATTCAAGGAGAGTTGTCCTTGTTTGTGACCAGATGAAACTAGTATTTACGAGCCGTACTTGACCAGATGTAGCTTAGCTGCACTGGGTAATAATGTCTCCTCTTAAACAGAGATGAAACTATTTCAGTCGACTGTCTTAATGCTCAGAGCTTCACAATGTGGCATAAACACTTCTTTGAATCCCTGTACAATTCCCTCCATACATTACTTCTCATGTGTACACTTTCCTACGGGTATATCTCATTTCTGGATTATTTTGTCTTTCTTCCCCTCACCTAAGATATAATTGACCCAGCTATCCTGCGTCCTGGTAGACTGGATAAAACACTCTACGTGGGATTGCCACCTCCTGAAGATCGACTTGCTATTTTAAAGACAATCACCAAGGTGAGTATTTGGAAATGAATTCTTACCTTGAACCTTGGTGGAATGATTTAAAACAAATTAAACCTTATAAAAGAATTGCAGGATCCTGTCTCATGAGGCATTTTTAAATATTACACAAAGCCATGAAAATACACCATCGGCCACATCTGCTGCTAAATTTGCTCTAAGGGATGATAAATCTTGAACAAGGCAAACCTGTTAAACATAGAAGCTGCTGCCTTTATAGTCACAATTTATAGAGATTTAATTAAAAGATTCCTATCTATGTGAGTAAAGGGCCTGTAAGTGTTTTGTAAGCATTTTGAGGGAGGAAGGAGGTTTCCTCGCATTCAGTAATATGATTCAATAGCTCCAGCTGTATTTACTCAACACTTAATTGTGACACTTGATTCTCTTTAGGAGTAATGGGAAGCACGTGATGATGGAAGCTGTAGGTCCAAGTAAATGTTAAAATTTTAAAAATGGTTAAAATGTATAAAGATTTTAAATATTTAAAGATGTAAAAATGTTAAAATAAAAAGACCTGTCGTCAAGGGTCCTCCTTACTGTACTGGCACATTCCACCACTTGAGAGATTTGGATTTCTCTCAGAACAGCAGTAATTAAAGCCTTAGAAAAAGAGCTTAAAAAGCATTATGAATTATTCAGGTATCTCCTACTTTTTTCTAGTAGATCAGCATTGATTTTTATGAGCAAGTGTCCCATCAGATTTTCTTGAGCTGCAAAGGAGACCAGGTATTACTTATGGAGGAGATAAAGTGCTGATGTTATTAAAAATATGGAAAAATATGATAAAAAGATAACTCTCAGACTTACATAAGCATAAAGTGATGGCATAGGCAGTAGTTAATGCTGTAGGAGAACTCAGGAAGTTAGGGCAAATTCAAGCTTATCTTTTCATGCCAAAATAGTTGTTCACAAATCAAACTCTTGATACGAATTCCAAGTCTTACTTCCCTACGTTTGTTCCATGCATTACTTCATTAAGGAAAAAAGAAGTATCTGTATTTGCCGTTAGCATTTTACTGTTTGAGCTTGATAAAAATGTCTCAGTAGAAACTTTATACAATGTGATTCTTGCCTGTTAAAAAACAGAGCAATAATGTGAGTGTTTCATCTACGAGTCAAGTCATTTTTCAAACATACTGTAAGGAATTACTTTTTTTTTTTATTTTGCAATTTATTTCAAAGGTTTTGGAACTTATTTAAAAATTGGACTTATAAGATTGTTCTGACTTAAACTGCCTCCTCCTTCTGGAAGAAGTGCGTGGCAATGGCCGGTCATTAGACTTTCTAAACAGTATGGAAGGATTCTCTGATTAGGATAGTGTATACCTGCTCTCTTTTTTTTATTAATTCTCAGTATTTTTTGCTGGAGAATCTCTGGATATTTGTAACCATCAGTTACAAATCAAGTTAGTGTACCACTATAGCGATTTTAGGAAAATGATGCAGCAGATCTTGGTTTAAGTCTATGTGGGAGGAGAAGGCGCTATTAAACAAGGCTCATTTCTGTCACTCTCAAACTTATCACTTGCTCACACTCTCACAGCCACATGTAGTCACTGAGATGCACGCATCCAAGTGGAAAGGCCAGAATCACAACATCAAAGATAGTTGACGCTTCTGAGTGTTTTGACCTCACTTCATCTCTTGGCTTCCTCTTGACTAGCAATGGCAAACTTGCTGTTACAGAAAACTGTTTTCTAGATTCTCAGAATCTTAGTTCAGCTGTCATAAATCTTGGTGAGGTTGCTGCAAATTGTCCTTATTCTCTTCTTTTGAATAATTTTATGGACACGGTCTGCACAATACAAGAGGAGTGGTATATCTGATGTGCTAACCTTGTCACAGAATCACAAGGTTGGAAACGACCTGCAAGATCATCTAGTCCAACCGCCTTCCCATTCCTATTAGTACCACAAGCTACTAGACCATATCTCATAGCTCCTCATCCAGGTGCCTCTTGAACACTGCCAGGGATGGCGACTCCACCACTTCCCTGGGCAGGCCATTCCAGTGCCTGACCACCCTCTGAGAGAAAAAGTTTCTCCTAATGTCCAACCTAAACCTCCTTTGGTACAACTTCTGGCCATTTCCTCGGGCCCTATTATTTGCCTGGGAGAAGAGGCCAGACCCTTTTTCATTACAACCTCCCTTCAGGAAGTTGTAAAGTGCAATGAGGATAGTTGTCATTATCCTGTTATCAGAGCACAGATTTTCTATTGACAAACAATCTCTGCTGTGACCTTATCTGATTACGGTCCTCCTTGTTATCATAAGCAACACATTGCACAGTGTTTACCAGCTCGATTCCTGTCTTTAGTTATCAATGCATGTTATTTTTGGAATGCCAGACATTTCCATGCATACTTAATTCATATTAGTCATCTTTTGGCTACAAATCTTTATAGTGAATAAGATGTTACATCACTAATTGATTCTTTTTCTCAGTTTTTAATTAAATGACCACAAGGATAATTAGAAGGCTATAGCACCTTTTCTATGGATTGTTCAGCCCGGAGAAGAGAAGTCTCTGGGGAGACCTTATAAGTTGCCTTTCAGTACTTTTTGAGGGCCTACAGCAATGATGGGGAGGGACTCATTATAGGGAGTGTAGTGATGGAAAGAGGGTTAAAGGTTTTAAGGAAGATTTACGTTTGGTGTTAGAGAGAGACATTCTTTACTCAGTGGTGAGGCACTGGTACAGGATATCCAGAGAAGCTGTGTTGCCCCATCCCTGGAGGATTTCAAGGCCAGGTTGGATGGGGCCCTGGGCAGCCTGAGCTAGGAGGGGGCAGCCCTGCCCATGGCTGGGGGTCGGGGCTGGATGATCTTCCAACCCAAGCCACTCAATGATTCTGTGATTTTAAGATGCCAGTGGAAATGAGATACATTCCATGAGTGAATCTTCTCCTTGCTTACTTCCATGCTCATTCCATGATGAGAAAGGTGCTGTTCTCACTTTACCTGGCTTTGTAAGAACTCTATAAATGCAGTAGTAATAAAGATCAGTATTTCTAATGTTAAGAACAGGAAACATGTTGTTCTCTTGAAAAATATATAGGAGATATTTTTCTGTCCCCAAAATCTTGTAGGTATTTTAAATTAATTGAAATGCCTTATTCTCTGTCAGACTTCATCCCTGCACTCTTAGTAAGGAAACTTGAAAAATCTCTGTGCAGGAGCACATGTTTAAGTGGGCACTCAGATTAAACCAAAAATGTTATCGAGATGTGTGGGGATTCTGGGTGATGGTAGTCATTCCCCAAAATCCTAGAAGAATACTTGCACAGTACTGTTGAAGGAAAACCTGGATGCTTACAAAGGCAGTGGTAGGAGTAGAAAAGGGAGTTGTGGGAGCAATAGGATTTAAAGAAAACAGCATAGATGGACTTTGAAGCTTTGAGTTTTATTTCAGATAACTTGTACAAATCAGTCATTTTCAAATTGCATATTAATTATGCAAGAGAAGCATGTCTTCACTTGCCTAAGTTCCCCATGTACATTCCTGTAAACTCCATCAGCTTCTCTGGTGCACGTAGTGCTGAGCTCATCTCTGGAGTAGGCAGATCATCCCACTCACAAAATGTTCAATGTATTCTACACACGGTAATTGGTAAAATGTTTCTTGTTAGTAGAGATGTCCCACTGCCTTGCAGTCTTTTACAACAGTTATTAAAGTATCCCGTGTGCAATTGTATAGAGCTTCCTTGTGTCCATGTTAGGGTCTCTTCTCCTTTCAGGATGTTGAAACATCATGATGCTGTTCCCTTGTCTCTTCTTCTTCCCTTCCAAGGTGGTATTCTACCCAAGGTTCATTAGAAATTGCTCCCTTAGTCTACCTAGGCCACCCTCCTCGATTATTCAACTGTCAGTTCGCTATTCAAGGCTTCTAATTTGCCAGTTGCTATACACTTTATTTCTTTATCTTCAAGGCATTTTAGGTACATGGTATTTTAGTTCACCTGAACAAGTCAGAAAAGGATTATATGAATTTGTATATTCCTGTCAAATGAGTTAAATTTCATGGCAGAACTAAATCAGTCCTATCAAAAAATGTCCTTTCACATCTAAATTCAGGTATTACGTCATACTGTAGACATCTAGACTCTCTATACTGCCTTGATATTACTTTACTGTTGTCTAACAGTGATAAGATCTATGAGCTTACAGCATTTGAAATGATTTTGTTGGCTGGTTTCAAATATAACATATAACGCTGAGTATTTTTTGGTGTTGGAGATGCAAAAATAAAAATAAGCCACTTCTGTGGTCTTTGTGGAGGAAGCAGCACTAATATGCAAGCATAGTGTCAACAAGTCTACTTTCTGTATGAACTCATAGAATCCAGAATGAAAAGCTTCCGGGTTTGAAAGTGTATGTTTGTCTAGAACATAAAAGGTATACAATAATTAAGTTCTAAAGGTGATGAGGCAAGACTAAATCCCCATGCCTATTGCTGAGCTATATGATTTCAACATCTAATAAAACTGGAGGAAGTTCAGATAAATAGTGCTATTGATATAACAGCTACATAAGCATGCCTGTGTATGGAATAGTGTCAGTGTAACTACACTGTGACAAGCTGGCATTTTGACAACAGAAAATCAAATCTTCTGGTGGGAAGTTACAATTAACGTCACAAATTATTTTGTAATTAAATGCTTATAAGGCTGATGATCCTTCCTGTCAGTTTGACATAAAAACAATGCTGTTATTTGTGGATATCTCAGAGAGCTTCTCAGACTCCTTTATCCCTATTTGGTAAAATTAATCACTTAGGAGATGGCATGTGTAAAAATATACATATACATATGTATAATAATAATCAAAACAAAAACTTACATTTTTATCTTTCGTTCTCACAACTCACTTAGGATGGCACCCGGCCTCCACTAGATACAGATGTAAACCTTGAAGAAATTGCTTACAGTCAACAATGTGATTGTTATACGTGAGTACTTCCTAATTTTGACTTTAATTTTAGTGTGCAGTGATGCACAATAATTTGTGCTGTTTTTCTTACATTCATTTGTGCATTTTTCCAAGGACTGGGTGGGAGTCTATGGATGCTAAAATCTTTGTCATCTGGAATAGCCTTCTTCATCTTGTAAATACAGATCAGGAGACTACTTTTTTGTCTAAGCATTGCTTAGCCTTATATTTCTTGCATCATCTGAGGATAAAAGAGCCCTGTTTAAGTTGTTGATCCATATACAGTGATGATGAAAGCAAATAGGGTTAAACAACCAGAACTAACTTGTTCTCTCACACAGCTGAAAGCAATGTGTTTGACATAGTAATAGTGAGGGCCTATTCCAACCTGTGCTTTGTGAATACTGATGTATGTTTTTTAGGAAATCTTGATAGCCATCTCTGTCAGAGTAATTTGCAAAGTCGGTGTTTTACAGAACTCCAGAAAGTTTTAATCTGTAAGATGTTGTAATATTTGTGTTAATGGTGGATGATTTTCTGGAGTTCACAAAAGATAATGACGTACCGCATGTCACAGTATTGCTTTTGAGTCTAGAAGTGGAGGCTACCACCGGTAATCATTTTCAGTTTGTCTGTGTTTTAGACCTAGGAAAGAGGAGCTTGTGTTCTCTCCCCAGCCTGGGGCAGGGGGTGGGGAGTGTTTAAATACGGAAGTATTCCTGCCTTCACCAGAGGAAGCATGGGGTGTTAATGGCGAGTGTTTTATTTAGTTCAGCAGCTTGCACTAGTCTGAAGGCTTGTGAAAAGTTTAACAGCTGGAAACTGGGAACAAATATTTCAAAAGACTGTTCTGACCACATTTTGTGGATGATGTTATTTTAAGAGCATGTTAATTTATCTGGAGATCCAGCTTTGGGCAATCGACTCTGTGTTGTAATACTGGCTGATTTCATTTGAATCTTTCATAAGACCAATTAAAAAAAAAAAGTATCATGTTCCCCCTGAGTGCACAACATTAAACAATTCCTGGATATTTTTGATGATGCTGGGTGGATTTTGCCTCTTCCCTTGATTCTCATTCTCTTGATCTAAATCTGAGGCTGAAATTTGGAGAATTTCATTCCACCATCAAGCTTGCAGCACTGGATAGTCCTTGAACTTCTTCTCAGTGTTTGTACAATGGCCCTTCTCTGTCATATTTTGCTTTCCTCCTTCTGGAGGTACCTCATAGCTTTTCTGTGCTCTTTCTGTTGGGTAGAGGGAAGAATGCAACCGTGGACAAGAGAGAAAAGGGGAATGTAGCCCCCTGACAGCATTCTAAATGTTGATGCATTTAGTTCTGCAATTAAATGACTTTCAATTTCTAAGTCTGCAAGGTATTCTAGGTTTTAAAGTGAAACTGCAGAGAGTATGTAACTTTTCATATTTTTTAATGTAATAATAATTTATGTGGTAGGAGTTCAAGAAGCTTTTGCAATTCCTTTGCCTTTTGCCAGTCTCCTATAAATATTTATAGTGTATTTTGTAGCTATAGATTTGATAAACTCATTCTAAAATAACTTGTTCTGGTTTGGTATGTAGAGGTGCAGACCTTTCTGCTTTAGTGCGTGAGGCTTCAATTTGTGCGCTGCGACAGGAAATGGCCCTGCCCAGTACTAAAAGCAAGAAAGGTAAGAAAGCTTTCCAAAAATCCTAACTGAACGGTGAGAAGATAAATGGAATGGGAAGTGTTTAATACAAGCACAAATATGCATTTGCTTTCATAAATGGTTGGCAACTACTGATCCAAACAAAAATCAAGTCAGATTTGTTTTCAGAAAATGTATGCAACAGTTATAGTGGAGAGGAACAGGGAAAAAAAGCACTTATCCTGGAGCTCACTTATTCTTCTGAACTTAATGAAGAGTCAGTGTTAAATGGTAGTATAAGCAGATATTTACGTGCCTGACTGAATACATCTTTGCCCAACTTCCACATAATTAAAGACTGATTATACCGATCTATTTGCAGATTTGAGTGCAGCAGGAATTGCAAGCCTACCTTTGGCACACAATTGTATTGTGTAATTAAGTACAAGCATTCAGTAGTAATAGCACTAGGAAAAGCTGAGTGGTGTTTTTAATCTTAGGTGTTGAGCTTATCTTTGGCTCTTGCCAGGACTTTAACAGGGAGTTAAAGTTGTTTCATGTACAGTTTCTGCCTTTTCCATATCTCTCTGCACTTGTAAGTTTCATTTTCCTTCCTTTCTTCAGTGCGCTCAGATAAACTGTAATTGAAAACTGATGTTGTGTGTGTCTATTTTTTTTTTCTCCCAGTAATTTTTTTTGTTTTACCTAAAAGTCAAAAAGGTAACATTAAGATGGAAACATAAGGTGTCAGCCTTGGAAAATATATTGAGCTTTTATTATGCTACTGATTTCTGAGTCACACTTGCATTTTAATGGTTTTGAATCATTCTTTTTGATCCCCTTGCTGTAAGGGGAAGTAAGCAATTTAATTTAAAAGGGAGAAAAAGAACTATAAAAACTCGTTGTACGAAGGGATTACTCATTTGCTTGCTCTTGATTCTTTGATGGAAACTTTTGAACTTACCCTGTTTGATTTTATAACTATTCCAAATGGAGCACATTTGAATCAAAGATGTTACTCACTTCAGTCCAGTCTTTAAGCCTGAGGTTGCAGCCTGACCACTGATTGTATTGATTGGTGGCAGCCAGGAAGTCCATTAAATGGGCACAGATTGATCCACATGTATAGCAGCTGTTTGTTTGGAATGTCACTGTTTTTGGATTTCCAGGATGTCAGCATGAAAGGCTGTAAGGTAGACTTTGATTTGAAGCCTTGTTTATTTACATCTTCAAAAGGGCAGTGTGCATGCAGTCTGGGAGTTTCTTCCTTCAGTCTTACTACAGGACACACAATAGGCTTGGAATCATCCATAAAGCTGATCTTGTTAAGCAAAGAGTGTATGAGGCACTTAACTGCTAAAACAAGAATCAAGTGTGATTTACCAACTGAAATAAAGCTTTGCATTTCTGCTGTTGAATCTGAAAAGTAGAGCTGGTCCGTAGAGCTGGTCCTTGCTTGATATTTTTGAATTAGAAGTATTAGAGGAAGCAGTTACCCTTTACTCACCCTTTACTCATCTAGATAAGCAAATAAGATTATTTTTCCTGTTTAAGTGTATGTAACTCAAGTTTCAAATATAATGCTTAAAAAGAAATGTTGATGTATTTTGTGATTTGAATACAACATTGAAAAAAAGAAATTGCTAAAAGACAAGTAACCACCCATACTTAGTTACCCAGACTAAATGGTTTTGCAGTCAAAAAAAAGCAAGGCAAGCTATGTGAATGCAAGTAGCAAAAGTATAGCTTACTGACACTAACCTGACATTAGCAAGCATTGTGCCTGCTCTTACCACACAAGAAACACAAAGCCACCTAACTTACTCTTGCTGAGAGGTAAACTTTTACCTAGCAGTAGATAATATGCTTGTACCTAGTCACAGCTAATACACTTAGACTTGTAGCACAAACTATTTCACCATAACTGTTTCTGATAGTAATGTCCTTATTGTCTTCCTAATTGAAGAATGCTAATACTTTTCTTTTTATTCTCCCTTTAGCTGAGACTATATTTTGTTTAATAATTCAATTAAAGAGACTTAAAAACAGAAGTGAAAGCAAACAATTCTCATTGCTGTCTTTTTATATTTAATGGAGTTTTGATGACTTGCTATCAAAGCCATGTGGCTTCTGTGAAGTAGAGCTTTTTCTCACTAACAGTGGGTGTTGTCTTGGGGAAATAAGATACTTATATTCAGATGTTAAGTTTACACCTTTGTTTTTACTAGTATAACTTCATAGGGTAGTGGGAATCTTGAATGAAAGCTTCAGAGAACCAAGATGAGAAGCAGCAAAGTTGTTTGTTTAGTTTGCTGAACTTATCTGCATCTTGAACAAGTTCTCATATTTAGGTATCTCCACCTGCTATGCAGCAGAACATTTTTCTGAACTCTGACATCAAATACATTGAAAAGTTGTAAGTTTTTTTCACATCTGCACATCCTATTACATTACAACGATGTCTGCAGAGGTAGTGGCAGTACATATCCCCAAAAGCAAAAGGTTTCTTAATGACCAAAAGAACCAAACCACAAACCTGTTCCAGAAGTAGGCAGCTGCTTTAGGGTCAAAAAGGGGATTTATATAGACATAAGAAAAACAGCAACTGAAAAAGTAAAGAGCTTTCTGTTCTGGTTGAGGTCAAACAAGACAATGATATGAAGTGAATTATTTAAGATTTGAGCATCCTGTGGTAGAATCTGGATAACAGTCTAGGTATTTAAATAAACATAAATATATAAACATTAATTTATATATTTATATAAATTCCTAAGTGTTTAACATTCCATAGGGAAGCTTGATGTTGAATATGTCTAGATAGTAAAGCACAGAAGTAAAAGCAGCAGGATTAGCACATGGAATCAGGTTTCATGAACGCTGCATTACAGTACATGCAAAAAAAGTCACTTGATTGTCACTTACCTGTGGTTTCCTTGTATAATATATTCACTTTGTTTTTATAAGGAGAAATCAAGATTTCCCATACACACTTTGAAGAAGCTTTTAGAAAAGTGAAATCTTCAGTATCAAAAAAGGTAAGAACAGCTTCAGGTGCGTGAGACTGACCACCCCTCTGAAAAGGATTCTCTTTATTTGCTAGAGACCAGTAGAAGTACTTAAGGTTGCAAAATATTTGCATATATTTCACTAGCTACTGACAATACCTGTTTCTGCATTAAATAAACAAGATGTTTTTCAGAAGTGAAAGTCTCCCTCTTCATCTGCAGACAGATGATGCTTTGTGGTAAATGGATTACCACATTGCCAAGGTTAGCATTTAGTGCAGTACCTTGAACTTTTAATTGATGTTTCCAGACTAGTTATTCACCTGACCCTCACCTCTTAAATGAATATTCCACAGGCATAAAAGTGAAGGCATTACACTTTGCTCCACTATTTTTCCCCAAGTGGATATGCACCTGAAGGTGCTCAGCCATCTCTGTTAAGGTGCAAAATACATCACTGAGATAGTTTTCTTTATGTCCTATCATCTTTGTTCTTAATCAGTCTTTTAATGATTTGCATTTGTCAAAGAAGTTCATTTTAAAGGTTATCTTAGAACTACTTATTTTGAAATGAAAGTTGCTCAACTATCTTAATTACTATAATTGAGAAGATATTACAGAAATTGCTTGTTAATAGCTCTTCCTGTACAGCCAAGAGCGTTTATCAAAATAAATATTTTGAACTATCTTTTAAAGTACAAAGTACTCATCTTCCATTTCCAGATGCTAATTCTTACCTGCTAGATAAATTGAATCAAGCAAATCTCTACATACTCTCCTGTCAGTACTGGGAAACAGCTGAATCTCACTGATTCATTTCTGAGTCTTTCCTCTCCTACATACATCTCTCAGTTGACTTACTGTGTATTTGATTGACCTGAGGCTGACCATAAGTTATTTTTGAAGCCAGATATCTAACTGCTGAATGCAGTTAATTTTAGTAAAGTTAACATTTAAGTATTCACTTTTTCAAAACTATCATTTTGAGTGACTAGTGGAAAGGTAAAGGAACAGTTACCGTTAACCAAGGCCAGCAAAAGGTGTTCTTGTCTGCTTATTTTTGGCAGAAGCGGATGAGAGTGTGACAGTTTGGGAGCTCCCCTGGCAAAAAGAGCACTAATGTTCCTGTGATGTTCTGAGCCTAGCATGGCAACGTGAATTACGTGAACTCTGCCAAAGCCTTCTGTTAGCTACATACCACTAACTACTGCTGGAAAGCCTCATTTACAAGGGCAGTAGGATCTTGTTTGCCCTTAGTTAGCTTTCTTTTTGGTAAATATTTAAAATAGAGCTGGTGTCTCACATAGCTGGTATGTTTCTTTTTTTTTTTTTTTTTGAAAAAAGACGACCAGCTCTTAAGTGCTGCATATGTTTTTACCATTGTCTGAAGTCTTCTTTTCCTTCTCGCCTTTGCACTTATAGGATCAAATAATGTATGAAGAACTGCGTCAGTCACTGTGCAGGTGATACGTTCTCTCCTAGAAGAGACTTACTCTGCAGAGAATTTTAGAACACCTGTGCCAGATTAAGATACAGGTTGGAAAGAATCTGTACCCAACCTCCCTCAGCTTGTTATCGTGCACCTGAAAAAAAGTCATTGTAATCTACTGTTGTAAACAATCCTTAAACTATTCCTAGAATAGAAGATGCAATATACGTTTTCTACTCATCACATTTACAGTTTAAAAATAAATGCTTTTAGTGCTAAAGATCTGAGGCCATTCTGCATTAATGTTTGGTGCCCTTAATCAGAAATCCCTCAGAAGCAGACAGACTAACTCTTCCAAGTTCCTACTGCTCAAATATTAATGATAACACCTATGTTTTCAAGAACAAGGATTCCAGAAGAATTACATGGAGAAGAGAGTTGTGAAAGGAGACTGGGAATATAGTGCAGTGTGTAACCCTATTAATCATGCTGTTTGGAAATAGTGACACACTGATTGTGCCAGCACAGGTACTCAGAGCTTCTGACACCTTTTTTTTTCACCTTATGAAAATGAGCTATCCAGAGATAGCTTAAAAGTTACCCAGGAAATCTTGGAAATCTCAGAAATGCTGTGATGTTATGATTAAACAGCTACTTAAGAAGTACTTCGAAGTAAGTGTTGACAAGCTTACTTAAGAAAAACTGTGAGAATTCAAGAAATTTCTTTCTTAAATTCAATTTGAATTTCTTAACTCAGCATTCTGATATCCTCTAGAAGATACTGTTGTAAGAAACAGGCCAAGGAAGAGCCTCAAACTACATTTTTAACTTAAGTGATTATTAATTCACAACTGAGAAACAGCCTTGGTCAGCAGAAACACTTGAAAGATCTCATTCTTTTACATGATGTAAGAGAGACTCATTTTGCTCATCAATTTCATTCTTCCAGCTACCTTAAAAATGCTGCTGAAAATCCAACTTGATGGCATTATTCAGTACGCTCTTGATCCGATTCTTCCATTTGTTCTCACAGCAGGGTCTTAATACAAAGTTGTGTCTTTATAAGAAGAAAACTTCATCTTGGAAAGATGGCTGTAACTTTCAGCATCAGCAAGCTGGGAAGTATCCAAATTAAAACACTGAAGTGTTACTGTTACTGATGGGGCAACTGATTTCTGAAACCTACATGCCTTCAGATTTTTACTGCTGTCATCATTCTACAAAGTTCCTTAAGGAGGCAACAAAAGGAACGTTAATCTCAGTAGCTACCTATCATCAGTCTTACTCTTCCCAAAAGCAGTCCAACTATCAGTCAAGCATCAGAAAAGGAAGTGTTTCTACTAGCAAACTTCACAGAAAGCTTACAATGAAGTCTGTGTTCAAAGAGCATGTGCTGAATCAAACAGCAATTTTGAAACTGCAAGCACTTCTGCTTTTAGGAATGATAATTCTAGCCATCGTTGTTTTTTGTTTTTTTAAACTTACTGGTAACACGCATCAATTTCAAACAAGAAATAAACTACATATAGAAGTTAAGAGAAAAATCTGTGATGCAACTTCAGTGCTACAATTCAGAAATACCCGGCATCCTTTCTTGGAAAAAGGTGTGGCAAGCAAGCCACTCTTTCACAACTGAAATTAACCACCTGGATGTCTTCCTCCATATATCCATAAAAGAAAACCCTGCTATCAGACTTAAGTATAGCTATAGTTAACAAGCTTATGAACGAGTCAAATCCTTAAGCCCTGGCATACACAGTAAAAACTCTCTCCTGCTTTTCTCTTGCCGTGATATTATTCCTATGTATATACATGAAACAAGAAAGCAGGGTAGAAATAAGATCAAGGAAGAAGTACTATGTAAGTAGTAGTAATAACTTGTCTTGCTGAAGTATGTGCAATATTCAAGATGTCTGATGATCATTCCTCTTAAAGTGTGCCATTTGAAAAGTAAGCTCGGTGCAGGAAGATTTGAAGTTACCAAAAATTTGAAGTTGCTTACCATGTCTGGGCTACCTGTTTGTCAAGGAACAGGAAGGCATTCAGCTGTACTCTATTCGACTGCTCACACAAGAAAGTAGTATACCCACACTGCTTTTTCTTGTGAGAAGTTCTGCATAGGCTACAGCATTCATCACTGAAAAACTGCTGATAAGAGAAAATGCAAGACTGCTTGTGCCCATACATAAGAAATAGGCATCACTTCAAGAACAAGCCTGTTCTTACAGCACAGAGACCACTGCTTTGTCCTGCATATGCAGCTGCTTGCTTAATAGCTGACGTACCTAGAGGAAGTTTTCCCTCTAGTCATCTTATTTCTGTTGGGACAAGATCAAGAAAAAAAGTTTATGATGCCATTCTTCCCTCCCTTTTCCTGAGGCTAGCCACATATCTAAATCACAATGACACTCTACCAGGGCATATTTGGTAGCTTAAGCATGCACAGGGAGCAGAGATAGTTCAGAGAAGTCTCAACACAAAATTTGCTGGTGTAGGATCAATTGGAAAATTTTGAACATTTTTGTTCTTAAAAAGTTTTGTCTATCATTGAAGGCTTGATTGAAATACAGGATTTGACAGAACTGCACATGTACAGTTGCAGATTGCTATACTAAAGGTGTATTTACATGGTAGAAATACCTTGCTTTGTGCAAAGTACGTCAATTTGTTTTGCCCTAAGTCTGGAAACTCAAGTTACAAAAGAGTGCGCTTTTCTAAAGCTGTGTCTTGAACAACACATAGCAGGCAAGGACACCATCTGAAACCAACTGCTCTACTCTTCATCCACCAGAATGGGTAAGGCAGCCTGCAAATTCATCCACAGTACTGGCACTTTAAGCAAAGGACAAGTGCCAGTGACCAAACGAGTAAATAGCATAAGGCCACCTTACTGGTTGTGGAACTTGGTTACATATTGGAAAACAGATTAAAGTTCCACTGCAGCATTGCACTTCATCTGGTGTGAGAACAAAGGACAAGGGGGCGGAGGCACTGCTGAGCTCATTATGTAACAGTGCCTGTTAACCTAGCAAAGATCATTTCTCAGCATTTATAGGTTTTCATTTCAAGCATGTGTTATGTACTTACAAGCTACATTTAAAGCCTTAACAGAAAAGTTTCAATATAGATACAGAACCAGAAACCGTAACTACTTTTCAACTGACATATGGCTCTAAGTAAAGTCTTTTTTATCTTCTGGATCTGAAAGTATGGAGTCATGCAGACAGAAGGGTGCAGCCATTTCATCTGGGATAATTTGGCTACTGTCCTGGAACAGACAGGTTCCACAGCAAAACTAGAATGCCAAAGGCAAAAGGCATTTTGAAAGAGGAGTACATCCACGCCTGTCCTGTGGGAAAACTGCCTTGGCTCAGACTCTGGGATGCATTACTTACTCCACTTAAGCAACTACAAATAATCGGGGGCAGGAGAAGGAAGTGTGGAGAACCATGAAAGGCAATTTACTCTGAAAACTGCAAGTTGCTCAGAAAGCCCTGAGGGGCATTCAGAGCTCTGCGCCATTTAACTGCAGCTACAATACTTGGATGACATTTAACAGTTGACCCTCGGTCAGCTGTGTTTTGACAGTTAAACTCCAGGCTAATTTCACATAAAGGAAAAGTTTAAGTGACAACCTAGTAAGACGCTTTAGTTACACAGCACAGAATAAACTCAAACAGTTCATTAATTCCATCTGAATAGAATTAAAAATAACTGTCAAGGTCCTCAGTGCTCTTTGGGTCGAGTTTCATCTGCACTGGCTGGTTGATGTTGCCCCCAACTTTCACCTGACATCTTTCAAGAATTATACCAAGCTGTTTCTGCCAGATATGTTTTAATAGCATTACTGAAGACTACTTAATTCCTTGAACAATAACGACACTGTCCATATGAATAACAAGTTTGTTAATGTTTCTTATTTTTGTTGCACCTTTGGACTGAAAAAATATAATAGTTTTTAAGAATATATCCGATACAAATGCAGTACTCCCAAGTGATCTTAATTCCTTCTCACAGTGGTTCGGAAAGGCTCTTAACTTTCTTTTTAAAAATGAAGCAATGCTGCAATGTAGTCAGCTCTGAGATGTTGTGCTAGAAGCAGATCACCTGCTAATGAAGTTAGATGCAGATAACTCTTATGCAATGCAGAGGTTAGACACCTTAGAAGGGTAGTTACCCATGCTGGCAAAAATCTAATGAGTTCAGATCCAAACATGAAGTCTTACCTGCTCAGATCAGCCTAGTACAAGTGCTCCTCGAGTCACAGCTAGATGTTTCAGAAGGATTATGGCAAGCATAGCTAACTTCCTCAGAACTCCCCACTACCCTGCACTTAAAGTGTTTATAATTAGAGTTCAAAGTAGGCTACTAAGCCTAACAATAGAAGTTCACCTCTGATCTCAGTTTTCCTAGATAAAATCCCAAGATAGTCAATTTACCCACAGTTTTTTAGTTATAAAACCTTACAGAGGGGGGACTTCCCATCCTTCATTTTGCTATGGTGAGCTGTCAACACCGAAGATACTTCATACCACCATTCAATTCCTCACTTGAGCAGGCATACAAAAGGGGCTTAAAAATAAACTGTTTTACAATTGAACACTATTCAAATCTTCCAAACTAAATTTTCTTCAGAGTAGAAAGAAAAGGCAGCAGTTCTTCACAGTTCATTCCACAACACCACTCAGTAGATTGCTGCAAGAAGAGCTATCCATGTGAATACAAGCTAAAACTTCAGTGTTAGGGGATCAGTTAAAAATTCACCCAATATTACTTTAATCTTTGCTTTTTAATTACATGTAAAAATACTGAATAAGGTCTACATTACACTGTACCCTGAGCAATATGCTGGCTAACCATTACATATTGGCATCACAATTAATTCCTGTTGTAAATGGTTGGTTGGCATACCTTCATACCACTTCTATTACTTAGTCACAGATAAGGGTCCAGGCTTCTATGTAAAAAGCAAAGATCTATTAGAAACACAACTGCAATCAAGTGAGGGTTAAGATGTAAGGATGTATGCTTCTCAGGTACTCCATCTAAAAAATGCAGGCATTAAAGGCATCTAAAAATGAAATTATAGTAGACTAGCGTGGACAGCAGCCTGAGCCTTCTACCCTAATCAGATCCCATCTTTTGAATAAGAACACGTCATAGAATCACCATCTGATATTTGGGAGCAATTTGTATCCATCTTCCACAGCTTAAGACCATGACCAACGCATTAAATGACACAAAAGAAATATACTGTGTTGAGGTATACAAAGGTTCTTCAGTGCTCAGTAAATCCATTCTTTGTTCCCACTTTAAATGCTTCAAGTAATTCAATAGCATCACCTGTGCTCTCACCACATTTTATTATGTAAGTAAGACCAGTGTTTATGTAGGGTAGGTTTAAAAAAAAATAGGAAGAACATTTAGCAACAGCTTTCTGCACACATAAAGGACTCATACACTGAAAAGGTCAAGTTGCCATCGCTGTAGCTAGCATTGTCTGCCAGAACAGTATCTGGTTCAACTGATTTGGTTGTCCATACCAGCCAAGTTTCCAAGCAAGTGTAAATATTAGAGCCAGCATTTAAATCCATGGTAACAGCAGAACCAATCAGGTTTTACCTTCTCATTTTCCTTTGCAGATGAGAAGAATTCCAAACCATAGCAAGATTTTTGCACTATGAGAAACCTCGATTATGCTAAGTTCTCTCACAGCACGTACAACTTCAGGCACTGGCTGCTCAAGCTATATACTAGCATGAGTCACTTAAGGAGTAGGTGAGGACACTCAAGAGCAGTGATACCATCAAATTCCCCACCTCTTAACAAGGCCACCACATAAGCCATCTAGAACATGGCTATTTCATTGCAAGTGACAGATGGCTCCTTTAGAGTACTTTCTGTAGAGCAGGTAGCTTACTTTTGAGTAATGCTTCAAATAACGTTACCTACTTCAACAAGAGCAGATATTTAGTTCTTCCACCCATGAATCAGGACATAAGTTCAACAGAAGATTTAAGTTGACCAAATATGTTAGTTTAGAATTAACAGATAAGTACAGCATCTTAATACTACCATCATCTAAAATGCACAGTAGGGGCGGTGTCCTACATTGAGAACTTTTAACATATGAAAGCCAAACATGTTTCGTACAGATTTAACACCTGCCAAAGTAAATCCTATAACAAAGTTATTTAGCATTACATGTATAACACTGATCCTTTGGCAAACAAACACATTTAACCAATGAATCTGAGTACTGCTAGGAATGTTATAGCTGGTAGTAGCCTCCTACAAAATAACCTTAAGAATGCATTGCTGTGTTGCTGTGGATCTTAACCCAGGACACTAGTTAACATCTTTAGCAAGAGACCTTGTACCAGTCACTTTAAAGCAAGCAGGCAGTTTTTTTGGTTGCCAGAAGTTTAATCTTGCTTCACTTCACCCTTTAATTGCCTTTTCATGCGCGAGTAAGGGCTGATTGTATCATCCATCACGAAGTCATAAAGCACTTTTATCCAAGAGTTATACTGTGGCAGGTTGTCATAGTATTCAGCTGCTATTTTCTTCACCTAAAGAGAGATACAAGGTTCATTTACTATTTACATTACTATTTCCACTAGCACCACTTTAGACGTTAGACTCTAGAAGAACAGCTATTAGTGTCACAATGTGGCAATTTCTTGAAACAACTCAGTAGTCTGAAGAGCTTGTACACTGGAGGGGAGAACCAGAACAAGCTGAGCCTACCCCGAGGTCTGTTTGCCATGCTGCCTACAGAACCATGCAGCTCACCGACCCTGAGAAAGCACAAAAGCTGTTGACTTGCTGGCTGAAGTGACTCAGTTCAGAGCTAGCTGGCTCATGTATATACAAGTCTCACTAAAAAAAAGGATGTTGCGAAACTGAAAGAGTTAACAGCCATTTTAACATGGAGTTTCAAACCTCACTCTCAACGTTGTATTTCTGAGGAACATCTCATTTCTAAGGATGAATATAAGCAGCTTCTGAAGATTTTACTCTAGACGTAGAGACTGACCAGGCTGCTTTTCTAAGTGAGAGGTCTAGAAATGCTGGAGTTTCAGTCAGATATCCTTAACGTTTACATCTACTTAACCATCTGAAGCCTTAGAAGCCTGAACACAGCAAAAGAGCTTTCACTGAATTCCACAGAATTTAGTGTCAGAGGATTGTTAATCTCTATAAGCAACAAACAGAACCAAGTTATTTACATGCTAGGTTCAGAGCTGAGGATACTTCTGATTTATCATCACACCTATGAAATGTGTCATCTAAGCAGGTGCAGCTCAGCAGTACCCCATTACTTCACTATCTTCAGCCCACAGCATAGCAGACTCCAGTCCAACAAAATTTAACTACACTCCTTTTAAAAATAACCTTCATTTTCTTATTAAAGCCATAGACTACCAGTTCTATAGCAGGGGTAGGCTTTTACCTCTGCAATGAAACAAATTCCCTATTTAGAAGTTAAATATGCATTAACTGAAGTCTGGTTCACCAGCACAAACCTAGGTATGAACAGCAAGTCAGCGAGTCCCAGCATCTTGAGCTGGAAGAGGAAGGCAACCAATCTGAAAGTCCCCATCTGCCATTTGTGCAAAAGCCACAGGCCTAAGTCTTAGCTTTGAAGCCTTAACTGTCAGCGTACAGCTGACACTCATCAAGGGGTTCAAAGGTTCTCACTAGAGAAAACTGAAACCGCTCCAGAACAGAAAGCTATCGAACATTTGTAGGATTACAACACACATTAGTAGTACCTCCAGCCTTATCTTTTCCTTACCAGAGAATGTCACTGGTAAAGGAGATTGAAGGATAAGTACAAATTATTATTTTACTTAAGATACCAGAAACAGAGCTGACAAAGTTTTGGAGGTGCCTCCAACTTCTTAATCAGATTTCTGCATACTTCCAAACTGAAAAAGAACACTGGAGGCCTGCTGTAATTACAGAAACCTATGAGTTAGGCAAAACACAAAGCCAAGACAGCATGAGGACAGGCCTTCCCCCTCCTTTAAGGAAAGTTAGAACAGCACATTATAATCTGTTCAGCACTTCTCCCCTCATTCAACTCTTGAGCTTAATAGATTCTCCATATTCTATCTTTTAACTTCTGGGGTTTTTCTAGCTTCCATTCTTCTAACAGCCTGTGTTCTGCCCAATTTTCACATCAGAGTAGGGCTCAGTTTAAGAAAAAAAATTGGCTCAGAAGTAAACTTACCAGTGGAAGGCTCTTGCCAGGAATATTGGGGAAGTCATGGTGCTCGTTGTGATAGCCAACATTAAAAGTGAGCAAATTAAGTGGCCCATAATAGGAGTAAGTCTCATGCCCCTTTAAAAACATGTAATGTTCAGCTATGAAGTGTCCTGAAATCGGGTGCAACCCAAGTCCAAGTACTGAGCCAGCAAGCATGTAAAAAAGGGATTTGGCTCCCCACAGATAATAGATCACAATATCGAAGGAAAGCTGAGCTAACAAGTTGATGATTTCAAGTCGAGTAATTGGTTTGGGGTTAATGCAGAGGGGTCTAATGGCATAGAAAAATGGCTGAAGAACAATCCAGATGAACTTCCTAAAACGAGTGCAGAAAAACCAGCCTTCAAAGTTGGTGGGAATGTCCACATCAATTCCATCGCCTCCCAGGTATCGATGGTGATCCATGTGGTATCTCTTGAAGGATATTGAATAGGGCAGACCAAGGGGGAGGTTGGCAAATATTCCAAACCATCGATTCCACATCGCTCTGCCGTTGCCAAAGGCACTGTTGTGAGAGATCTCGTGAATGGCCAGAGTCATGGAGTGGCTGATGCAGCTCCCAAACACGTACGCCCAGAAGACCACCCACTTCCAGTCCAGGTCTCTAACCAGATAGAAGGCGGTCAGCTGCGCCGTGACCATCAGCACCACCACCCAGATCAGGTTGTAGTCTGGCTTCATCAGCGCTTTGATCTCCGGGTGTTTGGCTACAGGGGAGAGAGTTACACAAAATACAGATATCATAGAACCACTGAGGTCAGAAAACACCTCCAAGATCATCACGTCCAACCATCAGGGCATCACCAGAAACCTCTCCTCACAGAAAACTAGCCTGAAAAACACACAGAAACATACAGATATCCCTTCCCCTCCACTCTGCTAGGACTCATCTACCAAGGGAACAAAAACACACTATTAATAATATCTATAAGAGGTCTTTCAGAATTCAGCCATTTCTGCATTTTTCCATTGCTCAGCAGCTTGCGAGTAACGTGGCAAGTGCTAATGTCACCTCAGCCTATTTGGGAAGGAAATGGCGTGGAGCCGACAACCCACACACAACGCACAAGCCCTCGTACGAGCTTTCCGGTCACTATCCGATACCGTCGCTGTCTGCCCTGCCTCCCTCCCTCCCTCCTTCCTTCCCGCTCCTTCCCCCCCCCCGCCCCGCTCAAGGCGGC
>JACDJE010000192.1:361469-467786 GCA_016647715.1 Pavo muticus | reverse complement strand
TCCCCCACCACCCCCAAGCCCTAGCAGCTCGGCCCGAGCGCTCCGCCGCCTCCAAGGCTCCTTGACGGCGAGGCCGGCAGCCATTTTGCCGGGAGCCCCCTCGCCACGCAGCCCGCGCCAAGGAGCGCCTCCGCCGCGCCGCGCCGCCTCCTCCCCTCACCCAGGATCTCCTTGCGGCGGTCGGCATGAGGCTGGTCCGTGTACACCCACTCGAAGTCCTCCCTCGCAACGGTGTTACCCATTTCGATAATACCACTAACCCCGCTCCTCAGCCGCCTGACTGCCGGCGCCCACCGGCACGGCTCTTTTATAAGGCTGAGGGTAGTCCCCGCCCTCCAGTATCGTTCTCTCTTCTGACTGGACACCTCGAGCTGTCAAGCTGTCAGGCCCCGCCTCCCGCGCTCCTCGCTCTGCCCTCAGGGGCCGCCTGGGTGCCGGCGCCTCAGCCGTGCAGGGCGGGGCGGGCCGTTGCCCTCAGGGTAGCGGTGTCGCGGTCGCGCCGTGAGGAGAGAGTCGCCCCTTCGCGGGGCAGGAGCCCGGTAGCCCTCCCTAGGCCTCGTCTGAGCTCAGCCCCGCTATCGGGAGGACTCTGTAACGCCACGAGGCCGGAGCATGGAGCAAGACGCCGGGAAGGAACTGGCGTTTCAAAATGGTAATAGCGTTGTCAGTATTATTAGTTTGTAATAATGCTGTATGCATAATTAATTAGGAGTTAAGGACACTCCTTGGCTTGTAATTCTCGGTTTACCTCTGCGAGCCTTCTGGCACCGCAGCGTCACAGAAACCAAAGGTCCCTCTGACCCCATCCCATAATTCAAAATGGCAGAAAGCACCACCCGTCCTGTGGGGAAGTGCGTTTGCCGTGGTCTGCGCAGCCGGCTGCCGCCACAGCCACCTGTGGGCACGGGGCAGGCTGCGCCGCAGGCCGGGGGTAACAGCTGTGCGCCATGTACTATGGGACGTCGCTCGTGCTGTGGTCCCGTCCTGCTCTTCCCTTCAGCGACACTGTCCTTCAGACAGCGAGGTTGGACAAAGGGCAGGGGGTACAAGATGGAACATAAGAGGTTCCATGCAGACACGAGGAAAAACTTCTTTACTTTAAGGGTGACGGAGCACTGGAACAGGCTGCCTAGAGAGGTTGTGGAGCCTCCTTCTTGGAGATGAAATTCAAGATCTGCTTTCCCGTGCGACCTACTGCAGGGAATGGCTGTAGCAGGGGGTTGGACATGATGATCTCCAGAGGTCCATTCCAACCCCTACGATTCTGTGACTGTGTGATTCTGGGTGATTCTGTGTCCCTTTCGGCTGTTTGGACAACGTGTCCAAAAGCAGTCAGAGGTACGTGGGCAGACAATGCACTCCCCTGTGACTCATTTTCTTAGGCAGCGAGAGTGGAAATAACAGTGTGTTACAGCAGCTGTTGGTTGCTGTGCTCAGGATATAAATAAAGCAGTAACGTGTTTTTAGATCCTTAAAATATTATTAAAGTAAATAGGATGATAAAATAATACAACGAGAATTAAACAAATAGTAAGAAAGTATAGCAGTTCTTTAAACAAAATGTGTTCTGCTCCAAAGATAAGCGATATGTGGCTCTAAGGACTTGCTATCGTCTGGCCAAAATGCACGTTTCTAAAGGTGCCTAAAGATATCTGACTGCAATTCAAAATGCCTGTACCAGGGTCTCTGATTTCTTCATGTTTTCTATAATTTTAGGAACAATTTTGGCAAACTCCTCTCTAACTCAATTTAATCTGCTCCTACATCTCTGTTTCGTACAACAATGTGAACAGTTTGCTTACCAGGATGACTTTAAGTAAAACTGCTTGCTTGGAATTTTTGTTGTCCACAAACCCACTGAAATTAAAATAATCAAAATCCATAGCAGCTATAAAAACAACAGGAAACGTTATCACAGAGAAAGCTAGACCTTATCTATTAATGTCACATGAATATCTGAGGGCTCACGATGACTCATTTAAAATGTACTAATAATGATGAATCAAGGTTAGTACACACAAGCTGCTAAAAGTCTGAGCTGCAGCTGTGCCAAACACAGGGGAAATACAAACTCCATTAGAAAATGGTGTAAAGTAATGGACAAAGCACAAGCTCTGTTAAAACAGAACAGCAAATGTCTTTGGTTGCATGCATTTTTAATCTCTGTGTTAAAATGTGCAGTGAAAAAAAAGGAGCAGAGATGGCAAATAAGTGAATTCACAGCTTTTCTCTGCTTGGTCACGCAGTCTGAACTCTGCACTTTGTCAGGATTGGTGCAACGTGGTTGGTAAAATAGATGTCTGAATCTCACTGAGGCATTTTGTCCTTGCAGGGGATGTTCGGTTCTGTTCTTTGCTCAGTGCCTGCTTAACAGTAAACCAGGAAGTGCTCTGTGCTCTCAGTGCTGAGGCAGGCTGCAGAATTGCCAAGATCCCAAGTGTGCCGCTCACCTGCACTCTAAGCCCCGTACATAATGTTTCTGAAAATTGCCCCTTAGGGTTGCAGTTCAAATATTAGCACTGCTATCCATCGTGGCACTAAAGGCCTTCTCATCTGTTGGAATGGTCCTGCCAAAGAATGAATGGGTCTGCTGATAAGAAAGGTTTGTGATGGTTGCTGTGAGCACTCAAGGAGTACTAGGGCTCAGTACACAGAGGCAGAGTTATTGCGCTGAAGGTTTGTAAAGCCACAAGCTTCAGTGGGAAAATTAATACAGGATTCCATAAAGATTCATAAACTAAACAGTCCATGTCAGCCAAACAAAGCTTAAGTAGCTGAGAAAGATATTAAATAGGAAAGTGTTGTTATTATTATTATTATTATTTTCTGTTTAATCACTGAGTCTTTCTGGTTTACACAGACCGTAGAACAAATCCAGATTTATTAGGTTTTCAGCAAGCTAACAAGTTTCCTGCCTGACATTTGCTCTTTAAAAGACAAAGAGACGCAGCACGTAACATGTCATCGGATGGCACAAGGGTAGGACAAAAATCCTGCAGTGTTTGGTTACACATAAACCAAAGCTGGCGGCACATCCCTGCCCAACCAGGAAGGTGTGATGCAGTGAGCATGACTCCACCACAACAGAGGACACGCGGGCTGCTCCAGATATGGTGCAGAGTGCCACAGGCATGGAACTGGATTGCTTTAGAATAGTTCACAATTAGTAGACATGTTACTGTAAAATACTCCAAAGTGAAATTACTGATTAACATAAGAATGATCTGATGCTGCAATTTTCCAGTTAAAACCATGAAGAATGCCAAGAGATTGGGTAGCCCTGTCTGAAGACTCATTTAACTACATGCTATGCCATCCTATTTACAAGAGGTTCTTGATGCTGGAAATTCCCTGGGCAATCTTAGCACTTCCCATAGTTAACTGTTAAAAGGTCTCAACAAGAGCAACTGGATTTCTGTTTCAAAACAGCCTTAACTTTTATGTGAAGAAACTATGTAAACTATCCTCATAACATCAATCACTTCTGTGATTAATGTGTTATGAAAAGGGTATTAGGAATTTAAGAATTTACTAGTTCTTGAATCTGAGCAATCTATTTTGTTAAGCAGGCAGTCTTCCTTCCTTCAGGGCTTTCACCAATCACGTTCATCAGGCCTTGTTCAGAAGATGCTTGTGTTCTGTATTTCCATACTCACAGGAAAATGGCGTGTTGTTCCATTTGGGAGCAGGATGTGACTGCTAACAGCCCTTTCCTCAGAAAGTGTCACTGTACAGCTTCTAGAGTCTTCTGAGACCATCTGCACCACGTTCATCACATATACAAACTTCAAAGAAAATAACCCACCAAACAACTGTGAAACAAAAAAGAAGCTACTGGTTTTATAAAATAAGAATCCTTCTTCAAGAAGAAGGAAAGCCAGCCTTGGTATTAAGCGATTTCCAGAAGTGAACCACAGAAGACCAGTGCTATCACTTTCCTTCCACTCTGAGCTGCTCAGTCCCAGCCCTTGCTACAAGTCATAAAGCTACAGTCTGGTAGCTGGCTGCAAATAAAATGCTTTTCATGTTACTTCATAAACAACACCTTAGTCTGACTGGTTTGAGGTTCTCCCTTGCACAGATTATACAGTCACTGATTGCAACGATCACTGTACTTTACCATGTTGACACACTAAGCCTTGTAAACTTGCACAGAAATCTATAGTCAAAATTAATTTAGTTTTACTTCAGCCTCAGTATCAACTTGTTTGTGTATTGCAAAATGCATCCTTTTTTATTTAATAAGGGACAACATGGAGTCAGAAGTTAACGTCCAGCTATTTTCTCTAAGCTATTAATTCACTCTGTTTTCTACATTCTGTACCACTGATGTGTATTCCACTCCTTTTGGGACCATCCAGTGCTGAACTCTCCCTCCCCGGGAAGTGGAAACAAAATAGGCTGTGCACTTTTCTTGTGTCCTTGGTGGCGTTTCTGAGCTTCCTTGTACTGCTCCCCTCTACCCGTGCAGCTGAATGGGCTCGGTTCATTGTAGCGTGCTTGGCAGCGTGCCGAGGGTCAGGATGCACCTGCTGACTTGCAGCACGTGACACTTCCTTGAGCTGAAGGTTCCAACTTGGCACCGCTCAGGGAGAATGTTTCATGTAACAATACACTGTTGTTCTTTGAATCTCAGTTTACACGTAGCTACAGGTTCACCAGCATATTAAAAAATGGCACTGCTGATTAACTCGGATGTCCTTGTGCGTTGTGAAGAGTGTCATTTGCATCTCGTAGAAGCAAACAAAGAAACTAAAGTGAAAGATATTAAGAGATGTACGAACAAGCCTTTTCAATAAGTGCAATTCACAAGTTGATGCTTGTTCGGAAGTATTTAAGCACGAGTATCTGGTAACTGGATGGTTACGTGACTTTGTCTACCTGAAAGACCATCGAATGAATCTGTGTTGAATGATACAGGGATTACAGCCAGCACGCTGGCATTTAGAATGATTCAAAATACCGACCTTCAGGAGTAAAAAACACATGAGCAGTGGAAGACTGGTAATAGCTAATCAGCCTTTACCAGTCTAATGTCTCCCAAGATAACCTTGTACCACTTGCTCAGTCCTCTTCTGAAGAAACATGCCTTCTGAAAAGCCTAAAACCGTCACACAGGTTTATTTGAAAACCATCTACCAAAAATGAGGCGTTTGCGGTGTCACTCCTGATGTGAGCCCATATGTCCCAGAAGCAAAATCCTTACATTTCAGGAAAAATATCTGTTCTCCTACAATTTTAGGACATTTGACCAGACCGTTTCTGATTCTGTTGGTAATTCATGTACATCCCCCATGTTAAGCTGTCAGTGCTACAGTTGTTAAAGAAAGCCACACTTTAACCTCTGGTAAGAGCATCAGGGTTCTGAACAGCTACAAAGCAGTATCTGCATGTTCAGTGCCATGCCAAGTTGAATTGGGCACCACCGAAGCTGAAAGCAAAAAAAAAAAAAAAAAAAAGGAAAACGTAAGTCAAACGATAAAGCTGTGTAGCTTAGTACATTAAAACAAAGCCAAGGACAGTGATTTTTGTATCAGGTTCCAAAAATATACAGATGAGAAAAGAAAATCACTGCATACAACTCTGAGGTTGTTAAAGTGACCAGGGAGATTGAACAGTGCGAGACATGCTTTTCCAGTTACAAGCTCAAAACAGAAGTGCAGAAGAAATTAAAGCTTTGTCTGAAGTGATTTACCTGTCGGGACAAAGAAGGCTGGAACATCGGCCTCAGTGTTGCAGAGAAATTTCCACCCCACCCTCAACACATACACACAAAACAGCTGAAATTTTTCCGTAATCCAGCATTTCATTCAAATGGTGTCCCCTGAGTTTGCTTACCATAGGGACAGTTTGTCTGATTCCTATGTTTGCCTGTGTATCAAGTGATGCACAGGCAGCTTCTCAGCTCTCCAGCTTTGGCCAACAATCCCTGCAATTTGCAGGCAGTGAAAGCAGCAGGTAGCCTGCAGGTAACCTGGCTCCCAACACTACTGCTGCTAGCTCCGTAAGACCACTTTGCTGTAAGAAACAGTTGTGCTGAAAGCAGGTGTGGAGCTGTGGCTGAGGAACAAAGGAATCTCTCCACAGGTCTCTGTACTCAGAGTGAAGGACAACTTCAGACAAGTGCTTTTAGCAGGCTAAGATCTACATGCATCTATCCATGCAAATGTAGAATATGGCTCCCAAGACCTAGAACTACGGGGTGTGCATGTGAAGACTGGACAGAAGGCCTTTCCTTGTAAGTTTACAAAAATATATAGGCAATAGCGTAGCTTAAGAAGTCAGTTTTACTTGTTACAGAGATCCCAAAAAAGCATTCACTGCTTTTCAGACATTCCAGACAAGGTCACTTGTAACAAAAAAAGTCAGGTTCTCCAAAACATGATTTTAAAAGCGTGTCTTTTCTTCAAGTGAACAGGACATCTGTTTTTAAACTCAACTTTTTAGTCAGTTAAGACTGAATTTATTTAAGATTTTATGTGAACATACGCATAAACACAAATAAGTTTACTTTCAACACATTTGCACGGAAAAAAAAAAGGTTAACCCTTCAAAATGTAACAGAGCAGGTCTGGTTAGTATGTATCTATTGCAAATCTTAAAGATCCTGTGCATTAGGCCCACCCATCCAGAAAGCAGGGGAAAAGTCTCAATGAAAGAAAATTCATGTTCAAGTCTAAGTGGTGCGTTGAAGAGCCAGCAGCCTACGTGACACCATGAAGCTAATCACAGTATCCAAACGAGCAGACCTGCTCGGGCTACTAAAGCAGTGTATCCTCCTGAAGGCGTCAGTGACTCCCCGAGTTATTTTCTGTTTCGAAGGCGTTTAGATTTCCTAGGACAGTCTGTGGATTCAACCGCCTTCCTCCGTTTTCTAGGAGATTGTTCATTTGAACCAGAACCCGAAGAACTTCCTACCGCGCTCTCCATCACCTCTCGCAGCTTGCGTTCGAGCTCTGCCAATCGGGCATTCTGTTCACCTATGATTTGGGTTTGCTCTAGCAGTTTCTGATCTTGATCTTGGAGTTGTTTCTGTTGCTCCTGCACTTTGGTGCGAAGCTCTGAGATTTCCCGCTTTAGCACTGTCACACCTGCACCGTTTGCTTTTACTTGCTGCTGGAGTTTGGTGACCTCCTGTCTTGAAGGATTCTGCTTGGAGAACAGCTGCATTGTTGTTAGTGCTGCAGAAGGCCCTGGAACTTCAGAGAAAACTCTGGTTAGTCCTCCACATCTTTTAGACAAAAGCAGAGATTGTGTCCCGGTTCTCCTACTTTGCTTACCCCTACACCCCAGACACAAATCTGAGTACTGGCTGAAGGTTATGTGAACGTGGAAACAGACTCACTGTTCTTTTAAGTATCTAACAAGAGCACGTGGCATTTCAGGGCACAGCTAGTTCAATTTTAAATACTTGGATTTCCAGCAGCATGGAAAACAGCTCATTCTTCATTTTCCGTATATGAGCCCCCCCTCATTCAGCCAGATCAACAATTACAGATTGAACATGTGGTCAGCTAGAGTTAGTGACACATGTTAAGTCAAAAACCTGCAGCGCAGCTATAAATCAGATGTACTACACAATAGCTACACTAAATGTATTTCAGTAGGGCGCTCTTATTCTGCTGTCGTAATTGTAGACAGCTACAATTCTAATTGTTTTTTCTTCAGGGCTTAACAAGAGATTTCAGTTTAACTTACTTTTTAGAAGAAGGGGATTTATTTTCCATGATGATGTATACTCATTCTTCCTAAGTCCTAAAATCATACTGGAGTTTGAGCTTGGGAATGTTGTTTTTATTAAAATTCCTGCAAATCAAGGAGACTAACAGCTACTGTATAATTTCTTTCACTTTTTCTAACATAAAAAGGTATCCATCACTTTTTCCAGTTATTTGACACTAAAGGGTTGCCTTTAGATATACTACCCCCTATTCCCTCAACATAGGATAGGTACTTTCACAGTAAGCCTTGGGTTTGGTGAGCAGATTGACATCAACTATGGTTTTGGGCAATGCTTCCTTAGCTGACAGATTCAATAGGTATAATTATCCAGATATAATTAAGAAGTGGAATACAGACTTATGGCTAAAGGGATGGATGGGACATGCAACAAACCATAAGCAGCTCCTACAGTTCAGCCTATCATTTTTGGTTAAGCTGTAATTTTTTTTTTTGAGTTATCTTTCAGAGAGCAGATTTTGCAATCCCTAACATTCTCTAATGGTGTGTGGAAAGAAGTTCAGTATGGGGAAAACACTACAGTTCTACTAACCTTTTGCTTCTGGCCATCCTGTGAGTCAACTACCTTAACACTTTGGTTCACATAAATTACAGAAGGCCTGAGAGGTTGTACAAAGTACCAGTTTGTTAATTTACAGACTATTATTTTAGCCGCCTTTTCAGTGTTACCCACAGGTATTTTGACTGTTAGCATATACCTTAGTGCTTTGGGAATGCAAAGAAAGCACATACTTGTGTGTTCTAGCTCTCTATGTACTACAGCAGCTTAGGCAAATTCATTTGCTGATCCTTACTAAATATAAAAGGCGTCTTGAGCTGTCATCTCGTGCCAAATTTCAACCAAGTGCAACGATAAAGTCTCATTCATTGGTGGCACAAAAGCATTTGTTTAACGAATACACACTATGCATAATTGTAACATACATTCAAGTGACCGTTCTTTTGCCAATACAAAGCCTCCTTAAATTACAAAGCAAATGAATTTCACGGTTGGCATTCTTAAGAAACAAGTATCATTAATTCTTATGTGATAAAGCTCACTTATTGAAGGGAGGGAGCTTTAAAAAGAAAGCACTCTGAGTTGTAGAAAACAAAATAATAAAATACAACAAAAAAACCACTTAATTATACATTGGAATTAATACCTGGGGCAGCTCCTATCAGACGTCCTGATACATCTGACCCAGGAAGCTTCCTTTTCAGTATTGGAACAATCTTCTCATCAAAATATTCCATAGCCATGGAAGAAATGTCCCTTAGTTCTTGAAGAACTTCGTGAGCTCTCTGAGGAGCTCTTGTAGAGTTTACATACCTTAGCACACGGTAAATTTCATCTATTACCTGAAACATTTAAGAAGAATTAGGATTTTTCTAATAAAGACAAGATTATTTCAGATCATTCTAAAAGCGCTGGCACATCAGAGACTTTCTCTACAGAACTATTACTCTTGCATATCACTGTGTGTGTTAGTTCTTTACTGGTGTTTGGAGATGAAGTACTGTTTGCGATATACCGGACAAATCATTCACTTGATGCATCACAGTTCTATTGAATCTCACGAAATAACATCTCTGTGAGATTGTTTTACTGCATCCACACTGCAATTTTACGTGCTCAGTAAAGCATCATCGTTTCTTTTTGAAGAACCAAGATGGAAACCGTACAGCTAAGCAGTCGTTCCCACAGCCAGTCATGAGACACACAACACAGGGATGGAATAACAAGAATTACTGTTACGTCAGTCTGAAGAGCTGTAAATATTTACACGAATTCGCTTGCTCCCACTCAAAATATTGCAAATTTGGATTACACCCAAAATGTATTAATTTCTGAAATACCAATCCAGGACTGGCAGAGAACATAAGCAGCCTCTTAACAGGCTTGAAAAGCAGCCTTTTGTTTAGCAGAACTACAGAGATGAAAGGTGCCTTGCTAATCTATGAATTAAAGTCTGAGCAGGCCAAGATAGGAGTGCTGGTTTCTTACTACAGAAACTACCAAGCCAGGTATTTTGCATATGATTAAGAATGGTGTAAGACTCTACTGAAGGATATGGGCCTGAAGAGCTTAGAATCAACAGAGCTGCATCTTGTGTTTTCATAAAGGAAGCTTAGCTAAAAAGCTGCAAAAGCTAGATGTCACCAAAGCATCCCACCTCGCAGCAAACTCCCAAAGGCTTCTTTCTCTAATTTTCTCCACATTATATCCCGTCAGTAACAACATCCACAAAGCACTCTTTTGCTATCCTCAACATAAAATTTTGCAGCGGCACTTCACTGTGAAGCGTTAAGAACCCTCAACACCATACGCTGAGCCTCAAACCAGGATTCACGTATTCTAACACATTCATTTCCTGAAAGTTCTGAGGCAGCTCCATTCAGACAAGAAAGTTCTGTTGAAACAGGGCAGATGGGGGGGGGGGGAACCACACACTGAGCCTTGAATAGGCTTGGCCAAAACCTGACTTTCTGGTGAACTGATAACTGCAGTGAGAGAGCAGCAGCAGTATCAAGCTCATATACCAAGTAAACAGTTAAAGAAATCTCTTTTAGCTGTTATATAGGAATACAAATAATGTCTTTATGACCCAGTGCCCAGAAGGAAAATGGCTGCCAAACTTGTTTGCACAACTCCTACACACCCCAGGTCTAGCTTCAGCATTGCCTTTTCACCATCCCCCAGGAAAAGTAAGGCAACGTTTCTTTTAGGTATTCTACTCAGTACATGAGTATCACGGCCTCACATTTATTTGACTTTGTTATATTACACTGTATTTTAAATTAGATATAGATATAAAAATATAAACTTAATAAACCTAAATATATTAAACTATAGTAATTTAGATTAATTTAGTATCGAGGCAATAAAAGTGCATGGAAATCAAGTTACCTCTTCAAGATAAAAACTATTTCATGCTGATAGCCTATCCTGCTCTACTGAATGCAGAAGTGCCTGCCATGCTTCATCTCAACCCAACAGCTAACTTTTGCATTCCTCCCAGAGCAACTCAGTTATCTGCCCAGGAATAGCAGAACATTAGGCTAATGGTCACAGATCTTGTTTCAATTCTAAACTATATCCGAGTCTCTTCCTCAGATGATGATTTTGTCAATTCCTCTCTATACCTCTGTTTTCACAGCTTATAAGACAGTCCTATTGCTGACATACATCTCACTTGGTTAATTTATACCTTATGCTGGGATGGTAATCTGAAATACCAGAACTGTTTAGTAGTAATAATATTGAACAAAGCTTACCTACATTTAAAGCTTACTCCACCTAATATACAGAAATACCTCATCCACAGCAACACTGAAAGGTGTTTCCACATACTATATACATCTCACTTCAATTAACTTGAAGTATTCAAACCCTTAAGGTCTTCTGCTGTGTCTTCTGCTGACCTGAACTCCAGCTATTTTGTACAGTTACAATTCAGAGTTAAACTCTACATATCCTGGGTTGTAAAAATCCTTGTAAAAGTCCTGAGGGAGAGTAGATATTAAATTTTAAATAGTATTTAGATATAGTCTGGTTCATTCATTTCACGCTGCCTGTTACAGAGGAGCATTAAATTGTATGTTCTAAGTATCTCAATCAGTTTCGGTATGCATATACATTACATAATCTGGGGCAGCTGGGACGAATGTACTTGAAATTACACAATCGTGCTTCTTAAAAACATACACATTCACATAAATTAGACTACATTTTACCTTTCCAGGTATGAAGCAACAGAGATTGGAATCCACATACTTCATGAAAGTCATATTTAACAAAGAGAGTCTCGTTTCTACAGCAGCAAGGATGTCTGCATGACGAGCTAACGAATGGTTTCTTCTCTCTGACTCTCGTCTAGGAGACAGACCATTAAGTGATTTACATACAGTAATTTAACAACGAGTCCGCAACATAAAACTGTAACTATCACTCAAGTTAATTTAATCCTTAAAACCATATAGAGGTTTGAAAACATAACCACATTTGTTCTGTCTATGGACAAAAAATGGCAGAGATTAGATATCAGCTCATAATAGCATAGCACACTTTCTGAAGACAATTTTTGCTCTACATAATTACATCTTTTGCTACCCATAAACTCTGTATGTCATTTGGGACTCTAAAAACAAGTTTTCAGTACTGACTAGCAGCAGACAATGAGTCAGGGTGGTTATTTTTACCCTCCCATATTCCTGCATTTAGTATTTCAATGCAACACACAGTTCAAGCTGAGGTACAACCTTTTGGCAAATGATCTCAGCAGTAAGTAGCATTTAGTTTCTTCACTCTGACTGGGAAATCTGATAGGATATGGCAGCAGCAACTGCACTTATACACTGGAAAGAGGAGAAAAAACATTCCTTTTGAGAGAACCTTCAGCTCCCAGTAATGAGAGCTCACATGTCAAGCTTCCTCCCTTTCCTAATTTAATCCTTGGCACTGAAGAACCTTGCTTTTTTAAGCAGAGCCATAGACAAATCATCGGTTTGCCTTGAAGAGGAATGGCATTTATTCATTCCTAAGAGTCCCTTCTGGATTTGCCAGAAAGCCTGAAGAACACAAGACTCTTCTTCACTCTGTTTAGAATGCCAGAGACGATTTCCAATATTCCAGCTCCTAGCATAGTATAATACAAGGTACATTCATCCACACCATTATTTTATAATTAGATCTTAGGTTATAATGCTTTTTGGGGGAAAAACAAAAAAGAGATTCAAATTTTCAAGATATGTAAACCAAATTAACCAGCAAGAATCTCCCTTTTAGTATAATGCTGAGAAGAATCTAGCACACTGAAGTTGGACCACAGTTTTAGCCGGTACTTACCTTGGAAGCTGAGCTTTAACTTGCTTTTGACACAAGTTGTGGTATCTTTCCACTTTGAGAAATCCCTGATTTAACATTCGTTGACAAACCAAGTCCATTCGTTTACAAACCTGTATTTAAGTAAAACAAAACAAGTCTCTTAAGTATCAAATAATGTCACAAGACACTTTCACTATTATCTTACATATACTTGCTGAGTAGCACAAGATTCCCTTAGCAGTTTTTCTTGAATTTCAGGACACAGAAACCGCAGTGCAACTTAAGGCACTGCCATCTCTAACACTGATCATGAAGGAGTGCTACATTCCACACAGTTCACAAGCAAGTCTCCTGATTCTGCACAACAAGAGACAGTAGGCTGAATTCCACTCATACGTAAGCAGACATAATTTCCCTCTAGTGATAATGAAAGTTGAAAAACCCTGTTGTCGTGCAGAGTCACTCCAAGATGGTCTTGGAGGTCTTTTCCAATGTTGGTGTTCTACGACTCTATAAAGTCAGTATTTTCTTGTCTCAGAAAGAGGCCTCAGAAACAAGAAATGATGTTTTTCCTTCAATGCTTACAGTTCATCTTTTGGAAGACAGACAATTAAAATTAAAGAATTATGCACTATAGTGCACAAGAAGCAAGATTCCCTTTCACATAGAAGTCTTCTCTGTTTAACAGATTCCGTTGCTGGCTACGTTGGATACCAACAGCTGTTTTCTTTCACAGTGGTAGGGAGTAATGACATTAATACCTGCTCTAATGCTACCAAACCCCCGAAGCAGAAAGTCGCACTTGCACAAGGGCTGTGTTAACAATACAGTTATTCAGCAGGAGAAAAACAAACAAGCAAAAAACTTCAAAATCCTAGATACATTGTTAGAGACAGTGAAGAAGCACAAAGAGAAATTTTCATCATGTTTATACTGACATCTGGTGGCAGAAAATACCTCCCATCTGCAAAAGGCAGCAGGCTGTAACAGCTAAGAAGAACTGCACTGGATTTTTAAACGTAAGATTTTCTAATCTTACTCATTTGCCCCGGCTTCTGGACGTTGCCCATGTTTGTGACAACAAGCAGTCTAGAACCCAAACACTAAACTGATACCATTAGAAACCAAAAGTGTCTGTCTGCAGCTTGTTTAACCAGTCACCTCTTAGATCTCAGCTGATTCCTGATGACACCATTTAAAAATATGGCACCTGAAGTTACAAGAATAATATGCCTCTTTTAGACTGCATTGTCAGCAGTCACACATAAGGCAGCGTTATCACCATTTTCAGTGCTTGTATTGGTCCAAGACAGTTCCTGATCCTTCCTATCTCAATGGACTGTAAGAAAGCCAGAAGTTCAAACTCGCTCATATTTGCTAAGTTCTGTGGATATTTCCTTACTCTAGCCATAAAGCTACATCAGCCCACGTTCCCTCAAATGCCAGCCCAACTAGAAGACTGTGTTCAAATTTCAGTGTTTGAAAGTTGTTCCGAGACCACATGAAATGCAAAAGGTGGGTGCTGCTTAGCATGGTGACGCCTAGACAGTAACAGATCCGATAGAGGAGCTAATTTTCCACTCTGCTGTAAACAAATCGACTCAATCTGCTAGAGGTCTGCCAGCTTCCCTTCCTTCAAGCATGTGTTATTTCTTCCCAACTTCACTAGCAAAACTGGAGGTAAAAATATATTCCAAGCGTTTAGATTCACTGCATATTCTTTTTTAAGATCAATAGAGGCTACACAGACACTGTATTTCATAATGCCTTTCTAGGTTGAAGAATAAGTGACAAAATGCTGATGACTTCAGCAAGCCTTAAAATAGAAATGCCTGTAAATACAGATATATTGAAACTGTGGGAAGATTAAAGCTGAGCTGTCCTTATTTGCGATCTGCAGAACACTAGTGCAAAGCTGCTGCAGAATCTAAGACACTTCTGATGTGTGATTGAATCCAAGGTAACCTTATCTTCAGAGTGTTCATGGAAGGCATTTATTAATTGTTTGCTTTCCATTGTGGAACTGTTTGTTTGCAGTCATCTTTACTGTAGCAATAGCCTGAATGGAAATGTATTTCCAAGCTGAGACTAAGGATGTCATTATTACCCCAATTCAGAAGTGTCCAGCTCTCATCCTCTTGGCCGATTGCGTCTGGAAAGAGAACTTAGAGCAGCACAAGCCCATCCTACTGTTTTAGGACAACTGACCGAAGTTCGTAACTGTGACATCGCTATTGTAAGCTGTTACGTAGCATCCATGCTCAAAACTAACCACCCTTCACTAGAAGCAGCACTACTCAGCATTCCAAATGTCGCATCGTTGCATCTCAAAATGAAGTCTTGTTTCCTCCAGACATGGACATCACAAGTTTAACAGACATTACACAGATATATTTACCAGTAGAATTCAGTGATTTCAGAAGGCAGTATTGACTCAGTTTTACTCCGTTTTATTCAGGAAAGCACAGACTCCACGTAACTGAATGTGCCATCATACAAATAAGGCATAATTAAGTGAAATGACTTGTTCCAGGAAAATGGCTCTAGGTTTTCATTCCTGCTTTGCCATTTTCCTATTCACAATTTAAGGCTTCTTAGAGAAGGGAAAAAAAGAGTGTTCTCTCCCCCTGCACCAGCATACAAAGCTATCAGTTTAGGGAATCCACACTTTTTGTCAGTGTATGTACAGTGTATGTAAGCTTTGTTTAGGCCAACTGATGTCCTGCCTTCCCCGAGGTGCTTTAATCCTTAGAATGTGGCATTCCATGGGATAATGAGGCTGTTTAGGAGCACACTTTTAACGAGCATGAGACCTAAGGAATTTAATCCCTGCCATTCAATTAATTTGGCCCCATAACGTATCCTTAGCAGAATGCTACTCATTATGAAATGCATTATGAGAAGCAGCTCAAGTAAGTTCTCAAGGAGAAGTTTGCTGTTTGTGCAATGCACAAACACACAAGTGTATCCTAAAGTTATCTGCCCTTAAAGACCTGACAATGATGAATTTCCATTATGAATTTATGCCTAAACAATGTTATTTTGAAATGCTACCATAATTCTCCATCAATATTGTCTAGAGTTACGTCCAGTCTCCTCACCTCTGTTTCAGCCTCCAGTGAATTGCCAAAATAACACCTTTAGTTTTGCATAGCAATTGAAAAGATCGAGCTGATTGAGTATATGTGGTTTTGACTAGGTCAGACCAGAATTCTTACAGACCAGACCAGACCAGACCAGTGATTCTTGACATTAGTGCCGGTTAAACAAGACAAGTGTGCTTTCTGTGTACTTTCTCACCTTGTGTGCTTAGGGTACCATGAGGAATTCAATGAAAATTAAGGTTTTTGGCTGTCGGTAACTTGAAAATTAAAAATAGGGAAAGATCAATTTCCCTAGTGCCCATGCCCCACTCCCATTGGTCCCATTCAAGGGTAATGGGACCCATGGGACAACAAAGCCAGTGAAGGGTGTGGAGCAGCAGGGGAGGTTCAGGTTGAGTACTAGGAAAAACTTCTCCGAAAGCATGGTTAAGCATTGGCACAGGTTGCCCAAGGAGGTGGTGGAGTCACTGTCCCTGGAGACGTTCAAGAGACGTGTAGATGTGGCATTTGCAGACAGGGTGGTGATGGGTCAATAGTTAGATTCAATAATCTTAAGCATCTTTTCCTGCCTTCATGATTCTATGAGTAGTTTCCCTCATTTTACATCTTATTCCTTGTATGTGCATCTCTACTGATATTTATCCACTTTGTTTTTGCTGTTCTTGAAATGGCTCAAAGCAACAGTCTTCTTGAAAAAATGGACTCGTGTTACATAAGAGAGGTATTTCACTTCTTAGGAAACATGGAGAGTTAAGCAGTTATTTTAGTCCCTACACCACCTTTCCTATTCTGAATTTCACTGCTGACAAAGCATTGTTTACAAACACTAACAGCCTCAGAGGAAGAAAAAACCCTCCTACTGCCTAGCGACAGTTCCCACAGCTACCATTTATAAAATGCAACGGTAGAACTGCAGCAAAGAGCAGTGCCTAGCACGGCAATACAGACTATATAACACTAAATACACCCAAACACAGTACATGTACTTCCCTTTATCCAAACTATAGAGGCTGCAATCCAAAAAAGTCATACTATTTTTTTCCCCCACACAACCACTACCTACTCTCACAGAAGAGGCAAAATTCTTAGGAGATTACAGGACTGACAGCATGCTAAAAATATTAAGTATCATACCATAGAATGGTTTGGGTTGGATGGGACTTTGAAGCCCAGACAGTTCCAACCCCCCAGCCATGGCCAGTGCTACCCCCTCACCCCCCCAGGTCAGGCTGCCCAGGGCCCCATCCAACCTGGCCTGGAGTGCCTCCAAGGATGGGGCATCACAGCTTCACTGGGCAGCTGTGCCAGGGCCTCACCGTCCTCTGAGTTAAAGACTGTATGGTGTGTTTGGTGCAGTATGAATAAAACCAGAGCTTCTGCTTAAAGAGCTTTCAGTTTAGAATCAGGTTGCTGATATGGGACAAATGCAGTCCAATTCTCTGCAGAAATACACGTGTAATACTATCTGGTTTAAGCTAATGAGCTCTTAAACTAGAAACAGCACAGGCAAGTTGACTGAGGGTTACATAAGCTGTGTATTAATTCCCTTGCTATTATTCCATACATGATCTCATACAAAATTGAGCAAGATCACAGCCAGTCATATTATGGCACAGTTTACACGAGGCTCCTGAGGCAGGCAGTTGAAGACTGATAAATACTGATCTCCTTGCTGACCTCCAAGCTTTTTTGGGCACAATGAAGTTTGCAGGTGGAGCTCATATCTTTTATTAGATCCGTTAGCACGGCTGGGAGCAGCGGGCAGCCTCTCGGGCAGACAGAGCTTTAAGTCTTCCTTTCCTGCTCCGCATTTCTAGATACCGGGTAGGGTCCTCGGAGCAGCGGTCTTGCCACCTCCTACACTCAAGGACTTACGTCTTCAGCAGCCTCGCGCTGCTTTACAGGGCACGAATGGGATCAGAGGCGTTAAGAGGCGGCAGGGCTCCGCTAGGAACGCGGGCACGGCGCACACCTGCACGCCCGTACGGGAGGCGCGGCGCGGGCAGAAGGAGGAAGCCCCAGCCCGGCCCGGCCCAACCGCCTGCCCACCTCCTCCCCGGCGCTGCTCTCGCTCCAGTGGCCCCGGGCCGGCAGCGGCACGGCCCCTCGCCCACCTTCCCTCCCCTCCCCAGCCCCTACCAGGCGGAGCTGGCTCGTCTCGTCGTAGGACAGGAAGCTGAGGATGCTCTCGATGGCCACGATGGGCAGCCCCATCAGCGTGTTGCTCTGAGGCGGCTGCTCCAAGGGCGCCGGGGCCTCGGGAGACTGCGAAAGCGGGGGCGGGGAGAGCCGCGCCGAGCCCGGGGCGCCGCCTTCCCCCTCCGACAGGAGCCGCTCCTCCGCCGCCGCCATCTTACAACCCGTCCTTCCTCCACTGAGGGCGGGTGGCCGGCCTTCCTCTGACGGCACTTCCGCTCTCGCTTGAGGAGGGCGGGGACTGCCGTGGGTTCCCCGGGGCCCTATGGGGTGAGGGGGAGCGTAGGCGGTGGGGTAGGGTTCGCTGCCTGCGGGATACCCCGCTGCGAGCACAGGTGTCCCTGTCAGCGAGTACAGAGCAGGATAAAAGCATAAGTGGGTTTTTGAAGGACGGTTGGTTTGACGGTTGTTTGGAAACACAGTGAAATTCCACAGTGCATTCTGGATCTGGTGTGTTCTTTACACCAAGTACTTGAAGTAACCTCTGTAGTTGCAAATGAGCTCAATAAACCAGCAGTTTGCCCCACACTGCTGTTTTTATTCCATGCTCACAGAACTGTAGGAGTTGGAAGGGACCTCTGAAGATATCTGGGCCAACCCCCTGCTACAGCAGCTCCCCACAGCAGGTCACACGGGTAGCTGTTGAGACGGCTCTTGAGTATCTCCAGAGGAGAGTCTGCAGCCTCTCTGGGCAGCCTGTTCTAGCACTCCTCCATTCTCACACTAAAAACGTTCTTCCTCCTTGTGTTTGGACTCTGACAACTCCATACAGAACTATAACATTGTGAATTTTTGCTCTCCTGATTGGTTGAGAGACAACTAGCGGAACAGAACTGTCACGGTCTTGTGAAGGCCCCAGAACAAAACCTGTACTGTAACACTCTTGTGAAAGGTGCAGAACGACCACATACTCTGCCCAAGTGCAATGGTGAAGTCAGTATTGCTTAAGGTGGTCTTAGGTCCCTCACACAACCACAACCCTCCATGACCACCATGGAGAAGCATGCAGTGCTTGATACTGGACATCCTACGCCTGGCAACAACTCCTGGTTCAAGTAGAAGGGACCATCGTACAGCATAAAAGGCATTGCCAACCCTGCAGCGAGTGGCACTTGCTCCACTACATCCTCAACTACCCCAGAAGAAGAAAGACAGGCCCTCAGAATATAGAATCACAGAATCATAGGATCCTTAGAGTTGGAAGGGACCTCTGAAGTCAACTCCCCTGCAATGAACAGGGACACCACAGCTAGATCAGGTTGCCCAGGGCCTTATCCAGCCTCACCTTGAAAGTCTCCAGGGATGGGGCATCAATCATATCCCTAGGGAACCTGTTCCAGTGCCTCACCACCCTCACTGTAAAAGATTTTTTCCTTATATCCAACCTAAATCTACCCTCCCTGAGCTTGAATATCATTTGATTCACAGTGGTGACTTGCTTTTCTTTCCTTTTCTCTCTCTCCTTTTCCTCTCTTGCTCTCCCATCTTTTAATAAAGGCACACTTCTACTTGATTAACACCTTGACTCTTTTCTGAGTCTTAATTTGGAGGGGCTGAGATCAATACAACAAACTGCGAGCCATTTTGGCTTGCAACACATGGAACTTCTCATGATCCAGTTTGTGCCCACTGCCCCTTGTTCTTTCGCTGCACATCACTTAAAGGAGGCTGGCCTCATCCACTTGACTTTTGCCCATTAGATATTTATAAGCATTGATAAGATCTCCTCTCAGTCTCCTCCAGGCTGAACAGCCCCAGGTCTCTCAGCCTTCCCTCATCCAAAAGATGCTCCAAGCCCTTGTCATCCCTATGGCACTCAGCTGGACTCTCTCTAGGAGATCCCTGTTTTTTTTGAACTAGGGATCCCAGAACTGGACACAGTATTTCAGATGTGGCCTCACCAGGGCAGTTAGAGGGGGAGGATCACCTCCCCCAACCTGTTGGCCACCACAATTGATGCACACTAATGACGCACTGTGTTAGTTTCATGCAGGTCACTGTAAAGCTACAGGGTTTTCTTTTTGCTCTGTGAAAGAGAAGAAAGAGTAAGGTGGTCACACTGGGAACTGTATGAGCTTGACCTCCGGAGATGTAATGGCTGCATAGAGACCTGGCTGCTGTGCCACAGTGCTGCAGTGATCCCCCAACACAGCCAGGCATAATGCGCAATAAATCAAATTCTGCCCTTTTATTTGCCTATACATTAGTGATGTTTCTTGGTCATAGTAGCTGTATCTGGTGTGGGAGTGCAGAGTAATGGGACCAAAGGCTGTTCCTAGAACATTCCTGATGCTTCTGAGTGTGGCCACTGGCACTTGCACAGTAGCTTCACAGCCATTTTTCTCTGATAGGAGTGGGCAAAGTTGTTAAAAGCTAGTAATGTTGAGTGTGCCTATATTATTAGGGAATGGTGCTGCTTAAAACTGCCTTACTGAAGGAAATCGCTGTGAATGTGGGAAGTGACAGCAACAAAGCCTATGGGAAAAAGTAATAAAATGTCTGGGGAGAATGGGACTGCTCATTATAGTACCTGTGCCAAGGTAGTACAGCTTTAATTACTATAGCACTAAAGCAGTAGCTGCCTGGAGCATCCTGGTACAGTTTTTTCAGCTAAACTTCTTGTCTTTGAAGGTTTATCATGACCTTTCTAATGCGCAGCTTCTCCCTTGGAAACCCATCTGGAACCTCTATCGTAAAAGAAAAAAATGGAAAATATTAGCTTGGGAGCAAGGAAAATGTAAGGGTGAGACTTTATGTGTGTCATCCTAATGGCACTCCAAAAATGTGCACTGAAATTAATATTTCCTTTTTAGGAGCAGAACACATTGTGTATTTCCCCTCCTCCCCATCCCATGTCATCAGTGCTGCTGTAAAATGATCTGGCTATCTTAGAGAACAAGGAGTTTTTTATGGGTATGGCTTTAGGAGCTGATCTCCTTTCAGATGCACTCTGAACAGTTTAAAACACGCTTGGGAGAACTTGTTATAAACTTGTGGCTTGGCATGGGAAGTCCGTGCTGGTAGTCCACTCATACTGTAAAAGCAGGAGTTTTTTTTTCACCTCTTAATATATATAATTTAAAATAGTTTCAAGAATGCTTTCTGTTTTGTCATGTAATTTGAGCATTTTGAGGTTTTAATGTACTGCTTTATGTTTTAAGACACACCTTTATGCCTAATAATAGATAAGCTGCATTTTCTATATGTTTATTATATTAGTAAATATAGTGTAACTATGCTTACATAAGAACTGACAAGTGTAGGAACTGAAAAGTGGACGTCTGGAAAGACAGGAGCAAAGGAAAGAAATCCAGCAGCTGAAGCTGAAGGAAGTTGTGTAACTAGGCCAAGAACTGTGAGGTTAATGGGGAATATAGCAGCAAAGAGGAATGACACGCTCAGAAATTCAGGATAAGAGCAGAAGCTGGGTGGGAGGAGAACAGATTTGTTTTATTAAGTTAGTATAATCAAGAGAAAAATAGAAAATGCCTTCCCACAAGGCAGGTTTTCTTTTCTAGGGTGGTGGCAGTTTGCTCACTTTATGAATCTTATATATATATATAAAAGGTGCTAAATTTGACATCAGACAGTTATATTTGAGTAGCTGTATTTTCATACAGGCTGCTGGATACTGAGGTAGAGCAAAGTCTAAGGCTTAAAACTAATGCAAAAGCTTGGTGCAAGTCCACGTCCGCACAAAGCTTAGGGCATGGCTTATAAAGGAGAGTAGTTACATCCAGACATACCCAGGGACTGTTGCTTTTGAGCCTGAACTTAAAAGAAATCAATCAAGCAAACAAAAATAAACAAATATCACCACCGCCGCCATTTCCTTTTTACGTGTTTCTAACAAGAGTAGGCAGGAGTGTAAATTTGCACACATTCACGTTTTGCAACTAAAAATGCTATGAAAGAAAAGGTAACTTGATACTCACTGTCATTTGTAATTATAGTTTCAGAAAGGAATGTAATCCCAGTTTAGTTAAATCAATATATTTAAGTGGATGCTTTGTAGTTTTGCAAATTTGGGGCCCAGTAGTGCTAAATGTATAAAAATCTGATTGAGAAATCACCTCTACAACCTCCGTCTACCTTTTAATTTATTTGTAGTATCCTATGTAAGGTATCTTATAGTAATCATAAACTGAAGCTCAGAGGCAGAACAGTGAGGATGAAATAAAACATTCTCTGCAGATTTTCTCAGCTAAAAGTGCAGGGACCAAACTAACCTTGAGTAGTTTTGGTAGGGTAAGCATGTTGCACAGTCAGGCTCTCATTAAATAGGATTTTTGGTTTTAAATTTCCAAAAAAAGGTTTAAGTAAGTGTTTTCAAATCCACAAGCGATTGAGGGTTTGTGGACAAGTAATATGTTTATTAGGTAAGCTGTGGAATCGTGTATTGGCTAGCACATTGCCTTGGCCATGTTACATGTCCTCACACAGCTGTACTCAGGCGTAAGCTCAGTGGAAAACCTATATTGACAGAAAGGCAGTTTAATTACATGAGTTTTGCTATTGTTCTGTATTATATTTTCTTCTTCACAAGCCCTAGGGCAGAGATTCTGTTTCCACCATTAGAAAGTACTCAGTTTTTCTGCTAGTCTCCTTGATGTAAGTTCCAAGGAACTTGCTTGATTTTTTGCATATTACCGTATACTTAAGCTATGATAATTTGGTGGAGACATCAGTAATGTCCCTCAGTGTCTCATTGTTTCAGCTCAGTGAAACATTGCTGGCATGACAAACTGCACCAATAGTGCTGAAGTGTAAGAAAATGAGAGCTTCTAAAGTGTCAGTTGTCCTTTGTAGACCATACACCTCTGTCTGGTGTAATCTAAGGCAGGGTTAGAACTGCTGATGCACAGCTCTGTGTGAGAACGTGCAAAGAAAATGTGTACACTGACCAGGAGAGGTAACAACGATGCAGTCTCCTCAGTCCTGTAGTCCCCTTACAAAAAAAGAAAGTGTAGGGCTGATCTTGAAATCATTTTGTGTTTTCTGAAACCCTTCTGATTTCATTCTCTCTCGACTCCAGAGGAATTGCTAGCATGACCTAAGGCTGGCTTCTTGGCAGCTGAGAAACAGGGACAAGGGAGCAATAAAATGGAAGCATTCATTTAACTCTCCACATGCTCTAACCTCCTGTTGGGATGTAGATCCAGCACCACTGTATGGCCAAGCAGTGTCCCAAGGCTACTGGTAAGGAATGGGATTTTGATCATAAAATTCCTGTTTGCAAAAGCTGAATGTGTATGTGTTTAATTAGCTTATTGTTTAATGCCTCCCCCGTTCTTCATTATTGACCAACTCCCTTATGGGGCAGCTTGAGGCAGACACAACTTTCTCACATTGCAGCAATTGCCTTAAGCAAGCATTCTGCTACGGAGAGTCTTCAGTAAGGATTTGTGCTGAGATAAATTGACGGAGATCCAGAGTGAGTCTGTTGAATATGATTTAATTATTGAGAATAGCAACTGTGCATGATGCATACAAAACACTGCTTTCTGCCAGCCTACCTTTGTTTCAGAGATGCTGGGGACTAATGGAAGAGGAAGCGTTTCTCCTGTCTCTGAGGGACTTTCCAGACTTGCTTTAGATGGCTGGTTGCCCTTCTGTTAAGTTACCTCTGGAAAAAAATCTGAATTTATATTACAAAATAATAATTTAGAAAATAATTTAGAGTGGAAATTAGAGTTTTCTTCTAGCAAATAACTTGAAGAGCCTTTAGTTCGCCAAAGTTAAATAATTCCTGGCTGATATAGAAAGAATTGAAGACTTTTGTTTACTGTGAGTGATGCTTATGTATGGAGATATTAATGCTACTTTCTACTTTTGTAGATTCACCATTTGAAATTGTTGTTGAGTCATCAGCTTATGAGCTGAATAGATTGCAGCAAAATCAATGCAGATTTCAGAAGCAGTTTCTGAGTGCTGCTGGTCTCTGGGTGCTGCTGGCTTCTTAGAATTATTTATTAGCTTAGTGGGTAATGTGATCAAATGAGTGCACTGCACAGTGGGGTGCACGTGTGACTCTCACAATTTAGATAAAGTGATTAGCTTACAGAGAAGGGGTTCACAGCTGAAGAAAGAAATTTTAGTTACCAGACTCAGATGTTTTGGAGAAAAGTACCTTTTTCCAAGGAGGAAGGTATGCCTTTTATACCACTCCTCAATGACAAAAAAACTCCAACCCTTTATACCTAACACATTGGACATGACAGAAGTTGTGGCAAGTTGCAATGCCTTAATTAAAAATTTACATCTGCCAAATGCTTCTTTGTGTTTTGTTTTGAATACAGCTTTGGTTTTTCTTCTGCAGGAGCCACCAGGGTGATAGAGGGTGTCCTAGCTTGTGTGCTTAACAGATTCCTTTAGGGATTTCATCAGTCTCAGCTGCAGATTTCAGTACTGGTGAACCTTTTTTTCCATCTGGGAGGTAGACTCAGTCACTGGTGTACATTTTCTGCAAAAGTGTTTCCACTGCAAAGTCTGTGATCTGACATTTAAAAACAAATTAAATACTGAAAATGGTGTGCATAACTTTGTGAATGCAGAGGGCTTGGACAACCTGGCAGTGCACAGCTTGCCCACAGCAAACAGTGGGGTCTGCCTTGAGGGCAGCCAGACACCACGTATTATCCATTCCCTACTCAGCAGCAGAGTTTGGACACTCGCCTGGGGCTAACCGTCTGGTATGGAACCAGTGGCTAAGCTTGCTGAGCCTTGTCCATGGCATCGTTCCCAGCACTGATGAAGTACTGGAGATGGGATATTCTCATACTCATTGGCTTGCCCAACTCTTGCCCAAGGTTAGCGTTACGGGTAAGAGAAAGCATTTGGGTTAGAGTTAGGGTTTGGGTTAGGAATTATGGCTAAGGTTAAGGTTAGTATTAGGATTATGTTTTGGGTTAGGGTTAGGGCTAATCAGTGTCCAGAGTTAGGTTATGGGTTAAAGCTAGTTTTAGGGTTAGGGTTTAGTGTTAGAATTAGAGTGAGTGGTTAGGTTTAGAGTTAGGATTAGGGTCATTGCAGTTATATGTTTATGGGATATGTTTAAGGTTAGGTGTTAGGGCTGGAGGTTAGTGTTAGGACTGACCTCACTAGTGTCAGGTTTTAGGGAACAGCAGTTTTGGTTCTAGCTAGCATTAAGGTTTAGGGTTAGTGATAGCGTTAGGCCTATGTTTAGGGTTAGGATTAGGGTTTGGTTTAGGGTTAATGTTAGAGATCTGAAGTCCCAACCCACTTTAGGTGAAGGTCTTGGCTTGTTATATTCTTCTTCCCACCTTTCTTATTTTAGAAGCTTCCCATTCTGTACTCTTAAGCTTTAAACTTCAGTAATAAAAGACCATAAAATTGATACGGTGCTATTTCAACAGTAGGCAGCAGTGGGTAGCAAACCTAAGGCTGTTGCACTGATGTTGCTGTGTTGATTTGTGACAAACTTTCTCACATGACTGCTTTAGAAACAGTCTAAGAACCAGGATCACAGCCTTTTTGATGAAGAATTAAAGGGGTTCTTGCAATAGTGACCATCACTACTGCTGTTATCTGTAATATCTTTCTGCTTTTGCAAGTTTCTGCAGTTTAGATCAAGTAGATGTCTCTCGGAGGTAGAGAAGAGGAATTATTCTGGTACATTTTTGTCTTCTTTTTTTTTCCCTCCTTCCTTCAGATGCTTCTCAAGCAGTTCCATGAATATTAACTTCAGCTGGCCCCTTACTGTGACGGATTTCCAGGCACTGCACATGGTCTTGATCCCCCGCAGCCCTTCAAGAAGCAGAGGAGAGGTACAGAGCTTCAGCTGTTTGTGCTGTTGGCTCCCATTTCTGTGATCTCATCTTTCCTTTTCTGTGATAGCTCTGCACGTGCAGGAGTAGGAACCATCATCTCTGCCAGTTCTTCTGTGGATTACGTTATTATCACCAACTGTTGGCACCCTGGAGACTGAACCTGTGAGCAGAAACTCTTATGCTTCTTCCCACTGGGGGGAACCAGAGCTTTAACGAACTCTGTTCATCATAATAACACTCTCCTGTGATTAATAAACCTGTGTGGGAAAATCCTGCCATCACAGGGATGTAAGAAATGGTGCTAAGGGATGCACAGGTGGAGGCAGCAGTGGCCCTGCTTTGCCCACAGAACCGGTGGAGGGAGGCTGCTCCAAACCCGCTGCCAGCTGGCATGGGGAGCACAGGGCCTGGCACTGACATGGGGAAAATGCGGGCACCCCCTGAAGCTTCATTTCCTTAGCAGGGATGGGGTGGCAGCTTTGTGTGGGAAATGGAACAACAAGAAGCTGTGCCAACAGAGACTTCTGCAGATTGACCTGCAAGGAGTATGTGCTAGCAAAATGTCATTACTGCACATATCAGAAAGCTGTTCTCTACTCCATCTTTCTCTAACCATTTCCATATTTCTTTTATAAGCTTATAAATGGTTTGCACCAGTCAGTATTTGGGAAATGCATTAAGAGATCTCAGTCCTTATTTTATCCTGAACCAGCTGGATGCTCCAAAAAACTCAGCAGGGAACTGCAGAAGGCCCTCACTGCTGTACCTAGAGCCGTGGGCACCAGGATGCTGACCCTGACACTTAGCCAGCAAGCATGGGGTAGTCTTTATTTTGATTTTGCAGACCAGAGGTGGTAGCCTCAAGTAGTACCAGAGGAGCTGCAGGTTGGATGTTGGGAAATATCTTCTCAGAAAAAGCAGTGAGGCATTGGCACAGGCTGCCAGAGGAGGTGGCGGAATCACTGTCCCTGGAGTTCAAGAAATATGGGGATGTGGCACTGAGGGACGTGGTCAGTGAGCATGGTGAGGATAGGTTGGTGGTTGGATGTGATGATCTTAGTGGTCTTTTCCAACCTTAATGATTCTGTGACTCAGGTGCTTGGGCATCCCTCACACAGCTGCACCCCCAGCCACGGGGCAGTCACATGTACACAGCTGGCTGCAAAACTCTTCCAACCCAGGCCATTCTGTGATTTTAACTGTGATCTTGTCTGGGTCAAGCATATCGTGTGGCCAGAAGGTTCTGGGTTTGGGAAGTGAGAGCTGCTGCCACATCTCCATCTCATTTCCGTATTGATGGGCGTAGTCATTAATATGTTAACAGCCCATAATGAACCTAAAGCTCCCTCAGAGGGCACTTTGCCCTTCATCAACACCACTTCATCACGCCGTTTGCCACGTTTGTGCCAAACCCCTTTCCCTCTTAGGACTGAGGGGTTTGCTTCCTCGCGTCGGGAGGGCCGCACGGGGACGAGTGCCGGCAGCACGCCCGAAGCACACAGTGACAGCGGAGAGTACAGCGCGGGGCTGCGCGGGGCCCGCTGTGGGACTTGCAGCCGTGACGTCACCCTGGGCGGGGCTGTGACGTCACGGGAGGCAACGCGGGATTTTCACCCGGCGCCCAATGCGCGTCGGGGCTGGTGATGTCATGCCGGCGGGTAGAGAAACGTGCCTTTTGTTTTGCTGGGCTGCCGGCAGCGGCAAAAGCGGCTCTGGGACCTCTTCCTAGCTTTTAAAAAATTATTATTTCACTGTTTCTCTTTTATTCCCCCCCAGCTGCCGTAGTATCAACCCCAACTCGATGATCTCACAAGAAAGTTATCTAGCAGTCATCCGCGCCGCTGAAGTTTTATTTCACACCTTTAGCAAAGAGGCGTTCATCCAAATTAGCTCCGGGGCTCCGTTCTCCCTTCGGCCGGGAGCTCCTAATCCCCTTACATCCTGTTTAATCACAGGGAAGCTTTTCAGACGAGCGAGAGAAATAGATGGGGCCGCTCCCCCCGAGCCCCGTCACGCCGCCGGCACAGCGCACGACCCGACCCGGCTCCGCCGAACCCCCACACACCGCTCCAGGCCCGCGGGGAGCCGCACTGGCCCCTCCCGTGAGTAGGGGGCGGGAGGTGGGAGGGGGCGAGCGGAGCGGGGCGGGGCGGGGCGGGGCGGCTCCTCCCCGCTGGCCCGGGGCCGCTTTCGGAGCGGAGTCGGCGGGAGAGCGGCGCCCGGCGGGGACAAAGCGGAGGAGGCTGGGCTGAGTCGTGCGCTTCCGCAACAGGTCCCGGCTCGGCACTCTGCCGCTGCGGGCGGCGGGGCCGCCACCGACCGTCCCCATGCGGTTCGGCTCTAAGATGATGCCGGTGAGCGCCGGAGGCGAAAGTTGGAGCGGGGCAGCGGGAGGGAGAGAAAATGGAGCCGCGGAGGGGGCGGGGGACGGGGGGGGAGCCTGACTTCCCCTGCCCTCTCCTGGCCATGGGGCTGCGGGAGGGGGCTTCCCCTCCCCCTTCGCTCCTACTTTTTTTTTTTTTTTNTTTTTTTTTTTTTTTTTTTTTTTTTTTTTTTTTTTTTTTTCTTTTTTCCCCCTTTCTTTTCTTTCCTTTCCCAGCTTTCCCTCGCTCACTTCGGGCCCAACCCGTCAGACGGGCTCTCTGGAACGCAGCCAGCGCCGGGGGGGATCGGGCCCCACACCGCCACCGAGCGTCCCCCCGCCCCTTTGGGGCCGCCCTGCGAGCCGCCCTCTCTGCACCCCGCTTTACTTATCTTTTTGACGATTTATGGCCTTAAAGTTCTCTTAAGTTGGCTCGAAACGCGCCGCGTGTGCACGGGGGGTGGTTTTGTTCTGAGCTGCGGGGTAAGATGGTGTCCGCGGCTCCCGGTCGGGCCGGGCTCCTCCCGCTGCGGGCTGGGGGCTCCGCTTCTTCTCTCTGTGGGGAACAGGGAGGGCTGTGTCCCGCCGGGGGTGCGAAGCGGGTCTTAAATGATGCCGCTCCTATCGGCTGAGGTTGGGCGAGAGCTCAGCTCGGCAACTTTGGCCATCAGCACGAAAGGCGTGAGGGGGATGATGTGCAGTACTGGGTTTTCTTTTTAAAAAAAGAAACAAACGCAAAAACAAGCGCAACAGTGCCTGGCTCTGAGTACATGGTTTCAGCAGCAGGGATGCCAAATGAAATCCCTAATTTGCTGTTGTTCAGAGAGGCTGTTGTATGCATAGGGAGCCTTAGCAAGTTTAGTGCCTGCTTACTCCTTGCTGAGGGAGCTTCCAAATGGTCCCCCTGTGCACAGCCTGCCCCCAACTGTTGTGGGCATGGGGAGCCCCTGAGGAGCTCTGCTTAAGACAAGAGAGAATGGCCTAAAGTTGTGCCGGGGAAGGTTCAGGTTGGATACTAGGAAAAATTTCTTCTCAGAAAGAGTGGTGATGCATTGGCATAGGCTGCCCAGGGAGGTGGTGGAGTCACTATCCCTGAAGATGATCAGGAACTGTAGAGATGTGGCACTGAAGGATGTGGTTGCTGGGCATGGTGGGGATGGGTCAATGGTTGGGCATGATGAGTGGTCTTTTCCAACCTCAATGATTCTATGATTCTTAAGGGGTATTTCCAGCTGAGCTTTGGGAAGCAGCAGGGGAGGAGCTGCGCTAGGTGCTGAGACCGAGGATCGGTGCTGAAAGGGTGACAGTGTTAGGGCGTGCTGTGACCGCCTTGTTTTCTATCAGTGCGAGGCTTTTCCCCTGCAATTAGGAGGAAGTAATGAGCAATAATTTAATCGCACCCAACGTTGGCGAGGGCTGGTTGACTTTATTGCTGTAACTAATGATGGAGGAACGGGCAACATACAAGCTTAACTACAGATGGAACAGCCAATGTGTTGTGCAACTGTGGTATTGTCTCCATGTGAAAACTGAGAAACAAGTGGTAAATAGAGAGATGGATCCATTCCAGAACTGAGCCAAGTAACGCCCTGGTGTTTGGGATCATTCAGTCTGGAGAAGAGGAGGCTCAGGGGAGACCTTACCACTCTGTACAACTGCCTGAAAGGAGGTAGTGCTGAGGTGAGTGTCTCCTTCTGCTCCCAGGTAACAGCACTAGGCTGAGAGGTAATGGCTTTAAGTTGCACCAGAGGAGATTCAGGTTGGACATTAGGAGAAATCTCTTCTCGGAAAGAGTGGTGAGGCAGTGGCACAGGCTGCCCAGGGAGCTGGTGGAGTCACCGTCCCTGGAGGTGTTCAAGAACCATGGAGATGAGGCACTGAGGGATGTGGGTTAGTGGGGATGGGTTGATGGTTGGGCATGATGACCTTAGTGGTCTTTTCCAATCTTAATTACTCTATGGTGTAGCAGTAAAATCTCCCGGAGATGCTGTTGCTGGTCCATTCCATGTCACTGAGCTCAAACAAGGGAGGAAGGAGCGGGAGCAGCCCTGTCCCATGGGCCATGCAGGTGGCAGGAGCACTCTGCTTGCTGGCTCAGGCTTTCCTCTGTTTGATGACTGAACTTAGTAACGAATCTGTTTTTTTTAACTCATAAACAAGGGGGTGGATACAGCCTTTTAACATCATGCTTACTGCAAATAATGCAAGATCAGTGAGAGCTGAATGTTGGTAAAAAGAACTAAAAATACAAAGATTACAAATATTATTACTTACCACCTTTAAAACAAAAACACAGACCCACTCAGATTGAGTTTTGGGATGGTCTTTAGGGACTTGTGTGGCTGGTGACCCCAGGTAGGAAACACAGGGATTGTGAGCCCAGCAGGAATTCACCTTTGGACTGGTTGCCACTGAAAAGCTTTGAAACTGCTGAAACAGCACAACAGCTCGTACTCTTTGGAGACTTCCCTGAAATTGGAATGTTTTTGTGCTGGTAATAGCAGCTAGGCACTAAACTGCTGCTCTAACTGTATGTCAAGACAATGTGATTAGAAGTGTGCATACGAGTGTAATAGGAGGCAGCTTGCTTGTAGCTGTGCTGATGAAGGTAATAACAGGGTTAACGCTGATGAGCTGTGAGAAGTTCTCACCTTTCATCTGCCAGAGGCTTGTGGGAGTGTGACTGGCTCTGTTAAGTGGTGAACAGGAGCTGGAAACACCTTCAAAAATAGCCTATTTTTCTGCAGCATAATTGGTCTCTCCCCCTAATTTTACACTGTTACCCTAAAGATGAGCATGCATTGAGAAATAATTTGCGTCATTATGCGTACTGGATGAATGTTTTTTTCTTTTTTTTTCAGATAGTGGGAGGCAGCACAGCACCTTTTAGTGCCCAGTGAAGTTTTTAGATCCCCCCCAGAGATCTGGACAAGGCTCCATTTTACAGTTTGTCTCACATGCAGTGCTTGTTGGGAGCCTCCTTCATATCAGAATGGTTCAGTCAAACAGATACATTGTTAGGGAGAAACTGGGAAACCAGAGAGTGCTTACATTCCTTCATTAGTTTTGCCATCCATCATCGCAAATAAGGAAAATTTCTGAAACTGAAGTTTCCCAATAGCCTTGTGTTATTTTCTGAGTAACGTAATGAGTGCTGTGGGGTGTAATGGTGCTTTGGGATTTGTAAGGGGGTCTGCAGTGCATTGCAATAGTGCAGTGGGGGCTATAGGGTTTGCAGTGCTTTGCAGCAGGGAAATGGAGTTTGCAATGGGGTTTGTAATGCTGCAGTGGGTACAGTGGGATTTTCAGCAGCACTTATGGAAGCTGTGGGAGTTGTACTGCTTTAGAGTGGTGTGATGGATGCAAAGGGGTTTGCAGTGGGGTCTGTGGGGTGTAATGGTGCAACTGGAGCTCTATCGAGTTTGCAGTGGGGCAAAGCTTTGCAGAGCACAGGCAGAGTTTTAATGGCTTGTTATGGTGACAATAAGTGATCTGTGGCATCTCAGTCCCGTTCCTCGTAGCCTGTTAATTATTGAAGCTCTGATCAGGCTTATCAGCCATATAGCACTGCTTTTCTCATCTGCCTGTATGAATTTAGTGCACGGATGGGACTTCAGACTGGGTGCTTCTGAGCATATGTCTTACCTCCTCATTTAAATGAAGTATTTAGTAGTGGTTGTGTATTATTCTAAATGATTTCCTAGTTAATGTCAAGCATTCAGAAGCTCCAGCATTGCAATCATATTTAAATATTTTAGTGCGATATTCAGTGTTCAAAGTATTTTGTCTGGAATGCTGAGAAAGGCTTAAGTGGCTGTTTGGGGCAGCTTTCTGACCTCTGTGCTTCTCTCGCTTTGCACTTCTCTTACATGTTGTGACCTTCATCGTTATTCCTGATAGGAAAACATTACCTCAAGTTCTCTGCAGTGCATTTTTTTTCTTTCATGTTGTTACAGCATGATTTTTTTTTTTTCCATGAGTAGTATGAAAAGCTGTTGTTTTCTGGTGTGGCATTCCATCTGAAATGTGTGTGCCAAGTGGTGTTGGGTACCTCTGTTTCTTTGTGAGGCTTTTATCAAATGGGGGGAAGGGCAGCATTACAAACTCTTACCAGCAGTGGGACTGGGGGAGGTGGTTCATTATGCTGCTTCTGATCTGCTCAGCAGAGTGTGAGTGCCTTGTGGGACTCCTGCATTTACTGCTTCAAGGGCCAGCATGCGCTGCTGTGGCTTGGGATGGGGGAAAACTCACAGGATTTAGTTTTTTTAAATTCTAGTGTCGCCCGATGAGATTTCTGCTTTATTGAGGATCAGGTCTGCTTTGCGAGGTTCATTTCCACGTGAGTCAGTTGGACTTTGAAAGAGGTGGGTGTGAAGGTACCTTCTGAGGAACAAAGTAGCGGAGTGGAAGTGGCAATGTGCCTCACATTCCTTTCGGTTACTGACCGAGAGCCTCCCTCCAAACACCTGGTTGCCAGCCGCTGCCCCTGCTAGCAGTGCCTGGGGCCTCTCCCTCTGCTCCCACCCAGCCGTGGGATGGTGGGCAATCCTGCTGCCAGCCCCTCAGGGGCTTCTTTCTTCTTCAGTGCTCTGGGAGCTAAGGATGGTGGCCGTGCTCACAAGGGAATGAGCAGAGAAACCTCTCCTTGCTCTCAGTTTTATTATCTCCAGGCCTGCTTTCTCCTCGCTTAGTCACTTCTGAGTCAGACAGCTGTCTTTTTTTGATCTCTGGTTCTTAAAGAGTCAGATGATACTGTGTATAAAGTTCACCAGAAATCCTGGATGTGATGAGAAGTGTACCTAATTATCTTAGTCACCGTTGCTCAACTGTTTCAGAAGTTTCACATTCCACAGAAATGCCTGAAAGGCTGTTTAAAGCAGTGTTAGATAACTCTTTGCTGTAGTTTGGGGATATGGAGAGTGCATGTTAAGTGAATTGGGGAAAGAGCAGTAATCATGATACCATCACAATGCTGGACATGCAAAAAGCAGTTTCCTGCTTGCTTTTTTTTCTATTTGCTTTTTGTTAATCATTAATGTTCTGGATCTTGCTTTGAGCGCTTAGAGTTGGTCACGCCTGCATCCTCACCAGTTTCACCACAGTCGTAGCATTATGTGGATGTTTAACCCAATCTCGGTTATGTATAAATGATGAGCCCTTTGTGTTTCAGTGCTGCAGCATCCGTGCCAAGAATTTCAATAGTGAGATGGTAATGTTATTTCAGTAGTTGTTTCTTCTCTACTGCAGTGGTGCTTCCAGGTCTTCCCTCCTCCTGAGCCTTTGCATGGCTGTGTGTGGCACTCTAGCTTGTGTGGGCATTTATTTAAAAGAAAAAGGGGGATTAGGAGAACTCTTGTGGACTACTTCTTCACCTTTTTGTAAATCCTACTCCTAGATTCTTTTTTTAATCATCCTTTTGCAAAATAAAGCATGTGAATGTTAGTATTAAGCCTGCTGCAGTCATCCGTATTTCTGCGTTGTTCTCTGTTTATAGTCCCCAGGCTAAAGTAAAAACATGGATGCTTTCACACTGCTCACCTAAAAAGCTTCTGATGTTGCTCTTTTGAGTTGTTTAATATAAGAATCTGGTCTCTAGAGTACCGGATCAGAGCATTTACTGAAGGGAACTGGAGCTGCAGGCAGGTTAAGCAACTTGTTAAAGGTCACTGAGCGAGTTCAGCCTGGGATCTGGAAGACAGGATTCCCCTAGAGTCAAACCCACTGGTATGCTGTGGTGTGGTGTTCCAGCTGCACTACAGCTCTGTCATGCCCAATCTAAGAGTTAAGTGAGCTGGTGTATGGTAACTGTGTCTCCCCAGCACCTTCATCTCCTGTGCATATGGTTCTGTAGGGTCAGAGAGCCTGAGGGTGGTTCGTTGAGAAAAGACCCTAGAAGAGAAGGTTGTTCACACATCTTTTGCATGTGTGTGAAGTGAATATCTGCTGTTCACTGATTAAGACGGGTGTAAGGAGGTTTACTTTTTTTTCTTTTGTTGTTTTTCTCAAGCTGAGAGGTTACCCATGTCTTTTTATACTTTTATTTTGTGAGGTTTAAATGCTTAAGGAGCAATTTAGATCTTGGCTTAGATTACCAGTTTCCCTCAATTGTAGCGAAGTGCTAAATCCCATTGTTTCTTAAAACTGAAAGCTAAGGCAGAGTCTCAGGAGTTGTGTGTTTTTCTTACCTTAAGTTTCCTTCTGCTCTTTAAAAGAGGGAAATTGTGTTTTCTTAAATCTTAGTCAGAGAGGTTTTTTAAATTTTGTTGTTGTTGTTATCCCATTCGAGTCTTACACTGCACTGAGCTGCCTGTGTGCTGTGAATCAGGAGCTGGGAGGCCACACACAGGTACTGATGCAGAGCATCCCTCTTGCAAAAGCTGAAGTTGAGCAAACTGGTTGGGCCAACAAACCATACAAAAATGTCCAAAAAGGATCTTAATACCTGTAGCTGGGGCTGTTCTTCAGCTGCTCCTGGCATATCTGTGTATAGTTATAAATTAGTGATAATTTCCTTGCTGCTTGGAAGTGGTGACTTGTCTGTATCCAGACCTCTCTCTCTTCACTCTGCTCTCATCCCACGTGAGTGTACTCCCCCGAATGCAGAACCTTACCCAGACTGGTATCTGGGTCACGCAGTGCAGTGATCCGTAGCTCCTGCCCTGCCTTCTTTGGGGAAGTCAGAGACTTGGAACATCTTGAGGCTGGGAAGATCCTCTCAGGGATGGGATTCCCACAGCTTGCCTCTCAACATAATTAAGCGTTGCAGAAAAGCCTGCCTGACTTAGCAGGGAATGTGGTTGATTTTGCCTGCAAAAGAAAGAACTGTCCCTGGGCCATGAAAGGCAGGTTGTACAGGGGCCAAGTGAAACACTCCAGACCTCTTGGAGAATGCCATGAAGCTCTCTTGTGAGATAACAAAAATGGCAAAGCAGCACTGACTCAGCTCCTCTGCTCTGGGCTGAGCAAACCCAGGGACCTTAGCCACTCCTCACACACCTTGCCCTACAGACCCTTCTCCACCTTCATAGCTCTCCTTTGGACTCTCTGGTTTTGTCTGTCTTATGAGCGCTACCTCCCTGGCCTGTCTCCCCTCCCTCCCTCACATGTAGCCCTTGGTGCATCTTGCAGCTTTCTGAGAGCAGATCTTACTACGTGTAAGGTTTGTGCAGGGAAGCTATGGAAACAGCACTGCATGCCTCCTGCCTCTGCAGCACTGTTCCTGTGCTATCATACATAGGTCCTGCCCACGAGGCCTTTCTGCAGTGTGGCTTCCTAGTATTGCACAAAACCAGCATTACTTTGGCTGCTTGCAAGAGAAGCACCCTATAGTGAGGCTGGGGAAAAGAAAATGTATTCTGCCTCCAGGGAAGCTGAGTGACTGGCCAAATAGAAATGGGCTGAGGGGAGCATTTTCTGGAATTCTTGAGGCAAAAGAAACCTGTTGAGGAATCGTGCCTAATACAAATGTTGATTTAATCATACTTCTCCTTCTTCTGTTTATATCAGTACCAGTAGCTGTGACATCACCTCGGTGACCACCGTCTCGCACACAGCCATCTGTGGGGATCTCTGTCGTGACTTTGGTTATGGCAGCATGCAGAGCCACTCAGCAGGCCAGCTGCTTTGTTCTGATGAACTGCTCTCCCTTCCTTGACTTATCAGCTGGTGTGCGTATAGAGCTTGGTACTGCCTAGAAAGTGCACCTGGGAGAGTGTGGTGCTCAAATAAAACTTGTCAGACAGTGATCAGCTGCACAGTCTGCCAGCCTTCTGCAGCTCCTGGTACGGGAGCGAGCGCTGCTGATGAAAGTTAAAGCATGTCAAGCTCAGTTACAGGAGCAAGGGTTAGATCAAGCAGGGTACTTGATGGGCTAATGGGTGAATTGGTAGGGCTGGGTTTCTCCTTCTGGTTCTACTGTAGTGGGGAAGTTGCGCATATCCTCTTATAACATGATTGACTAGATCATCTGACCAGCCATTGTTTCCCATACTGGAAGAGCCTCAGTCATTCTCTTTTTGCTTGCAAAATAAGAGCAATCCATCTGTTGCGGTGCAAAAGCTCAATGTGTCTTCTGTGCCAGTTGAATGTATGCTACTGTAGTGCAATGTTATTCAGTATCTGTGCAATTCCTGATGACTTCCTGTGTGTTTGCAGTCCAGAAGTGGTAGGACAAAATTTCTTTTTGGCTTTAAACAATAACTTCAGTTGTTGTAAAACAGATATGATCACCAAGCATGGACATTTCCTGGTGGTTGTCTTTGACACTGCTGGTGGCGATGTTGTCAGCCTCCATTACCATGGGCAGATTGCTTTCAGTGTGCTGGCAGTCATCTGAGTTCGACAAGTGAACGTCATTCTTCAGAGTACGCTTCCGTCGCAGCAGAAATGCATTCACACCCAGAACTGGTGGTGAATTGGAAAGGGCTGCCCTACTGTAAAGATATGGTGTGATGTTACACCTAATTAATTTAATAGTAGGATGCTGCTCAAATGGATGCCTTTGTTCCTTTGATTCCCACCTCCACCCAAAGCCACGTGCCCTTGTAGCTTCCCAATGAATTTAGCAAGGAGTTGGGTGATGACTGATTGGAGGAATAACCGCCTACACTGCAGGCAAAAAAGGAACAAAAAAGCTCATGTGATGGAAGTGATTTGCCGCATGTGTATGTAATCTGACCTGGTGGGGAGGGCATGGCTGTTGTCTCTGGCGGTTCACCATTCAAGTGGGCTGAGCTGTAGCAGTAAGATGATGCTGCGTGCTTTCCTTGAGTTCCATGTTGTCTTGGGAGGATTTCTCCACCATCTTTAGGTATCCTCACTCACTGCAAGGATTAAGTTGGACTAACACGGGTGTATTTTTTTCTGGTGAGAGTGAGAAATTCATACATCAGGAAGCCTTTGCTTCCTGGAGTATGTAGGAAGCCAAAGCTCACTCTGAAAGCAGTAAAACATGCAGACTACTGTGCTGTGGGGCCTGAAATTTCTTTATTTCCCTTTTTGTTTGTCCTGGAGGTAGGTGGCTGAACAGCCTGCTCTGTAGTCGCAGCATAAAGGAGATGTTTACCCATGTGCTTGAATGTGTCATTGTTTCAGTTGCCAGAAACTGTGTGGCCGCTGACCCACCTCTGCAGGTCATGAGCGCTTGGTTTGTCAGAGATCTCTCATGGAGGGAGGACTCAGGTGTTGGCAGTTGTTTTCTTGGAGGAGTGACTAACGTGATAGAAGGAGTGGTATTTTCAAAAGTGTTTGGCACTCATCTCTACGAAGTTGCAGAGATTGGAGTAAACTAGTATTCTGTGCCTTTTTCTCCTCAACTTGATATGTGATTTGCTTTGTTTTAACAGGAAATCACATAACTTCAGCTCTCTTGCTCAATTTCTCTCTTTTTAAAACTGCTTGAGATACTATCTCATAAGAAATACTCCTCCTTTCTACTTTGATACCGTGCCTCCCTTGTGGGTGCTCCCAGAGCTGCTGGTAAGCAAAAGGTAATAACTGAGTTTGGTGTGTGGGTCGGGCACGTGTTGCGTGACAAACATAGGGTTTGACCTGCATGTCGTGTCCTGGTGGGCTGAGGTGCAGTGCTCCTGGGTGTGAACACTGAGCGTCTTTTCATCGCCAAGATTATTACACGTTGGCTGGAAGAGTAGAAAATTGGTATTTTTAAGCGCGAGAATGTGTTGGTGCCTTAGCCTGCAGGCGGTGTGGTGTGGGTGGTAGAGCTGCCAGGTTGCTGTGACAGCCTGTGCTGCTGTGGTGTAGGTTGTTTAATATGCTTTCATCCCTGGTGCAGGTGTAACTTTGTTTATCTCTGTGTTTGTACAAAGCCTGCTTCTTTGGCTACCAGCAGAACTACTAGGCTCACTTTTTTCATCATAAGATTATACTTGCTCTTTAAAGTTCTGTTTTGAGAGGGGCAGCTTTCAACTGTCCCAACAGGTAGCACTTGGTAGGCTTCTCATGGGTCTCTAGCTGTCCAGGAGGCTCAGAGAACAGGAATGCTTATTCCCAGCGTGGGCATATCTAGAGCAACAAGAGCAGCTTAGTTTCTTTTTCTTTTTATTTATTTATTTAGTACGAAGACTGCCTCTGGGGTTTGACGCAAGTACAGAAAATTGAGATGATTCAGGCTTAAGTCTGAGTTCATAACCCTGCTCGTTATGCATGGATCTTGTCTTTAGGCTCTTCTGCGCGGTGCAGCATGTGTCATGACACTGAGGAATGGGCTGGACTGTAAAACCAGTGGGGCTGACAGGAATCAGGCAGAACGTAGGAGCTTTTGTAGCAATTAGGTGGTAGTGTGTGCGTGGAAATTATACTCTTCATACGTACTAAGTGTTCATAACAGTGTTGAATAGTTCAGAGAGAGCCTGACTGAAGGGACAAGTCTCCAAAGACCTGACCCTCCTGTTGGTGACTCCACAAGGGTTAGCAGCTCCAAGCAGGATGCCAGCACTGGCCAGGGGATCACTGTGTGGGTTGGCTCTTCAGTCAGCTTGCACGGGGATTTTGTGAAGTGTCTAACAGTGTGGGATTGGTGGCTCTAAGGAGCTGTGTGGGGGGAAAGCTTTGAGTGGGGAAAGGGGAAAAGTACTTGAGGGGAGTGTGGGAAGGAGAGGAACTTCAAAGAGCAGGCGGTAATGGGAAGAGGCCTGTGAACATGCTGCGGTGTGGTACAATGTGAAGAACGTTGTCTGGATTTGTTTACCCTGAATTCCTAGAGTTGTTTAACTAAATTGGTGTAAATCTAAGTGCAGATTCAGGTCCAAACAGAATCAGCTATACACGATGAGTTAGTTAATGAGGGTGCTCAGTGAAAGGCTGTGGTTTTCTATGTATGTTATTGAAACCAGTTTTGCTTCTTTCTTGAAACATATGGGCCAGTTTGTTTTTTAGAACATTTCCTTCTGCTGAATGCTGATGTTGGGATAAATACCTGCAGCGTGAAAGTGGCTTTAAAAGTTCCTCTTGAGCTTAGATGCTCTTTGCCTTCAGTGGTATGTGGTGACTTGACCTCCTGAGTTTTGAGTTTTGGTGTTCATCTGAAATTCACAGTTGTGGTTGTTTGCCCAGACCTTTTGACTGTCTGGCCTGTGTGGGGACTTCTGCTCTGTTCTTGTGTTTAAGGATGACATAGGGAAAAAAAAGTCAGAAAAATGTATCTTGGATGCAGAGTAAAAGTCTTAGCTGAGACAGATGTTTTCTTAATGACCTTGTGCATAATAGCCTGCAGAAGGAGGAGGGTGTAGGTTAGGAACCCTCTATTTACCAGTCATGAGTTATGTCTGATGGATTCTAGAAAAACAATACAGCTAAACTGGGATGATGATGCTCTGTTAAGTTTGGCAGGAAGGTTGAAATTGCACCTTCCTCATCTGTAGGCCTGATCCGGAGCACTGAGTTTTGTCTTTGGAGCTGCTGTCTGTAAAGTAGGTGGGTCACAAACCATCCATTAACTGCAGATGGTGCTAATGCTTGGCCAGAACTTTGTCATTTTCCTTGCAAGTCTTCAAATTCCCATAATGATGATTCAGATGTGTGCCTGATAGGGAGCTGAAATATGGCAGAGACTGAGGTTTGTGCTATAGCTGTTGTCCGGTGTACTATTGTATTCCAAAAGCAGATGGCTTTCATTCTGTTGAGGATTAAAAAAAAAGGGGGAGGGGAGAAGCTTCCTCTTTGCTGTTTCCCATTCTCATTTTCCTGCCCAGAAGTGCATACAGATGTTTTAAATGCTGGAAAAACTGATGTCTTTACCAAAGATAAGTTTATTGCATATTTAAAATTGATCTATACAAGCAGAAACTGCTGTGCCCTTAAGTGTAGAAGCTGAGTTCTGTTTTCTCTTGTGATACAATTGAAAGGAAAAAGGGCCATTCTTTATATAGACGGGAATAATTTGAACAATTCTACGGTGCTTCCTACAGTACTCCACCTACCTTGCATCATAACTTCCTTTCTCACACTTATGGCCAAGAGCCAGTACAATATAAACGGAGTAGTGTGCGCTGCAGATGAGACAGAAGGAACCTAACTCCATGTATTTGGGTGTGGCTATAGGTAAATATTAAACTTCACTCTGTGTTTCTGTTGAATGCAGCTTTATTGAACAGCTGAATATGAAAAAAAAATCAGGGTTTGTAATCATCCTGTACGCCTGTCTTCTAGTAAGTCTATTATATAATCTTTTGCTTCCCTTAATCTTTTGCTTACCTTAATCTGCAGGTACAATAAGCGAGCGTGTTGCCTACGGAAGGACTGTTTTAAGGTTCTGAGGGACTTCATGTGACAGGCTCGCTAATTTACTTTATTGAGGTATACTTTACAGGTCTTCATTTAATTTTTATTGTAACCATGTGCCAGTTTTGAATGCTGTTTATTAGAACATGAAAATCTGCCATCGGGCAAGCTGTCTTCTGTTGTTTAAGAAGTTGCATCAAGTCAGCAAAAATATCTGTTTTAGTATCTGATTTCTTCGTGGCTGTCTAGGAAGGTGCAGCGTCAGTGCTCCCACTAGGTAAGCTGCTTCCTTTTAGAACTCTTTGTTTGAGGGGTTTTTGTACTTATCAGGAGAAAAATCACTCATCAGTCGTTGTTAAAACTTTAGCTATCGAGTCCGTGGGTGGAATCAGTTATTTCTCATTTCTGTCATCTGTACTTAAAATTTGATGGTTAATCTATTCATTATAGAAATTGTGCGGTGCTAAAATTAACTTCTAAAAATATGTTTTAGTTCAGGATCTAAATTGTGTTGTTGTAATTCTTCTCCATCCCACGCACTGTTCCAAAAACAGCTATTTCTCATTTGAAACAATGACTTTTTGGAATAGAAACGTACTGCTGCTGTGAAACCATGTTCTGTGGAGAAGTCATTGAAGGGCATGCAGTGAGCTCCTTCTTGGAGGCTTGTTTATACAGCAAATCAGGTGTGCATGCTGTCCGTGTGGCAGGAAAATGTACTGCCTATCTTGAACCATTTGCAGCCTAATTCAGTAGGTGAAACTCAGGTAACAAGAGAGGAATATGACTTCAAAGCATTGCTTTGTTAACCTTAACAGTGACTTTAAACACTTCTTAAAAATGACATCTAAGGAAACTTTTTATGTACGCCAAAACCATTATTTAGCTGTGCTATGGAAGCAAACCAAACAGCCAACAACGTGAGTATTGTGTGATTCAAGAACAGTAGTGTTCGCTCTAAAACATGCAGAATATAGAATGTAGCACACAATTATATTATTAGTTCTAATACAAGGTAATGAGTCATGATTTCAGGAGGCTGTATGCTTGTTTGGCTAGTAAATAGTGTTGTTTCTGTCATTGTCTGCTTTGCTTCAGTCTCCCAGTCTGTAAAGTCGGAAACTGCTTGCTTTTGTCAGGACTTCCTGGTTGTAAGATGCTTTGAAGATGAAAAGTAGTTCATGAATAGATGCTGCAGTTTGTATTGTATGTTGTGTGGTTTGCAGGAAAGGACTGCATATGGTTAGGAGTTGAGGAAGTAGTGAAAAATACAGGTAAGTTAGTATTCTTAAGAAAAATTTTGCTTATCTTCTCAATCTTTAAACTAAGGTAGCTTCAGGAATTCAGTGTTTTAAACTGTATCGTGCAGAATAATCAAGTTTTCCACTGAATGCATGCATCCTGAGATTTACTGCTGAGTCTAAAACTTAATACAATAATAATAATTATATTAATAATTAGGAAGTGTACAACTTAAGCCTTTTAATACCCAAGATGTGTGATATCAGTTTTATAGTATGAGATCTCTGCTCCTTACAGAAGCACTGTCAAAGCTGAAAAGTAATATTTCTGTTTCTCCCCCATTTTAATCAATAGTTAAGCTCTTCTGACTAAAGGTGGATGTTGATATAAAATGGTGTCTTTTCAGATGGATGTAAATTCTAATGTCTTTGTTCTGACTTGTATTCCAAATAGTTTTGAAACCTGTTTTTTTCGTTTTTAAAAAACCAGAGCCAGAATGCGGCGTGGTCGTGGTATTTCTGGTCTAGTATTTCCGTAGAGCTATCTTTAAATATTTTGGTTCAAGTTGAAAACAGACCTCAACACCTGCAAATAAGTTAGGCTGTATGTGATGTTGGTGCAATTATGAGATGATCCTGTTGATGAGTTTAACAGCATGTGGGTCAGGCGTGCAGGCAGATGTAAGGCTATTTGGAACTGACATACAGAAGAGGAGGAGTAAGGTGGGGTGTGACTTGCTTTAATTGGTGCCTTCTTATGTCCTCCTTTATTTTGGTTGCTTTTCTCTTCCTGTTCCTGGGTGTGTTACAGGCTTAGTGGCTATATTTGGAGTGATGCACAGATAATACAGGTTGGAACAAAATAACACATTTCATGCTGGGAGGACGCAAGTTTTAGTTCATGCCACTTTGGATTTTCTTAGGTTTGTGTGACAGGCTTTTTTAAGACCTCCTTTATGTCTGGTACTTTGCTTGTAAGTCATTCATCACAGCCATTCCTTGCAAAAATGATCCCTTGCTTTAGTTCATGTGCCCTTGGTCATCACTGTGCCCTTGGTGCACCCGATCGAACTGCCTCTTTTGCTGGCTCTGTAACTGCAAAATTTTATTTTCTAAGCTGCAGCAGAGTCAGCTGAAATCTGTGATGTGACTTTAAAAGGAACTGCTTTGTTCCTTTTACAACACACCCCTGGTTCCCTGCAAGCGTGGTACTGGGATGTTTCTACATTGTAAAGCTTTTCAGCACTTACAAACAGTGAGTATGTCTTGAGGGGAAAAGTGGGTTGGGGGATTCTTAGTTCAGAATTTTAGCCAGAGTAAGGTCTCTAACTAAAAGTTCTCAGCTATATATGCTGAGTATTCCTAAAACTCAATCCTTCAAAATTTGAAAGAGTGAAAAGACATAATCCAAGGCTATATGGAATTGTCAGGTGTTTCACTATCTGCCTGGGTGCTGTCTCTAACAGAAAGTATAAGATCTGACTGAGATTTTTTTTTCCCTTTATTTTAGGACATCTTTTAGCACAGGATGGTTGAGGCTGGCAGGGACCTCTGGGTCTATCAGGTCAAACCCCTGCTCAAGCAGGGACGCTCAGTGCAGGCTGCCCAGGCCCACATCAGGTGGCTTTTGGAGATCTCCAAGAAAGAGACTCCACAGCCTCTCTGGGCAACATGTGCCAGTGCTTGGAGGACTTCCAAGTGGTCTTGAAATTGTCCCTGGAGCTCAGGGAAAGTGGAAGAAGGTAACTGTGAAGGTCACCTCAATTGTGTGGATGTGTTTTTAGGTAATTTGCAGGGAGTGATGTTTCCCCCCCATCCCCAGTTCCTAGAACTTGGGGGACAGATTTAATGCAGATACCACTAACCCTCAGAAATGACCCCTGCACAACAGGTTTGAGTGCTCTCAGCCTAATGTGTTAGTAATTATCTTGAGCATTGTGGATAGAAACCACAACTCGTGATCCTTCCTGTGTAGCTGTCTGTGTCTGTAAATCCTGAGGATTAACGACTGGAGATAAACAGGCACACTGAAGAGTGAACAGCCTTGCTAGGGTCAAATTAGGTCTGCTTTGTGTGCAATACCATGTTTTTGTATAACATGCTCTTAATTCCCATCTATGAGCTCATCTTTTAAAACTAACAAATCTTACTGCTGACACACCACCTGTGCAATTTAGTTCTATGAGTACTAGATTATGCAGCATTAAATGTGAAGAGTTTGTGTCTTGTGTTCCTATATAACCTTGCTCTAAAGCTATTTGAGAGCCTGTTTTTTATTTATACTTTTCTGCCCCTGTTTTTGTGATTAAATAGTATTTTTTACCTGGTTGCGTATGACATCTGTCACTGTCAGCCTCAAGAAATGCTAAATGTAAAACATAAGTGTGCAATGATGAAAGACTCAAGCAGCATATGGAGGTGCTGTTTGGAAAGCTTTGTCTCCTAATTTAGGTCAGTACTTCAGTGTGCTGTGCTGTTTACAGCACAGCAGTTGTCAGCCTTCCCTATATAATAGGTGGTAAGCTGATCCTACTTGCAGGCCTGCAGCGTGACTCTGGCCTACGCGCAGCATGGCATCATAGAATGGCTTAGGTTGGAGGGGACCTTAAAGATCATCTAGTCCCAGGCTGCTCTGTGGGCAGGGCTGCTCCTCACCAGCTTGGGCTGCCCAAGGCCCCATCCAACCTAGACTTGAGTGCCTCCAGGGATGGGCCATCCAAAACTTCTCTGGGCAGCATGTTCCAACATAGGCTTTAGAGAGGCAGCACAGTTGTGTGGTGTGTTCATGCTGAGTGATAATCAAAGATCCATCTATAGGTGTGACAAAAAAGCTGAGTAAAGTAGCCTTTCTTTCCTCCTGATGGTGTTTTGAGGGGAGACCTTCCATTCATCCTAGGATCCTAATTGCATAATGACAAGTCAGCTTGTATTGTGTGAGAAACTGCAATGTTAAGTGTGATGGGAGTGCAAATGTTCTTCTTCCTCTGTAGTAAATTCCAGTCTTCTACATATGTTTCTTCCCTTGTTTTTTCATGATAGAGAATATCTGTGAATTCTAGGTGACTTCTGCTGTGTCAGCTGAGTGCAGTATGTAAGTATGGTAAAGTGTAAGGAGTTCTGGCACATCACCTTAGGAGAGAAGGAAGGATCTGTATGTCCAGATTTGAAAAACAAACAATCCTCCATTAAAAAAAATATAATTCAGATGATTACTTCTGTAGCACCTCACCTTTAAAGGAAATCTGGGTTTGTTTTGAAAATCAATATACACAATAGTTAATGATGAATGATCCTATTATGTTGAAAATAATGTGATAAATGAGATTTGTGCCTTCAGTGTACAGTCGGCTTTTGTGATCTAAAGTAAGTGTGTCCTGTTGTCTTTGTCTTTTCCAGATGTTTCTGACAGTGTACCTCAGTAACAATGAACAGCACTTCACCGAGGTGCCAGTCACCCCTGAGACAACATGCAGAGATGTGGTGGAGCTGTGCAAGGAGCCTGGTGAGAGTGAGTGCCACCTGGCTGAAGTGTGGTGTGGCTCAGGTAGGTTAGACCAGCACAGAGACATGACAGACGCAGTCCTCCCTCAGGGAATTTCTGCCTTAATTTGTGTTAATCTCTTAATCAGAATTGCTGTATGAAAATGCATCCATATGAAGGTGCACACATGCAACAAATGATTAAAAGTGGGGGAGGGGGAAAAAAAAAGGGAGAGTCAAGCACGCAAATTTTCTTATGCGTCTGCAGCTCTTCTCCAACTCAAATGAGTCTTGGAATGTTGTAGGGGAGTTGCTTTTTGTTCCTTCTTCTCCAAGTGGCTTGTGCAGGGTTTTTGAAGTGGTAAGTATCAGTAGTCCTAAGGAACGGTCTTCTAAATCCCTTAGCTACTTTCAATTGCAGAGAACAAGGAGAACTTCCTTGTTTGGATGTTGCCTTTGTCATTCATTAATTGAGTCTGGGAGGGAAGGAATGTTACCAGAAGTAGCAGGAGCTATCTGATACTAGATGCTTCTAAATAAAGTTATATAGTGGGTGAGAGGAATGAGGTGGGACGGGACAAGTTCAAATCTTCATGACCTTCCAGTACTATGTTGAGACTGGAGAATGTGTCAACAAACAGATCAAAAGCTAAAGTATGGCTAACTTTTGATGACATAAATGGGAAGCAACTCTTCTCTCCTGTCTCCATTTTTTTTCCGAGATTAGTATTTGCAGAGCTTATTCTCATGGTTAGTGGCAGTTACTGTCAGAAGACCAAAAACCCTATTATTTGTTGGCAAGGTAAAAATATTGGCAATCATTTGAGAAACTAAATTGTTCTTGTTCCCTTCATGGACCCTGTCATGTTTAGTAACTATATTACTAACATATACAAGCACTGGTGTGTGTGTGCACAGAAAACCCTACGGTTTCAAATTGTACTTTTAAATGAAAAATATAGTTGTCTCAAATCATATACTATTAAGTGACTTGAGTACTGGCAGAAGTAAATGCACATTGTTCTAATAAAAGTATATCCTTCTTTTAAACATCTGTATACCATCTAGTAGCAACCCTTTGCAAAATAATGTTTTCATGTATATTTTGGATTTTTTTCAAGGAGATTGGGATGCTCTTAACTTTGCTAACATCTAAAACAAAAGAAGGTATAGTTCACTGTCTTGTTTTCCAAGATACCCCATGGTTTCTATTATACCAAGCAAGTTAAACTTGATTTTAAAATAAACATGGCACATGCCAGCCATCCTTCTGAGGCAGAAACAGAAGATGGATGTTGAAAAATGAGTGCTTGGACTTCAGTTACTAAGATTGTTCTGAGATAGCTTGTCTCTCTTTCTCTTCCTGACACTTGCTCATGAATTTAAGCCTCTGTTGTCAAACCATATTAAACATACTTTGAAACATTGCCACAAGTGAGCTTGAGGCACTCTGCTCCCTGAATGCTCTCCCTGTCCTCCTAGTTTTGCTTGATATTTGATGAGTTTCAGGGCAAGCTTCCTTGATCTTTCTGTTATCATCAGAATTCTGTTAGATGGCTACCTTGAGCACAGAAAGCAGCCAAAAGTGTGAGTAGATCTGTAAAGGCTGTTTTTTAATTTCTTTTTTCCCTTTTTTTTTTTCCTTCCCACTTTAGGAAATGGGGAATAAAAACTGAGGTCTGAGAGTTTGTTTTTACTTCTTGAGCTTTTCAAATGTAGTTTTGTTTGATGTTTGGAGATCCCGTTGACCTTCCTTTCAAGTCACTGAGGGGTACTGAATCCTTGGGTAGAGTGCAGCTCCCTTGATAATAGTTTCAGTTGAAGTACTGCCTTGCTGCTACAAAGCTGCCTCAGAAGACTGTTATATTCTGTAAGATGGAAATTTGTCACTCATACTGTGTTTTTTTTTGAATTAAGGTTTAGCAGATGAAGAGCTTTTTAGCTGTCTAGACAAGTAACTGCTAAGAGGCTGCTTTTTCTGTAACAGTGACCTACTTGCTTATTCTGTAAAGCTAATCTCTTTTGACAGTGACTCCAGAAATTTTCCTTCCTAGATTGCTTGAGCACAGCTGCAGTATTCTCATTTTAAAGAAACCCTTTCATATTGGATAAAGGCTTTTCATGTGCTGAAAACATTTTAGTAGCTCCTCTTTTCAAACTGAAAACATTTGTTCTTAACACCACCAATTTTGTCCCTGAAATGATTGTTCCATATTAAGACAGTTACTTTGAAAGACTTTCCACTGAATGTGAATGAACTACTGATTTTTTTTTTTCTTTCCTTGTCTAAACAATGAAAAGAAATATCCAACAAAACCATTGTTGGGATGAACCAAACTGGTGGTGTTTAATTTCAGTCTTTGTCTGCTTGCCTCCTTCCTCTGTATGGGTACAATACTTCTTGCTCATCTGGCATCGCATGCAAATGGATCTAACATGATTGTGAGCCTCTGATACTGTCATAAGATACTGTGATCATGTCCTAACCGCATCAAATTGACTACTTATAATGTATTAACTGCACAGCTGCCATCACTTTTAACAGAGGCATAAAAATGTATGTTAATGTATCTAGAATAACAAAATGAATTGTTTTACTGTAAAGATTAAGGGCAGTAAGCAGTTCTGATTATATCCAGCCTGTGAATGCCTAGCTATGAAATGTGTAGAATTTGGAAGAACAGTAATAAGGAAAAACAAGAGTACTGCTAAATAAAGGCAGCAGGCTTAGGCTTCCATTGGGTTTTTGTAATATCAAAAGGCAAAGAGTAAGCGTTAAAAATTAGAGACAAGACTAAATCTTGAACTTGGGAACAGGTGCAGGAACAACAATTCAGTTGAACATGTGCATTTTTCTTCTTAAGAAACTTCATCTGAACTGTCTGAAAACAAATAACAGATTCTGACTGGAGTTGCTTTTCACTTTCTCATATACTGAAGGGATCCTTGTAGGAATTGGGGTAAAGAGCCTTTGATGGCTGGGAATGATAGATCAGTGAGTTATCCTGAGGTACCACAGGAATGGTGAACAGATCCACCAGTTCTGTTCCTGTGATGGTGAGTTGATACAGTGATTCACAGACACAAAACTGAGGTGCTCCATCTAAAAGCTCTAAACTGCCTGTTTGCGTTTCCTTGGGCTGTGATGGGGCCCTCAGCTTTTCCTTCTGTTTGACTTCTGAAGGGCTCTGTCAGCTTTTCCGAGGTGTTGGCTCACCTTCAGAAGAAGGGGTGGTGCAGAGCTTATGGAAAAAGTAGAAAGGGATTGGGTGAGGGCAAGGGTTAGGTCTGCATGCTGCACCTTAACAATAACAGCATTTGAAAGATGGTGGATAAGTAGTTTTGTTGCACCTCTGAGCTACGTAGCGGTGTGATTGTAAACTGGCTTTTTACCTTTTCAGAACGTCCTATAGCCGATAATGAACGGATGCTGGATATTTTGCAGCGCTTTGGGATGCAGAGAGGTGAAGTTCGTTTCTTTCTTAGACATGAACGCTCTCCCTGCCGGGAATCAGGTAGGTGTTGGTCTTAGCTGCTAAAATGAGGTTTTCTTTAATTCCTCAAGGTTAAGGAAACAACGTGCATATATTATACATTACTGCTGGTAACCAGTATGGTATTGCAAATCTTTCTTGTCTGACCTTTACTTTCTTATGTGGAGGGAATGCTAAAACAGAAAACTGCACTTGCTACTCACTCTCCTTTTTCATTTTTAGTGAACTTTATCTTCCTGTATCTGGTGTGAAAATATTAAACCTGAATGGAAATGTTAGCACCTTTTCTAGAGCTCAGCATGACCACAGCATCTAAGAGCATTCTGTGCTAAATGTATTAGCCAGAGTTAAATATCTAGAGATGTGATTAGTCTCCTGTAATGCAGAAATTGTGATCTTTTCCTTTATGTTTAGTAACCAAATTGCTGTCTGGTGACGCCTTTTATTATGTGAGATTAGTATGTTTCATCTGGGTAGTACATGGCAAAAGGTAGAGTCCGTTCAGGTTATAAACAAAAAATTGTTGGTTTTTTTTTAGTATTGAATGCTATGTCTGAAGAGGTAAGAAAAATCCCAAAGTATCTTACCATCTGTGTTATCCTGTATTTCTGTCTAGGGATTGGACCAAGGTCTCAAGATCCAGTCTTAAAAAGAAACGGTGTGAAAGTGCCCAGTGATCGAAGAATGGAGAATGGAGTAAGTTCTTGGTGTATTGGCCAGTGTAGCAAAAACAGAGGCTTCTCTTCTTCTGAGAAGCTTATGTAAACCCTACCCTGGAAGCTAAGAGATGATTTTGGAGAAATTTCTCATGACTGCTCTAAAATAGACACAAAGCCTCTAACAATTATCACTCTTTGTCACGGGTTATCTCTGGATACAAGTCCGTGACAGGGGGGCACAGGCCCCGGAAAAAAAAATTGTATTTTTTTTTTAAAAAAAAAAAAAAAAAGAAAAGGGGTACGAACGGTTTGCCGCGCGATCCGGCCGGCCCTGGGCCACGCGCTCCGGGAGAGGGGGAAGGGCAGGGAGCTAGTGGATGGTTTTAACAAAAAAGGACCAGCACTAGATCTGAGAAGGAACGGTAATTTACTAAATTTAACTAAATCAAACAAAATGAGAGAGAAAAGAGTATCCAAAACGCGAGATCAAACCACAATACCGCGAGGGAACCACGTGCTGTTCTCCGCGGCGAGCTGAGAAGGCTGAGCCGGGCAGCGGGGGAAGCCAGGCGCTCCGTCCGGTCCGGAGCTCCACCCCCACTTCCTCTTCGCGCCAAGTCCTCCCCAGGGAAGCCGCACCTCTCCTCCCATCAGGATACTCCACATGCCCATAAGGGGCAGTAAACGGAACCAGAACATTAACTCTTTAACTCCTACTGGTTCACATGATGTTCTGATGTGGAATACTGATCACAAAAGAAAAATCACCAAACCACAACACTCTTATTTTTAGTTCTTAAGTTTTCAACAAGACCTGTTATTTGCCATATACGTGTTTGTACCAAGGATCACAGAGAGAGAAAAATCAGTGTTGCTTTCCCTCCTCTACTCCCATCCAAAATTTTTTCTCCTTTTTCTTCAGTTCATTGATCAATCCTTTCCACATTCAGTTTGATGTCAGAGTAGTAACCTGCTTTTAGTTCCAGTTTTCAAGTTGAGACCAGTTAGTGTCTCCAAATTTAATCTATTGTCTGCCATTTCTTCTTGCTTCAGAAGATGTAAATGTGAATATAGGATTAAATCTAGATTCAGGATAGATGCAAACAGATAACTAATGTAAAATAGTGCTACCTTTGGTCTCCTTCTTCCTTTAGATTTTCTATTTTCTTCAATTTATATTGAAATACTTTGAATAGCAATGATATACCTACAACCACCAATCTGTTTTGCCATGTGCTGGGCATTCTGGGCTCAGTCAGTCAAAGCTGAACCATGTTGAGCTTAATTATAAAGGGCTCTGAAATGCCAGTTTAAAATGCCACTGGGATTTTGCTAGAAATATTAATTTTTGAAGAAATGTTAGTTGCACGTGTTGCTGGGTTGGGGTATGCATCCGTACAGGCTTCCAAGTAGTTATTTCCTTTAACGTAGAAAAATGTTATTTTTTTCTAATTGCTGTATTGAATATTCTGTTTTCATTAATTTTAAAGATTTTAATCATAGTTTTCTGCAGTATCTCTATTGAATTGCACACTAGCCAAATTAGAAGTTCTAGTATTCTGATGCTTTGGATTTTCATTGGCAGGTCAGTGCTCCAAGGATGGATATGACACTGGCTGAACTTCAGGAAATGGCATCACGCCAGCAGCAACAAATTGAGGCTCAACAGCAAATGCTGGCTAACAAGGTGAGCTTGGAAGAAGATTGTTTACAACTGGGAACACGGATGGTAGGAGTTATATGAGGTGGAAGAAGCATTAGGGATTTGTGTGCGTTTTTCTTCTTTTATTTATTTCATCCCTCATCTCTTATAAACAGAGAACTCCCTTTTTTTAGCTGCCACTTATTAAATTTGTAAGTCAGCTTATACACATTTCTAGTAGTAAAACACTAAAATAGTACTGGTGATAGCAGTGACCCTATAGCTTACTAAAAGGATAGAGCATATAGTGTTAATGTTGTCATTTATTCCGGTGTCTGTGCCAGCCCTCTTTGTGCTCCGTGTGGTGACCAGCCATTCACCGGTTTGATCAGTGAACAATGCTTTTGTCTCTAGACATAATGCTGTCCTGTAATGATATCTTGCTTTCAACTGATAGAGTTCAGTGTGCCTGGCTTCCTGGGGCAGCTGTCTGAAAAAGATTGCCTTCATGTGATAAAGTAACTAGGACAGTGATATATAAAATGTTTGCTGAACAGTACAGAAAAGCTAATGATGGCACACTGGGTGCTCCTTAATTGTTGAGGGAAAAAATATTCTGGACACATCTGCAGAATGGTAGCATGGATTTTTTTTGTTTGACTTTAGCATTGTTGTAATGCACTGCTCTTGAAAATACCACTGACAACACTGTTGTTGGCAGAGAATCTTTACGCATGAGCCCAACCTCAGGAGGGTTTGACTGTCTGAGTGGATTAGTTCCCAGGCCCTGCAGGGTGTGCTTTGCTGAGGAGGAGGGCTGCTCTGAGGCTCCCATCTTACTACTCTTCCTCTCTCGGAAACCCTTCCTCTCTTGACTGACTCGCTAACAAGTAATGGTAATGGATGTTGGTCTTATAAATAGCACCGACACTGTGGTGACCATATATGAATTTTTCCTATTTGGGGCTCTCTATATATTTACTGTAAGGGGAGTCACGCAAGACTTAAAAAGTTAAGAGTTTGTCTGCATCCCACCCATCAGGTAAGTGTCTTGCTGTGGTTGGTGGCAGAGTAGCCTTGTGGGTATCCTGATACACAATTTATCATCTAAGATGCCTCTCTAAAAAGGTGTTTGGAAAGCTGTCTTTGTTCTGAAGAGAGACTGTCCATTGCCTCTTTCCTGTCTTCTGAAATCAAATGCAGTATTAAAAATAGATTTGGAAGGGAAGAAGACACTTTCTTTTTAGACATGGCTTGTAATACCTGTGGTTTTTTTTAGGGTGGTTTTTTCTTTTTGTTTTTTTTTTTTTACATTTCCCTTTATGGAATTGTCTCTAAACCAGTGTATATTTTGCAGATGTTGCCTGGTTTTCTCTGGAAAACAAGCTCACTTTTTTCCTCTTCCTTTTTTTAGTCAAAATGCACGGGTCTTCATGTTTCTAAATACAACTGGTGATTTTTTTTAATTTTTATTTTAAGGTATATTTTCCTTTGGAGAAAATGTTGTGTTCTAACGTTAGTAGCCACCGGTAGTCATGGCAGTTAGTCTTTGGATGCTTGAGAAAGTCTTAGCAGCTTTCCTATCATTGAAATAGCATATCATCTCCAGAATTGAAAGCCACGTGTAATGGCCACTAACTTAAAGGAAGTCTCTGTAGATGATCTAGTGGTTTATTTTAGCTCTAATCTTTGGATATCTGTGTATAGAAACTGTTGGTGCACCACCCTACTCTTACAGTCTTGGAGAAGATGGTTGGACTAGATGATTTTGTAGGTCCTTTCCAACCTTGTGATTCTATGATTCTATGAAGTGAAAGCATCCTCTCCACTGAAATTGTCCATTGCATAAGTGTAGCCAGGTCAATATAAAAGTTTTCCTATGTCTTGAACTATTCTGTGTTGCCATGTTGATTGTTGCCTAGAAAGGGTAAGATTTCAAAGCTTTGCGGTTCTGTGATCGCCATTCTTGAGGAATTCTAATGGAACAAGAAGTACAAAGAGTGACAGACATGGTCTATAACATGTGAAATACTTTATATAGAAAGAATGTCTAATTGACAATAAGTCACGCTGGAAAATATTAAAATGATAGAGATTTTAAAGTACAAACAGAATAGAGAAGGTAGAGAGGAAATGATGATTAGTTCTAGCAACTGAAGAACAAGTAGTCATTAACAGAAATTGGCAAACAGCATGGCACACGAATGCTAAATTTTTTCTTAAATTAAAAGGCTTTTGAGCAATTTCATGGAAGAAAAATGTACTAAAGACTGTTAGATGTGAATACTGCCTTTGTTTCAGTAGGCTCTTGCACTACATTGTAGTGGTGCCTACATGGGGATCACATGTACTGGGCATTGGGAGGTGCTTGCCCTGGTCTCAAAAGCTTTCCTTGATGCTCTGAGAAGTCAGAATGCTCAGCTGAAGTAACTGATGACCAGAGATGCGGTGGCAATTGTATATTAGTTTTAAGACTGTTTCTGTCAGTATTTCACTGTTAGTTCATTTTTTAAATAAATAAATTCCTTGTCTTGCCTACAGGAACAGCGCCTGAAATTCCTGAAGCAGCAAGATCAGCGGCAACAACAGCAAGCTGCTGAACAGGAAAAACTGAAGCGATTAAAGGAAATTGCTGAGAATCAGGAAGCTAAACTTAAGAAAGTAAGAGCGTTGAAAGGCCATGTGGAGCAAAAAAGACTCAGCAATGGAAAGTTAGGTGAGTTGTTGCTTGCAGAAGGCAGCCTCTGTTTTTTCATGGAGCATTCCTTGGAACTCTGAAATCTGTGGGGATTTCAGTGATTCAGAAGAGGTACTTGCGGTATTCCAAGCAAAGTTAGTCTTAATTTTCACATCTTTTATTTACCAAATGAATTTCTGAATGACCCAGGAAAAAAAAAAGTATTTTCATATTGTATTTCAAAATGTCACGTAAGTGTATTTCCATCCAGTTTTAAGCTTAGCATTTCTGTTCATCAATTTCAGTGTAGATTGTTTCCTTACTTTTTTGCTTTTGTATACCACGGTAAGTTTTTCTATCCTTTGTTCATACCTCACATATTTAGGCTGTTATTTCCTCTTGGCCCCCAGCAAAACTGTCAGCTGCTTGGCATGTTACCTAGGTTTCCTCTTATCATAGAATCATAGAATGGCCTGGGTTGGAAAGGACCACAGCAATCATCTAGTTTCAACCCCCCTGCTATGTGCAGGGTCGCCAACCACTAGACCAGGCTGCCCAGAGCCACATCCAGCCTGGCCTTGAATGCATCCGGAGATGGGGCATCCACAACCTTCTTGGGCAACCCGTTCCAGTGCTTCACCGCCCTCTATGTGAAAAACTTCCTCCTAATATCTAACCATGTCTAACCTAAACCTCCCTTTCTCAGTTTAAGACCATTCCCCCTTGTCCTATCACTGTCACTAAGCACCCTTTTATGAAAGAGGCCTAATGGCCAAAGTGGCTGTATACTTTCAGTCAGAAAAATCAGGCTAATGTCTGGCTTTCTACAGTACTAGTTGGGTGTTTGCATCAACTTGCTGAACTGCAGTATTAAATGTTTTGTTTCAGACTTGATGTCAATACACATTCTCCTCCCTCTTTTTTTCCTTCCTCTATATCCATATCATGCAGAACTTGTTGTTTCTATGTGCATTCAATGAAAACATGTTGCTTTATTAGAGATGCTGTCTTTAAAAAAAAAAAAAACAAACACACAATGCTTTACAGATGAAAGCAAAAGATTTTCCATGGGAAAAATACATATTCTGTTCAATATTTATTTTATATAATGCAGCTCAGTTTAAAGGAAGAGAAAAACAGCAAAGTAACACAAAGGAATGAGAGCTGAAACTACATAGCACATGTATCTGCTTCCCTGCACCACCCCCAGCAGGTCTGGTCTTGGCACTTGCTTGAACAATTCCCCGTTCTTCAGATTTTGTTCTAAAATACTGCAGTTTTGAATAATGAGAACAGCTGTTGATGACCAAGTGTAGTAAACCCTAAAAAGGCTTTGTTTAGTGTAAGAGATTGAGCGTTTTGTCATTGTCATCTGTCATTTCTGACGTAAACTCAGGAGTTTTGAGCATCATACATTTGCCTTGTTTGGGTGAACATCCCCCTGTGGAATCCTAGCATTATGTGAATTTAGTAACTCTGCCTGTGTGCTCTGAGCAGACAGACTTTCCATTGCCTTGCTGCTGAGTTTGCTTGTTTAGCTCCCTCAAGAAAGCTGTTTTTCCAGGGACCACAGGCTTGCAGCAGCCGGCTTCTCTGTACCCCTGTTGTGCTGCCTTGGAAGCAGCCCACGCTGGGCCGTTTCTCAGGGCAGCTATTGTGCTCTCTCGCCCTCTTCAGTGGAGGAGATTGAACAGATGAACAGCCTGTTCCAGCAAAAGCAGCGTGAGCTGGTGCTGGCGGTCTCAAAGGTAGAGGAACTCACCAGGCAACTGGAGATGCTGAAGAACGGCCGGATTGATGGCTACCACGACAACCAGTCGGCTGTAGCTGAGCTCGACCGCCTGTACAAGGAGCTGCAGGTAGTGTTGGAGGGTGGAAAGTTGACTGGGTGGCTTCTTGCCTAATTGGGAGGAAACCCTATGCCCTTGCTCTGAGCAGAGCTCTGCAGTTTCCGAGGGCTGTGAGTGCAGGGCTGGCTGTGTTGAGCTCAAGGTAGAGAAGGGACAGAACGCTCAGCCTGTGCCTTGTCCTTGAGGGCAGTTTGGAGATGACCCAGCATTTTTTTCAGAATGTAATCTCAGGAGAATATAGTCTGTTTCAGCATATAGTCTTGGGAGTCAAGCAAGACTTGACTTTTCAGAAAGTTTCTCTCTTTTTAGCTGTTTCCTGTCCCCTATCCCCATCCTGAAAGTTAATGTGTTTTGATGTTTTTGTTGTTTTTTTTCCCCCCCTTTCCTGCCTCCCCCCCCTTGTGAATTTATTCAGCTGAGGAACAAACTGAACCAGGAGCAGAATGCCAAGCTGCAGCAACAGAGGGAGTGTTTGAACAAACGCAATTCGGAGGTGGCAGTCATGGACAAGCGTGTTAATGAGCTGCGGGAGCGCCTGTGGAAGAAAAAGGCAGCTCTGCAACAGAAAGAGAATGTACCAGTAAGTGGTGAATGCTTCAATCACAAAAAAAAAAAGGTTTTATTTGTGGCACATATGGACTGAAGTACAAACTTGCTTGGGGAGGGCTGTTCAGATGCTAGATGTGTAGTTTTTATCCATTCATGGTAGAAGTCTTGTATTATTAAAGTACCTCTCATGGTACATTGATGTTGACCTACTTACTGTTTATGAACAAGAAGACATCTTATGCTGTCGTGGAATTTCTTCTTCAGATTTTGTTATTACTGCATCATTTATATCCGTTGAGGCTTCTAAGAAAGCTTTTTTAGTACTTGAATATAATTTTTCATTTGTTTTATACTTTTTTGACTTCTAGTTCAGACTCTTTGTACAACATACAATTCATTACATTTTTTCCATAATTTTTTTTTTTAAGGTTTCTTCCGATGGGAATTTACCCCAGGCAGTGGGTTCTGCTCCAAGCCGAGTGGCAGCAGTAGGTCCTTATATCCAGTCCTCTACTATGCCACGCATTGCTTCCAGACCTGAGTTGTTGGTGAAGCCGGCATTTTCAGATGGAACCCAAGCTTTGCAGGCATCTGATGGTCCACTGAAAACACAGACTTTGCCAAACATGCGAGCTGGGAGCAGTTCACAAGCTAAAGTTCCTGCAGGTAATAGCTTGCAATCAATATTTATTCTCCAGAACTGTTTTATTCTAATTTACCAGCCCTGACTTTTTTTTTTTGCTTTTTAAACGAAGTATTATTTGAGTTGGAAGTCTTGGAGTTATCCTGACCCAGTGAATGTATTTTACGTGCACTGGGGCCATAGGATTAAATGCATTAAAGATGAAGTAATCCTCTTAGTGAATAATCTGAGATGTTATACAGCATAGAACATAGGAGGATTCATCTTCTGTGTTTTTCTTGTTCTCCTAAAAATCTCCTAAACATACAAAAATGCTCAAGTTTTAGAGGCGGTTTTAGCACGCACATGGCTAACCTGTTGTCTGGGCTGAGTAACTAACGATGTCAAGTTTTCTGATAATGCATTTTTTGAAATGACATATGTAAAAGATTAACAGATGCTACAAGAAATATTATAAAGGTGGCAATTGATTCTAACACAGAAATAGAAATGAGCCTGCTGAAGCGTTGATGACACGGGAGCGTGGATTGGCCACAACTGTCCCACTCCTGATGTGGAGCCTGGCCTCTGCTGCACTGAGTGTTGTTGGTCTGCCTGGTTTCTCTTTAGCTTTCTCCTGTGAGATACAGTCCAGCTCAGAGAGAGCAGAAATCAGAAGAAACTTGGGAGATGTGAATATCTTTTCTGTTGGCATCTTTCAGAGTTGCTTTTCATCAGGGAGATACGAGAAACTCAAATCTCCTATAAAGGAAAAACAGAGGCTGTGCTTATAGAACAGTTCTGTTCCTTTGTCTTTCTCCCTCCCCCCTTTCCAGTGCTGGCTGATGTTTATAAAGTACCAAGTTCCTTCTGCTTTGCTGGAGGATGGGGAACAGTTTGGTTTTATGTAAGTTTAGATCATAAAACTACTAGGTTGGAATTTTAGCTCTGGTCTGTACAAAATCCAAATGTTTGCTGCAGGAGTGTGTGGTGGTGTGCTAGTTGAACTGAACCACCATGCCTTTTCTAGCATTTGGGCAAAATGACTGTTTTCCTAGAGAGATGATATCTGATAATTTCTCCTCTTCTGCTCATCAGTAATATTTGACCTGGATACCACTTACAGTGACAGTTGATGTAGTAGAACTTAGGAGAGAATTTGGTTGCAAGTTGTAAGCATCTTCTTAGTTATTTTTGAAGCAGTCTGGGTATCTACTCCAGTGAATGTAAAGATCAACTTTAATGCAATACCTATATATGCATTGAACACACAGATGATTTTCTACTGCTATGGGTATCACTACCAGGATTTATTTCTGCTTTAATGCATTGTGTTTTTCTTTGCACGATCTTTTCCACCCCTACTGGGATGCTGGTCAATAGTCAGCTGAACGTGAGCCAGCAGCATGCCCAGGTGGATGACAGGACAAGGGAAGTGATTGTCTCCCTGTACTTGGCTCTGGTGAGACTGTACCTTGAGTACTGTGTTCAGTTTTGGGCCCCTCACTGCAAGAAAGATGTTGAGTTACTGGAACATGTTCAGAGGAGCAATGAAGCTGGTGAATGGACTAGAAAACAAGATATATAAGGGAATTGGGATCTTTCAGTCTGGAGAAAAGGAGGCGGAGGGTTGACCTCATTGCTCTCTGCATCTGCCTGAAAGGAAGTTGTAGTGAGGTAGTTGTCAGTCTCTTTTCTCAGGTGACAAGTAATATAGAACATGAGGAAATGGCCTGCAATTGCAGTAGGGGAGGTTTAGATTGGGTATCAGGAAGGTTTCCTTCATGGAAGGAGTGGTTAGGCATTGGAACAAGCTTCCCATGGAGGTGGTAGAATCACCATCCCTGGAGGTATTTAAGAAATATGTGAATGAGGCACTTTGGGATATGATTTAGTAGTGGACTTGGTAGTCAGGTGGATACTTGGACTTGATCTTAAGGTTGTTTTCTAACTTAAATGATTCTACGAACTAGAACCTGAAGTGATGGGTTTCCACAGGAGTTGGTCTGTGTATGATGCTTGTATACTGTCTGGACTCACTTCTCCTAAAAAAAAAAAATAAAACAAAACAAAAAAACCCAAAAAAACCCTCCACTTTGCAATAAATAAGTAAATAAGACAAAATATAGCTTCAGCTGTTTCATTTGTTTTCTCCTAGGTTCTGTGGTCCCCAATTCAAAACCTTCCCCATCTGCTGAGTGGAGTAGCTTAAATACAGACAACCATTTAAATCAAGGATCTGCCTTGACTTCGGGAAAGGGAACTGTGGCTGGTGAAGGTCAAGGTAGGCTCCTATGTGCTTGGCTAATCTTAAAATATGGAGACTCAAGTTAATGACATCTGCTTTCCCTAAATATGCCTCACTTAATAGTACAATTGAGAGCACAGAAAGTCAAAGAATATTGCTGTTCAGGCTGCAGTGCAGTGTTTTAGGTCTTTTTTTAAAGACCTTATTTCAGGTGGTGGAGTAGATACTAATGCCTCAGAAATGCTTCCATTTGATTAGCAAGACAGCAGTTGGCATGCCCTTGAGTCCTTAGTACAGAAGAAAGTTGGATACAGAAAAGCATCCCTTGTATGCACTGTCTTGAATTTTGCACAGAACAGGATTCTTACTCCTACAGTTGTGTTGCTATTTAAAAAAGAAAAATCTTTCTCTTTAACAACAGCTGAAGGAGATGCTTTCTTACGAGACAAAGAGAAGAAAGTACGTCCGTTCTCCATGTTTGATTCTGTGGATCAGTCTGCTGGGCTGGGTACGCTAAGGAAGAACCAGAGCAGCGAAGATCTTTTGCGAGAAGCTCAGGTATGCAGGGAACAGCTCTAAGCTTTGCCAAGTTTTCCTGCATTCCATCAGATGGAGATTACTACACAGCTTTACAAAAACTGCTATCAGGAAGCTCTTTGAAAAGTCTTCTTTGAAAAAACTTCTCCTAAGGAGAAAAGTTTCTCCTACATTTTGATTTATGACATAAAATAGCAGTGTTACTTGTGCTACTGTGCATGTGGGTATTTTTTCAAAGACTGTATGTACAGAGGCGTTTTCAGAAGCATTACAGAGGCTTCTAAAATCATCTACGTACCTGTTCCATTGTTCAGTTCATCTACACCCTTCAGGTAGTTGGTTGCAGCAAGATTTCCCACCTAAATCTTGGCACAAGGGAATGATCTGATTGAGTAGGTGTGGAGTAACATAAAAGAACTGAGGATTTCAGGTGCTCCATTGGAAACAACTTCTTTCCTACAGATTCTAATAAGTCCTCAGCTACTTTTAGAGTAATTACTGTGCCCAGTCATCACTTGAAATTTTGAACATGGCTGCTACAGCAGGAATTCAGGAGAACAGGGTCTCTTTAGGTATAAATAAGATGATAAAATATTTGGAGAAGTCTCCTCATGTTTCCAACAGGATTGTAAACAGCTTTGCAGAGATAGTACAAGTGCTGGATGCTATGTTGTTTTTTGGGGATCTTTGGTCCTTCCCAGCAGATTTCTTAAAATGTGCTTTTTTTTTCCTTTCAGACAGCCAATAAAAACGTAACAAAGGTACCACCTCCTGTCCCCACTAAACCAAAACAGATAAACTTGCCTTATTTTGGTCAAGCCGGTCACCAGCAACTTTCTGACCCGAAATTGGATGGAAACCTACAGAAACTGCCTTTGGCTGTCGTGTCTATGGGAAGCAAACAAAAGCCAGTGGCACAGCAGCCCTCCCATCCTCAGCAGATACAACGGGTTTCTGTACCCCCTGTAGGTCCTTCCTCTAGCCAGGACCAGATTCTTCCCTCCTCCAAACAGGAGAGTCCCCCAGCAGCCGCTGTAAGACCTTTTACCCCTCAGCCATCCAAAGAGACTTCATTGCCTCCATTTCGAAAGCCTCAAACTGTGGCTGCAAGTTCAATTTATAGTATGTACACACAACAGCAGACTCCTGGGAAGAACTTCCAGCAAGCAGTGCAAAGTGCTTTGACAAGGGCACAGACCAGAGCACCACACTTCCCTAGTGGTAAGTCTGTAGCTCTTTACCTCTCTTCTGTTTTCATAAACCTCAGAGAGAGCTGTTTTCCACTTAATCTGTGGATAGTGGGTACAGAGCTGTTCTTGGGGGCAATTCAGCAAGTTAGTACAGCTGCCAGAATCTCAGGTGGATCTTGCATGTTGTAAATAAATATTATCGAAGAGCGCAAAGTACCTGTCTTCCATCTCTAAGTTAATTCAATAATGATGGTAAGCCTTGTTGAGTTCTGTTTGGTTGATTCTACTGTTGTGCTTCTCTGCCTTAGGCAGATGAATCAAGTTGCATGTTCTTGATAGGCTTATCGATCAGGTTTTCACAGTTTTCTTCCCTACCATTCTCTGACTACTCCTTAGTGTATGGCAAGCCTGTGATGGCAGGAGCAGGTGTACAGAATCAGCTGCCGCAGACAGAGAACATCTACTCAAACCTCCAAGGCAAGCCAGGCAGTCCAGAGCCCGAGATGGAAACGACAGCCTCTGCTCATGAAAATCACGAAACAGAGAGAATCCCCCGTCCCCTCAGCCCAACCAAGTTGCTGCCTTTTCTGTCCAATCCATACCGCAACCAGAGTGATGCTGATTTGGAAGCGCTACGGAAGAAGCTGTCCAATGCGCCCAGACCACTGAAGAAACGTAGCTCCATTACTGAGCCAGAAGGACCTAACGGCCCCAATATTCAAAAGCTGCTGTATCAGAGGACTACTCTGGCTGCTATGGAGACTATCTCAGCTCCATCACATCCCTCCAAACAGACGGCATCTGCTGTCAGTCCTGAAAGCCCAGTGGAAATCCCAAATCCTTATGCAAGTGCAGAATCAGAGAAAGAAACTGTTTCTTCTATGCCCAAACCAACCATTGCCGAGGAAGCAGAAAATATACCAGCAGATCAGAGCGAAGCTGTTCTTCCCTCCACTGGTTTAGACCCAGTACCTGAAGGAGTATCAGATAGTGATGAATCCATGCAGCCAAAAATGGAAGAACCGAGCCATGAGGCTCCACTACCACTGGAAGTATACATGGAGGAATATCCTCCATATCCACCGCCTCCATATCCATCAGGGGAGCCGGAGAGCTTGGGAGAGGACTCATTCAATATGCGGCCTCCTGAAGTTACAGGGCAGTTCTCCTTGCCTCCTGTGAGTATTGGCTAGTCTATAACTTGAGCGCTCTGTAAGTCACCCTAAGCTCTGCTGTAAACCCTGTCTTTTCTATTATAGACATTAAGTGGATGTAGGAGAACTGTTGTGCAAACAGGCTAAAAGTCTGTCTATGGGTATCAGTTTTTATCTCCAAATTGAATGACAGTAATGAAAAGCCTCTAATCTCTGAAATGAATGACGTGATGAAGTTTAAATGGAATTTGATACACAAATAGAACTCTTCTGAGCTTTCTAAAATATTCCTTATAGAAGTCTGCTTGTTACATCCGAACTATACTTCCTTCTTAGAGAAATTAAACTCTTTTTGAGGCAATACATATTTCAGAGCATTTAGCACTATTGCTCATATGAGATGGAAACTAATTCCCTTAATCCTGGATTGCATTTGTTTATTTGTAAGTGCATTGCTTGAAAAGTGAGGGGAAATGGACTCCTTTAGTTTCTGTTTTAGTAACTCATTTGGAGGCAGCTGCTTGCATTTTCTCTACTGAGATGTTTTCTGATGAATTAATTTATTTAGAAACTTTAATTTGACATCAGTTAGTTCTCAAGTTAAATGGAGCCCCTTTGGGCTAAGGTTAGGCAGCATTTTACAGTCTTGTTTGTTTGGGAAATATATATTTCTGTGTGTGTAGTACGGTGTTATCTCACTGTTGTAGAACAGAAATTTTTAATACTTTTGATTCCTCTAAGAGTTTCTTTCAAATTTATAATGAAGAGAATTTTAATAACCACATACATGAAAGCATTTTTTTCCTCCGTCACTTCAATGCTGAGGAGTTAAAAGCTTTAGCGTGCTTTTTTAGCCTTGGGATAGTCATTGCAAATTTTCGTGCTTTTGAGACTGTGTCCTTCCTCCCTTTAGCAAGGAAACTTGAGCAGTAGGATTTCCTAAATTGTACAAACTCTGTTCTGGTTGGCTCTGTAGTAGTTCTGCTATGATGAGAAGAAACCAGCCCAACTTCTCAACTTCATATTTAAGATCTGGTTTGTGCTGACTAGGTCTTTCTTTAAAAAGCCTGTGCTTTTGATATACACATAAGTCAGCAGGCAAGAGAGTATTTTCTGGGAATCTCTTCTTATAAAACTTTAATCTTCGCATGTTTGCTCTTGCAAAACATGAGTCATTTCTATTCATCTTTGCTTGGACATCTGTTGGAAATTTGCATAGCCTTATGAATAGTGTTTATTGCTGCTGCACAGCCAGCTGGGGAGAGCGCTGATTTAATGTATGCGTATTCTCTACAGGAAAGTGTACAAATTAAGCTACAGAAATACTTGCTTTCCAGTATCACTGGGGGCATCTAAAGCTCTTCTACATTTGGTTCTACAGTCTTTCCAGAATCATTTTCCTTAACCGTTTCTTTTCCTGTTAACCTCTGCTTAACTTAGCATCTCAGCTTAAAAAAAAAACAAAACAAAACCCAAAGAGACTGTGTTACTTCATACAGTCTTTCAAGCTGCTTCTTTTGTGTAACAGCCCTGAGAGTTAATGCTAAAATAATCTGAAAACAATTTTTTTCCTGATTTTTTTTTTTTTTTTTGGGGGGGGGGGATCTGAAAGTTTTGGGATTTTGAGGAGTTTGATCAAGGTGTCGTTTGGGTTGAATATAGGAACCTTGCCTGGAGACAAAGGCAGAGATCTGTCATAGCTTGCTATGTTCATTATGTATGGGGAAGTGGTAGAAAATAGCCTATTTCACATTAAACACTGCCTTAATTGTTTATTTCTGCTGTTGTTCTCATGTGCGTGATTTTGTATTCTTGTTCTTCCAGTAAAAATGTCCTGTAACTGTGTTACCTTCTCACAGGGGAAGAGGACGAACTTGCGTAAGGCCGGCTCTGACAGAATTGCTCATGGAATGAGAGTAAAGTTCAACCCCCTTGCACTGCTTCTGGATTCATCGTTGGAGGGGGAGTTTGACCTCGTGCAGAGAATCATTTATGAGGTACAAATGATAGACTTGAGTTGAAAAGGACTCTTGAAGTCATCTAGTTCAACTCAAATGCTACGTTCTAACAGAAAGAATAGCAATCCCAGTTCAAACTGGAATGTCACAGCTTTTCTGGATGGGGTTGAGAAGCTAAAATAGTGTGTAACAGAGATCTGCCCTTGAGAAGATGAAAAGCAGTCCTAGCAGGAAACAGCCACTTGGATGCTGGTTTGTCTGTGTTAAATCCATGTTGGGTATTTAGCACCAAGACTGTAAATGTGCAGGATTTATCACCCATTTTCTTACACAGTATTTTTGCCTCCTACTCAGATAAATTGTGCTTATAGTCAAATAGGCAAGTCTTTGAAATTCATTATAAAACCTTTTACTATGTTACCTGTTTACTGTTTCTCTGAACCAGTGTAGGTTCTCACTGTTAAATGGAGGCTAAAAGCTTATATTTAAATCTTCTGGTGAGATGGGTTACTGCTGCAGTTTTCTTTCTGTTGCTGATATCCTCCGTAGAATTATGGCTCAAAATCCTATTTCAGAAGAGAATTGCTCACTTTTGTACATGCACAGGCATTTATTGTAGAGCGAGAATCTGAATGGTTCCTTTTTCTGACTGGGTAGGTTGAAGATCCAAGCATGCCCAACGATGAAGGGATTACTGCGCTGCACAACGCTGTGTGTGCCGGGCACACAGAAATTGTGAAGTTCCTGGTGCAGTTTGGTGTGAACGTGAATGCTGCAGACAGTGATGGATGGTAAGGCTTTCTTTAAGTGGTACCTTATGGGTGCTGTCTGCAAGCCCACAGCTGACTGTGCTCTGAGCAGTGTGTAGTGCCACAAACTTTCCTCAGTTCTCTTTCCAGTACTCAGACGATGTAAGAATGAGACCAAGTAGAAAGCCTACAACCTACACTCTAGGCAAGTAACAGTTAGTGAGTTGCAAATACTTCTTAAAGGATGCTAGGTAGCTTATTGATAGAAGTCTATGGGAAGGCAGTGATTTACTCATTTGCTGTACTGTTACAGTACAGGTGTCACCTGTAACAGAAATGTCTAATGCCCAAGACTGAAAAAAGATGCTGCTTGTCCCTTAGTTTCATCAGTTATTCCAATTACCTGTACTTGTCACCAGATGGTGTTTTGAAGTCATTGTCAGTTTTGTAATAGGCTGTGATTTCAGGAGGATTTCTGAGTGTGGGTTATTCCTTTTTTTTCTGTTTTTTTGTTTTTTGTTTTTGTTGCTTTCTTATTGCCTTGGTGACCATTAGAAAATGGATTAGAAAAGCATAATGTAACTGTAGAGATTCATATGCAACTTTAGGGCTCAGGCAGCTCTTGGTGGTAACCCCTGAACTGTGAAAAGCAATTGTTCTTGCCATCCTGGCTTAAGTGCTTTGGGTAGGAAGTCTTCAGTGATATATAGTACTGATTGCTGGTGGTCACACATGAAGGAGCCTCTAAGCACTGCTATGAACAATAACTTTCTCATCTTCTTGGCTTACAGGACCCCATTGCACTGTGCAGCATCTTGCAATAATGTGCAGGTGTGCAAGTTCCTGGTGGAGTCAGGCGCGGCTGTATTTGCTATGACCTACAGTGACATGCAGACAGCTGCAGACAAGTGTGAGGAAATGGAGGAAGGCTACACACAGTGTTCCCAGTTCTTATACGGTAGGTGATGACAACATCCCGGGTAACCAGGTCTCCTGTTTCCTTCCAGAGAGGGTCCACATTTTCCATAGTCTTCCTTTTATTCCTGATGTATTTACAGAAGCTTTTCTGGTTGCCCTTGATGTCTCTAGCCAGATTCAGTTCTGTCTGGGATTTAGCTTTCCTTACCTGACCTCTATCTGCTAGGACAGTTTCTCTGTATTCCCTCAGGCTTCCTTCTAGTGTTTGAGTTTGTCCTTGTTATCTATGCAGACCTCTTGATGTTTTTACCTGGCTTCCTCTGTTAGGATGCATTGCTCCTGAGCTTGCAGGAGGTGATTCTTAAATATCAACCAGCTATCTTGGGCCCCTCTTCCCTCCAGGGATTTAAGTTATGGAACTCTACCAAGCAGGCCTCTGAAGAGGCCCAAAGCTGCCCCTGAGCTTCACATTCCCTTACAGTCCCCACCTTGTTGGCAAGAACAAGGTCCAGTACAGCACCTCTCCTTAAGGACTCCCCTATTGCCTGGAGAAGGAAGTTATCTTCCGTGTATTCCAGGAACTTCCTGCATTGCTTATGCCCTGCTGTGTTGTCCCTCCAACAGATATTGGAGTGGTTGAAGACTTAACTAAAAGCAAGCAGATGTTCCAGGCATAGGTCTAAAAGGAATCTTGTTTTAAAGGTCAAAAACAAAGTTAACACAGACAGAAAATGGCACCCAGGCAGTAAGATGAAAGTGGTAGTCAGCATAAGCAGGTATAGTTGTCTCCCTGTGACAGAGAGAGATGACTGATGAATTAAGAGTACAAGCAAGTGTTTCTTGCTCGTCACTTATGTATGGAAAATGTGAAAACCAGTGTGAAAATCTTACCTCTTATCAACTAATGCTCTACTTGTGCTTTCTGTTACCTCACGTTATCTGAATATGATGTAAGGAAGAAATCTGTCTGCTGTGTGCAAAGGCTAACTTTGCAGTACCGCCTGTTCCCTGGCTGACTTTTGGTAGGCTGGTGACAACAAGGAGCTAAGTGTGATTGATAGGCATTAAGATATTTTTCCTGGACTGCTGTACAGCAGTCTTTCCAACTGTCTTTTTTCAATCTTTTATATTGAGCTGCTGTGTATTTTTCATATTGCAGGAGTACAGGAGAAAATGGGAATAATGAACAAAGGAGTGATTTATGGACTGTGGGATTATGAGGCTCAGAACGATGATGAGCTCTCAATGAAAGAAGGAGACTGCATGACAATCCTGCGCCGGGAGGATGAAGATGAGATTGAGTGGTGGTGGGCACGGCTGAATGACAAGGAAGGCTACGTTCCCCGCAATCTGCTTGGGGTGAGTCCTCATTTTTGGAGTCAGTTTAAAAAACCAAAATGTTATGTGGAATATTCATGACATTCTTCTCACACATCTAAGTTACATGTGGTTTAAAAAGTGCAAAGGCAGGAGTTGAAGTTCTCTGTTTATTCCATAGGAGAGTGAAGTCACACCCTTTGTTTAGATACCCACTAGATTATATTAATGGGGACACAGAACACGCATTGCTGCTGTGCTGTACATATCAGATTGTAATACTAACCTCGTCTCATTATCTGAAAGGAAAAAAGTAACTTATCTGAACATGATGTGCACGTAAGGTTTTGTGAAGTATGTGAACAGGGCTTCGCCTCTTTTCAGAAGTGGTACATGAGTAGGCACAATAGACCTGCAGAACAGACACTTAGATTAAGAACGAGTCATCCCTTTCTCTGCTACCTCTTTTTTTTAAAACAAAAACAATTGTGTGCAAATAATGGATATTTTCAGTTATTTCACCATATTTCTCATGGCCTGCTTGCTAGAAAACTGCAGCAGATGGGCACTTATTAAAAATTCTTTTATCTACATATCCAGCATCCCTGCTGCAGGAGATGAGAGTTTCAGCTGATGCTAAAGATTAACTGCTGTGAATTTTAGCTGATTGATGTATGATGCTTGAAATAGGCTGATTTTCCTTCCTCATGGAGATAGTGTGTATTCCTAAGCTGCTAGACTTTGAAGAGCTACTTTATCTAATGCAAAATTAGTTTTCATTTCTATATCGTTTTCAGGTCACTCTACCCACAAGGTAATGTAAAATACTGCATAAGGGAAAATTTCTGCTCAGTTTTTCCTCTCCAAATGTAAACATTTCTAAACTGAGAGTAGCCTCTGCCCTGCATAATAAAGTCTCTTTATTTTTTCCTGCCCTGTGTTGAACTGGGCATGTGCAGCTTCTTCTTGAACTTGCACACAGCCTTGAGCACAGGTGTGCAAGAATAGAGGAACACCTGTGCTTCTGCAATGATAATTATGAAAAGTACAAGGCAGCACAACTCAGACTGGGGATCACTCCTTCTTTACGCAGCACAATCCCAACAGGACCTTTGGAATAACTACCCTGTTCAGTTGTTCTAGTATCACCACCTGAGTATTCTATTTGCTAGTCTCAAAAAACAACTCCTGGGCTCTTAATATTGCAGCTGAAATCCAGGCTAAGGTGTTGAGCCTAGATAAAAATGTTTGGTAGTTCACTATATTAAGTTGTACTTTTATCACAGCTTCTTCATCCTTTTGCAGTTGGGTACACTGAAGAAAAGCAAGGATGAATTAATCTGCCTCAGTACTCTGCCCTTCTTAGTGACTCAGTAGCTTACTAAGCTGTGCAAGAACTCTAAAATTGAATCCAAATAGGATGATACTGTCAATACTGACTGCTTAATACCAAATAAAATCTTTTTGAAGACTGACTTCATCTCTATTGGGGTGAAATCGCAGTTATCAGGCTGAGACAAATCTTTTGGGTGAATTTGCTGGTCTTCTATTAATCAATTATTAGCTTATTGAGCTGCTTGCTCAATTAAGAGCAAGAAGAAAGCTAGAGCCTTCCCCTGAATGGGGAAGAGAGTATCTTTAAGAACTTTACCTGAAAAACAGCAGTATGTAATGTAGATTTGTTGTACCTTAGAGCACGGAGGATGCATTCTTCCTAACTGAACGAAGTGCATCCTTCTATTTCTGTACACCAGTAGCCATGCTTTGCAGAGTAGGAGTTGCTCTGAAGCCCTCTTCAAGTGAGGTCTAAGAGCTTCCCAAGCACTCAGCTCTTCTGTGTACTGCATCAAGCACATAGCTGAAGGGCTGTGGGGTGGCAGATACTGATTAACAGCCAGGCAATTGGGTGAATTTAAGTGGCTACTCACTATCTGCTAACTAAGGTGTAGCTTTTACATTTCTGTGATCTTTATGCAGCCAGATGTTTCCAGATGGCCCAAAGCTGTAGATCTGTAAAAGCTGATGTGCACAAAGAGACTGAAAACAAAACACTTCAGTACCTATTTCCCTGTATAAAACAGACAAAAAATCCAATAATTCACTGAGCACGAAAGTCTCTTGACTTACAAACCACACAGTTCTCCTAGCCCACCCACCTGGGCAGAGCTGGTCTGTGCTTTTCAATGCCTTCCTTTTGTACTGACAAGGTTAGTAATTTTTAAGCTTGCCCAAGGATGCTGAATTTACTTTTGTTAGTGCTCTGAGTATTTTCTGTAAGTATGCTTTTCCTTCGTAGGATTATATTAGAATTGTGTTACCAAAGAGAGATTAAAAGAAAGTAACCTTTCTAAGCACTAAAATTTTAAATCCCATTTCTGTTTTACCCTCAGCTGTACCCAAGGATTAAGCCTAGACAAAGAAGCTTGGCATGAAGCAGCAGAGATGCCAGATTCTTGAAGTACTTGCTAATTGTGGATGACTTACAAAGAAAAAATTCATTCTGTGTTGGTTCCAGTATCATGAGACTTATTTCAATGACAATGTAATTTGAAATGATGAAGAATGTGCTTTGAAAACAAATGAAGGATTGATACTTTAGCAAATAGACGAGGGCATTCTACAAGCTGAAATAATGCTTGCAAGCAAACAGAATTATTCTGCCTGCGGTCTAAGCAAGCCTAATATTGAGGTACGCGCTCTGATTTCTCCAAACTTGGCAGAAAAGACTTTCACACTTTTCTGTGTTAAGTACAAGAACCTTTTCAGTTGACCATTGAAGGAGTCATCATGAGACAGACAACCAGCTTTGTCCAAATCTATCCCGAGGCTTTTTCCAGATGGGAGAAATTAGAAAAGTACGTGCCCAGCACCCAAATGCTTATTGTTGGAAGCAGAACGTTTGCTGAAGCAGTGAAATTGAAGTGCATCTGAGCAGTGGAAAACATGTGACCAATCCAGTAAGCAATAACTTCTAAAATGCTGTAGCATCTTAGGAATTCTGTGTATTCAAAATATTATGTGCTGTAACAGACAACGTAGTTTTAGATTCCTCTTTTTGCAAAGAGTCTCATGTATTTATTGCCTTTTTTTACTTTTAAAACTAAATGTAGAAACTTTCTGTAGTCCTTGACAACTTACTTGTTTTTATTTGACTGTGATACCATTAAACTTTTGTCTCCTCTTAAGTTCTACCTCTGGGTGCTTTCCTGTAAAGCTTCTATTAGACCATCTGAAAACGTTGACAGTATGACACACTGCTGTTCTACATTATGGTCACATTCAACTACTTTCTCTATTCACACACACTCCACCAATTAATTAAAGATTGTCTTTCTGTATTTAAGCCTTAACTGATAGTTGCATACAACCTGTGTTAACCTTACCTTCTAAGGGATATGTTTAAAAAAAAAATCCTTGAACAAAGTATTTTCCAAATACAGATTTCCAGTGGAAATATTGTTTATAGCCATCAGTTCAGGAATAATCATTTGGTAATAAATGTTATTTAGAAGAAAGTATCAAATACTTCCTCAAAGGTAAGGAATTTGTGATGTACCTCTGCCTCACCTTCAGGCTTGTGCTTTCTTACTGGGTAAGTCCTCACTTCTTTCTCAAAAGGTTTCCCTAAGTAAAGGAAATTGTTACTTAAAAAAAAAAACAAAACAAATTCTCCAGTGGATGAGGTTCTGTCAGCTGTAGTGAGAACTCTGCTTGTGTTCACAGCCTCTCTGTTATAACAGGTCAGGTATGGGGTGTATATAGGAGTGATCATCTTTCTTGAAAACGTAGTTTTTCAAGCACTGATCTTTTTAAGTGTCAGGCTATCTAATACTGCATTAAGAGGTGTACATTCAGTGTCTGTTAGTGCCTAATCTGCTCCAGAATGTGGTCTTTTTTCCATATTAAAAAGCAACTGGTTCTGTTCTGGACAGCTGAAGCTCTGCATATATTCTGCAAGACTCTCTCCCAAAGAAATGTTGCTTGTTTTCAGAAACAATAAGGATCTCGCAAACCTTATTTCCACTGTTATCTTTTTATTTAAATACTTTCTTGTATTTCAAAGGAAGATAAAAGATGCAGGAATTCAAGACCTGAGAGCATGTGCTTTATCTGGTGAGAGCTGAGTTGCCGACAGCCTCTTCCCACTTCAGGGATATCAATGGTCAGGATGCAGAGGCTTGCCTTCAGTTTGTTTAAATGTGTTACTTGCTACTCAAATCCTTCAAAAAATATTTAACCTGAATGAATAATGCTGAAGCTTAACAGAAAACACACACGGCCCCACGTCTTGCCTGAACACCTGTGTTCTGAGATGTTGCAATACCATCCCCTTTCAGATATGCGGGACCTTGTGGTGCTGCTATTACAAAAGCCCTTACTCAAGCATAATGATCTTTCTTCCCACATTACATAGGAAGATATTAGTAAAGAAATATTTTCAAAAGTTGCACTGAGGATTTATACAGTAATAAAGCTGTACAGAGGGTACATAGGATTATATAAAGACTATTAAACCTATTAAACAAGGTTGCAGATTCTTCTGCCATGGAATTAGCTCTTTCCTCCTTGTAAGCGTGTGCAAAGTTCCCGTTTGTAAGTTAAGGCACGTGTAATTTAGCATGTATGTATTTTTTGCTTTGTATGCTGTTTGATTATCTGCACCTGATCTTCGTCTTTTTGAAGCATCTTGGGCTGATGGCAGTAGTTCAAATGACAGTGAAGAAGAGCCACTATGAGAGAGAAAAATGACCTGAAGTTTAATGAAAAATACCCAGAGCATGTGTGCGTTTCTACTTCTACCATGAGGAGTATAAATATTATTACAGAAGTAACTTTAAGATGTGACCTGAATGATTTAAATTTATCTCAATTATTGTAGAGGAACTTCAGAATGATACATGCATTCCTCATTTTGGTCCGGATATAAGTTGTTACCTGAACTTCAATAGCAGGTTAGTTTTCTCCTAGCTCTCCACAGGACACACATAATGGCGGAGAAAGCATGTGTAGTCCATCCTGTGAGTACTCCCATGCCTATATTTTACCCCATTATTGACAGAAAAGGCAGGGAAGAGACCTACACAAGTTTCAGCCAAAATTACTTCCAGTAAATGAGTGGTTTCTGGTTAAAATATTGCATCTTATTTGGGACTGGCTATAGGTACAGCTTAGAAAAGGATATTTCTCAAGACAATTATATATGTTAAGTTTATATTGCTTGTATGAGAACAGATACCCAGCCATAACTAGTCAGAATAGAGTGGGACACTCTTTGCTGTTAACTCCCTCCACTCCTAAATAAGAAAAGAACCTTTTAGAGCTGAATGAACTTACATTAATGAGGTTCAATTCTATTGTTCCAGTTTTCTCGGTATCCAGTTTTCTAAACATTTCTGTGGAATGAGAGAGAGATAGTGGAGAAAATTGAATGTAGGGACCAACTGGAAAGATTTCCTTTTCCCCACGCTTCAGCTCAGAGAGGAATTTATGGCAACAGACTTCATCCTGAGCTAAAAAGTGCCACTGTGAAGTCATCCCACTAAAGACAGAAATATTGTATCTGCAAGCCAGTGTACAAGAACTACTTGCCAAATAGGCAGAAAAAGAGACTGAACATTTGCAGTAGTTCTGTCTGTAATATTGTCAAATGTTAATCTAAAACAGCTTTCAGCATTCAGTAGCCTTATATGGCTACTCATAAGGCAAAGCAACAGAGTTTGGTTTTTAAACCTGTACTCACTGAACAAGGTTTCCAACCGAATCAAGCACCGGACAAAATTATCAAAGTCAATGATGAGATCTTCATCGGCAAACCGAGCCACAATGATTTGATGTAACTGGCAGTTCAGCTTGAACCCTGTAATATAATGCCAAGGATTGGAGAGAAAAAAAAAAAGGAAAAAAAAGGAAAAAAAAAAATTTTTTTTTTTTCAAAAAACCCCAACTATTGCCAGAAAGTTAAAGTGCTACTGTTGGTTGAATTGTCAAATTCTAAGGAGTATCTACTCTATTTAGGAAAATCTACCACCCCCTCCTCATTTGTAGTTATTTAAGCTCCTGACAGTGTCATGTGTTCTTCCTATGGTGCATACTCCCACATTTCATTGGCAAACTGACTCTTGTAATGCTACTGTGAGCATCATGCCTTGGTCAAGCTGCCTCCCTTCCCTAGGTCACAGTATCCCTGGTGAAGAATCTAGACTAAATAGAAGTCTTTCAGGTCTGGGTGAACAAGATTTTTCAGCTTAGAAATCATGTACTGGAGTGCAGTGAGCATCTGCCACCTCAGCTTGAAAGTGCTATAGTACTAAAAAGACAAATACCTGCAGCTTCCAGCGCTCTCCTCATCTCATACGAATTCATGGTTCCAGATCGATCCACGTCAATTTCCCTGTAAATTTTCTGCAGGACACAAAACCCAAAGTCAAAACTTGTCAACAGTTCAGAGTGCTTTTTGGCTTCAGTCAAAATGGTGAAGAGAAGCTGGCAGCTGTGGATGCTGAGGGCTAGAACCTTGGGACTGAGGAGACAAGGTTGCAAGAGACAAGTTGTGCACCTTCCCGATGGTGTCACAGCACTGGAATGTGTGGCTGCCACACAACTTCTGGTCAGCGTGGCCTCAAGCAAACAGCATAGGGCTTTCAAGCAAAACACTCCGAGCCAACCAGATTATTTTCCTGCTACTTCATGTTTTGTAGAACTCTGGAGAGTTTTGGTTGTGCTCTGAGTTTGCCAGGCAATTGACCAGCTTCAATTAGAACTGACTTGGCCTAGTGCATACATTCGGCTGCTGTTCTTGGGTTTCCCTTTCCAGTCTGCTCTGATCCTCTGAAACTAAGCGGATCACCAGTAGGGAAGAGGCCTCATCTCCCTCAGAGTGGAAGGTATTATTTACCAATTTCACTTAAATAGAGCACAATTTACAGTGATCACGCATAAAGGAGCTGCATGCAAAAACTTACAATTAAAATCTCTGATAGCTATACATTGAACAAGGCAAAACAATGCATGTTTTATTATATGTTCTCCCCTAAAAAGTTGTGTCTTACCTGATATTTCTGAATCTTTGTCCAGAGCGTGTGGAACTCCTTCAGCCCCAGTTTTCCACTCCCATCATTCTTGTTGGAGTCAAGGTAATTTCTTTGGAAGTCAGAAAAAGGGTTTTCCCTCTCTGTGCTGGGCTAATTAACACAAGTGCTTGTGACTTAATTGCATTTTTTAAAAAGTATTAAGAAAAGGATGCGAGTCCTCTCTAGAGCTGAAGTTTTGTTTGTTTCCTTTGCTTAAACAAACCCGTCCTGTTGAATACACAAACTGTTCTCCAAGGCTTCTTGTCTTTCTAAATCAATAAAGCGACTGATTCCTTTAAACTGTGATCAGTTCACAACCCCTTCTTGCTCCTCCTCTGGTAATTCTTTGCCTTTTCAATAGATGTATAAAGCAGCAGATATGATGCCATTTTGCTCTCCATAGTTGGTTCAACACCTGCAGTTACAGGAGTTTGTAAGTCTAGGTTATGGACAGGAAAAGACACAACCAAGCCTGCTATTTAGAGAACTCTTGCACAAACAGCTAACAAAAGAACCTGGTCATTCAGTGCTTCCCTCCCCGAAACAACTGACTAGTCTGTACTGACTGCTAACACAAAATTTTAGCAGATAATCGTTTTGTTTGGTAATTTTCCATTTATTTCTGAGTACACAGGTCAACTCCCACTGAACAGAGAAGCTGGATGGGTCTAAGAATAGTTACGAGTCCTTCATCCTACACTTTTGTGCTTATTCTTGGATGTAGAAACTCCTAAAAATCAGCATAGTCTCTGGCTCCTATTATTTGCTTGCTTCATTTCCTGTTTATTAAGTCCTTATGGCTTTACAGTGCCTTTCCCGACACCAGCCAGATAACAAATTGTGTAAGTACAGCCAGCTGTGCACATCTAAACTACTAGCCATGGCTATCCACACCCTGCTGAGAGCCTCCTGTTCCCAGCAAACCTCACTCTGGCATCAGCTAAACCATAATACACAAGACTTTAGAGCAGATGGCCCTGTCTAGAAATGGAGTTTCCCCCAGTGCCTGAGAGAATGTGTGTGCCATGGTCAGCAGCCAAAGCAAGGACTGCAGCTTTTATCTGGGGTAACCAGGGCAAAAACAGCTTATCTGCCTCCGGAGGCATTGCAAAGGCAGCAGCTCACCTACTTCAGGCAGAAAAATAGCATCCTGGAACAGCCTTAAAGGATACATCTAGCAGGTCAACCATTATTTTGCATGTCTCGATGCTAAAGCCATCAGATTTAATATCTTGGCCTGTAAAGAAAGAGCAAGAGATGGGATTATGGCTGCACACCATACCAAAGGACCTTCCTCCCTTGCCTGGGAGCTCTGTAACCAGTGTACACGCCTCCACCATTAATTGCATGTCTCTTCAGGGACTTCCATTGCAACTGGCAAGATGACGTTTTCATTTTGGTACATTTTTTATTTCTCCATAATTTGTGCTTAGCACTTTGCCTTGTGTGTGGCAAGTTACTCAATGGCAATCTGGCGTCTCCTTCAAATCTGCCCTTATGACGAGGTGTTCTATTGTATGGCTGCCATGGTCTGGGCCAAACCAGTGCAGCAGGCGGTAGGGAATGCCTGCCTGCTGCTCTGGGAATTATGAACAGCATCCTCAGCCTTTGGGATCTAGTAGTTGCATTGGTACCCCTTCTAAGGTAAGATAGTCCTTAGAAATAGTTCTGGTTTTGTACAAGAGAGGAACACAGCACTGAAGCAGACAAATGGATGCTAATAAACAGCCATCTTTTTCCTGACAGAGAAACTTTAGTGTGAAAGTTTGCTGTGATATTTCCTCAAGCAAACAGCCCAGTTAGTCTGGTTTGTAGGTATGCCGCAGAAACAAGAGACAGAGATAAAGCCTTCCTGAACCTGTCTACTTACAAAGACAATGGACAACATGGACTTTTGACCTGTGGAGGTCAATGCTGGGTAGCCTCGTTCATCAAATCAAGCTTGGTAACCTGTAATACACCATTGCTGACTGGCTGATGCACGTAGCACAGCCCTGGCTTCCTAGTTAAGATTCCACTTTGGAAATCAAAGAGAACTCCTTCTCCAGTGCTTAGCCTTAGCTGAGCTCTGGATGACTTCACAGAAAACCCAATCTGAAGTTGGGCTGCTGTTGTAGAGCTCTGAATCCTGGCTCTGCCAACAGGCAAGTGATGGGACTTGGGAGCTGCAAACAGTACAGGAACTGCAGAGGCACAAGTTGTTCAGTCATGGTCTCAACAGGTCCTCTCCAGCAGAAACTGTTCCCAGATGCAAAATCTTTCAGGAAGGAAATCAGTTTTCTTGCAGAGACAAATTTCTTTGAGAACAAATTACTCATTTAAACGTCTTTTCACTTGGGACATCAATGTGATCTCCTGGTCCCTCAACCAGTATCACTAGGGGCAATGTTTCATGTCAGGTTTGAGTCCTGCATGGTTCAATACCATGTACCAGCAATACCTTCCCCTGATTACTACCAAGCACTAATTGCAGAACCACAGAACCATCTAGGTTGGAAAAGACCTTCAAGATCCTCAGGTCTAACCATCCACCTGCAATATCAAGTCCCCTCACAAAGTCAGCCCATCTTTCTGGCAGTCAGTTCCCTATACCAGACACTGGAATAAAAGGCACCTGTATGCAGCAGGCATGCAAACACACCCCACTGGAGCACACACCCTGTGATACGTGGACACAGCCCAAATGTTTCTGCAGCTCCCTGAGGCTGCAGGGCATGTGGCCCTGGCCATGTGAAGAGAGGATCTCTCACGGCCACACAGGGAGCCTGTCTGTGTCCTGAAGCACTGCTGGGGGCAGGTACTTACGCTTAGCCAAGATTTTATTCAGGATGTTGCGCAGCTCGAAGGCAGAGATCTCTGCATCCTGCAGAAAAGAGTAAAATAAGTTCTTCACTGGGAGACACAGGCAACATCTCATAAGCAGCCTCCTAATCCTTTGGGACTGATGGTCAAGATCAGCATTCCTCAGAGTTTCTGTCTGATGTGGGTGTGCTCTCACCATGAAACCCATTTGGCCAGTCTGGATCCACTGGCACCAGTGACTGGGAACTGTTCCTCTTGCACACTCACCCATTCCACCGGTAAGACATAACAATGAAATACTCACGCTTCCTGCCAACTGCCCAAAAAGCTTTTTGAAGCTAGGTTCAATGTCATCTTCACTGATCTCAGTCTAGGAGAGAGAGAGAGAAATACAGAATATGGAAAGGAGGAACTTTTCTGCCTGAGAAGGACTTAATGTGCTTCCTTGCCTCAGTAAAACACAATTTAAATGGCAAAGTTGTAGGTACAGACTGTGTTCGCTTTGATTTTGATCATTTTTAGATTTAGGGGATCCTTAGAATGTTGTTGTTGCAAACACCGAAGGATTAAGAACTTTTGCAATGGTTTTCACTAAAAAAAGTGAAAATTCTTTATCAAATTCTGTATCAAAAAAGAACACAACCAAATTCACAACTTTGCTGTTGCTGCTACACAGCTGGGCTAGCTGTCTTCATTTTAAGAAAAGACTTCAAAGTTTAAGTTCTCATCTTGGAAAAAAAAAAAAATCCCATTGCCATGCAGAGATGCATTACTAGGTGAGACATTCTCAGCCCCTGCAGCACTAAACCTATGGTGAGCCACTTCCTACTCATGGAAACAATATCCCATGAAAAAGTATACCTATGGCTAAAGGCTTGTGCTCCCAGATTCCTGGACAGCAAAGGGAATTTCCTATGGCTTCAGTTATCTCTGCAGGCAGCACCTGATTCTGGGCACCCGGAGAGCCCAAGTTCCCCGCCTCAGAAAAGAGACAACATTTGTTTCCGTTATTGCTTATGATGTTTCTGCTCACTTTTCTGGATGTTCAATTATGCATATCCAAAAATCTGTTTCCAAAGTGGGATAAGTTCTTGCTAATGCCTGCAGAAAAATGCCATCTGCCTGGGCTGCACAGGGAGCAAGACATTTATTTGTGGCAAAATTTTCTCAATTTAAAATATTTAAAACATACCTCTTCAAAATTGGCCTCTATTTCATCATCTATAACCCTAGAAAGATAAGGAAATCGATATTAAAAACAAAATAAGTCACTTTTCTGATTCAATTACTTTAAGATCCAAATTCTTTAAATTACAGAAGTAGCAATGCATGTTCAAAGCTGAGAGGTTGGTGGAGTGAACCACAGACACACTGACATCGCAGTATTCTCATTAGTATAGAAAATACGCAAGGGGAGGATGATTTGTGCTTGCAGTGAAGGAGGTAAGTTTCTGTGAAAGATCTCCCACCCCGTCCCAAGGCCCCAGCCCATGTGCTGTATAGGATATGCCACACCTGCAGCCAACGGTGTGCTTTGAGCCAGCTCTATTAAAACCCAGCTCAGTGTTATTAAAGGCAGCAGTTGGCTGAATAATTGTCTTGGTTTTTTCCCAGCAGGATTTCAGAGATGTGGGCTGTTCCTCGTAGTCAGCGTGCTCACCACTAATGCAAAGCACGTCTTTCTGTGGCTTTCTTGTTTCCACAGATCAGCCTGGGCTGTGGGACACAGCTGGCTACAATCCAAAGACTAAAAGCATCCATCCAGACAGAAATTACTGTAAAATAAACAATAATCATAACAAACCATCCCATTCCTAGTAGGGGATCATCTGTAGCACAAAGCTACGTACGTTGAGTTTGCGTTTTTTTCTGAGAAGACTCGGAGGCAGAAGTCTCCATTCAAGTTGGGTTCAAAGGTAGAGGGCACGATGATGTATTCTCCCGCGGGGAGCTTGAACCGGTTCAGCACTTCCCGGAGGTTGATGAAGGTGTTGGATTTTTCTCTTGCTTTGTTAGTCAGGAAAAAATTTTTGCTCAGATGAATATTCGTCTGGCCAGAAAACTTACGGAAAGCAAGAAAACAGAGAAAACCTATCATTTGCATGTATTTGTTCTTCTTAGTTACAAACACAATAGAGATGACAACTAGCTAGGTGTGAAGAGAAAAACGTAAGTTCCAGCAAAATGAAAGAGAAAAGAGAAAGGGAGTGGGTGTCTCACACCACAGTACTCCTGTGTTGCAGACCATCTCACTACGGCATTCAGGTAATGCTTATGTTCAGCAGATTGTGAAGAAATCTGACAACTCTTTTTGGAGACCAGCATGATACGATAGTGACAGGACAAGGGAGAAACTGAAAGAGGAGAGATTCGGGCTACACATTAGGAGGAAATCTTTCACAGTGAGGGCAGTGAGGCCCTGGCACAGCTGCCCAGAGAAGCTGTGGTGCTCCATCCCCGGAGATGCTCAAGGCCAGACTGGATGTGGCCCTGGGCAGCCTGAGCTGGTGAGAGGTGCCAATGGTAGGAGATTGGAACTGGATGGTCTTTTAGGTCCCTTCCAGCCCAAGCCATTCTATGATTCTACAAAATTCTTTCATCCCTGATTTTACTTGAAGGCCAGATGTATTGCAGCTGATGCCTGACCCCAGGACTACTGCCACCAGGGCACTGCAGCTCTGCTCCCTCAGGGGAGCAGAGAGCCCAGTTCTGCAGGGTTCTGAGAATAAAATTAACACTGCACATTACAGAAGCGAATTTGAGTGGTGACATCTTCCAGAACAAACTCTTCTGGGCAGGGATTTAAAGACAAGCTATTTCAGATCCAGAAGCAGACAGCAGGAACATGCACTGCTCAGAAACCTCCCTTTCTCCTCTGCCCAGATTTTCAAGAATGCGAAACCCGTCAGATCTGCTGCAGCTATGGTGGGAAAGTCAACAGACTGTAGTTTGAGTCTTTTGGTACACAAAATAGATTTTAGACCACTAGGGTAAGAGCTGAGGAGTAACAGAATATTTCTAAAGCAGTCAGAAGACATGTAAGAAATTAAATGAACTGGTAACTCCATTTCCTTCCAGGTGAAACCATATTTTACATAGCAGCCACATATGCTGTGTGCTGTTCCTGTGCCTCAGGGATCTGAGTGCACTCTGTCAGGTGCAGCAACCCATGGTTGAGGTCACCCTGGCACTTTGCTCTACCTCATTTTCCCAGAGGGGCCTGCAGCCCTGCCTTGCATTGCTCAGCCGTCACACCCCACTGCACACGCTGCTCTGACCTCTGGGGCATGCTGTTAATTGCCCGCAGGTAGAATCTGAGAGAAGAAGAAAGAGGATGCCCAGGGGAATGGGAATGAACACCTCTGTGGAACATTAATTGTGTCAGGCATGATCTCTGTTCAGGCCAGGAGCAGGTGTGGGTCTGTGCTGGGAGAAGAGCCATGAAGGAGCTGCTCTCGTGAGTTTCTGCTGTACTGCAAGCTCTCATCTGAACCCAGGACGTTTTGAAAATGCAACACAGGCTCAAGCCCACCTCAGAATAAACGGCCACTAACTTCAGACTGCATAGCCCATATGGTCCTTCAGGGAAGGAGGATCCTCTCAACTGTTCCTGCCCACAGACCTCAGCCTCAGAGCCGCACCTTGAACCCTTCAACACCACTGCATGCTACGTACCTCCGGAGGCACCTGCAGGGATAAAAGCACAGTTAGTTGTGTGCTGCAGTGCTGCTCGCTGGCTGCATTCACAGTCCTGATCTGAGTCCCCATCTTTGCAGCTTTCTGCAGTGTGGAGCTGCATCAGGTGATGGTCAGGTGGGGGTTAGGGAAAGGTTCTGCCCCAGAGGGCAGTTGGCATGGCACAGGCTGCCCAGGGCAGTGGGCACAGCTCTGAGCTGCTGGAGTTCAAGGGGCATTTGGACACCACCCTCAGACATAGGGTTTGGATTTTGGATGGTACTTTGTGGAGCCAGGAGTTGGACTTGATGACCCTTGTGTGTCCCTTCCAACACAGGATCTTCTGTGATTCTATGGTTTTACTGCTGTGTTAAACCTTATTTGCCTACAGGTAACAGATTCTTTGACAAACCTTTTCCAAATCTGGGGTACTGAGAAAACAAGCAGTTGCACATGTTGCCTGCAGTTAGACCAAATGTCAGGCATATTTCTAAATAAAGTGACTGATTAAGGAGTTGCCATAGACACATCCCTGAACCTTTGGTCTGCAAACAGGATTTTACAGGTGTTTTGGCTGGTTCTGTTGCTGGGCTCATACTTCCCAAGCTGTGCAGGTGCCCTGGCTAGCATAGCAGCCCTATTATAGCTGCTCTTCTTCAGTCTCTATTCATCACAGCATAACAAATAAAGTTCAGACTGCATTTCTTCACTCTGTGAGTTTCTTCTTCTTTTTTTTTTTGCCCCTCTTTCTTTTTTTAAATGCTTTTTTTTGCTCCTCCATGTAGAATCATAGAATACTACAGCTGGGAGAAGTCCCTATGGGTCACTGGGTCCACACCCCCCACTCAAATCAAGGCCAGTACTGAAGTTAGATGGGGCTGTTTGGCACCTTGTCCAGTCCAGGTGTGAATATCCCCAAGAATATGGTTTCTGTAATCTCTCTGGATTATTGTCTATATGCTTGACCACTCTTTTGGTGGAGGACAATTTTCTTAACACCTAAATGGAATTTTCCCTCAGGCTACTGGTATCTGAGTCAGCCCTGGTGAGTTTGGGTTAGAAGCCCAACTCTGCTCCGGTAGAGCACAGAAGGAGCTGAGGACTTCACTGGGCTAATAGAGTGACTGACCTTTCCTTTTCCTTCTGTGCATCTTACTTGCCTCATAAATTGCAAAGCCAATGGTATGCATGTCCTCTCCCATCTTCCTCTGCTTCCTCCGATGCTTCTGAATCAGGCCAATGAGAAATGTGCAGCCCCCCTCAGGATCATCAGGATCCTCATCTTCTTCCTCCAGCTTGATTAAATACTGTGGATTTGTCCAGAAAGTGTCTGCGAAGTGGATTTATGAAAACTGCTCAGAACCTTCTTTGATAAACACATGCTAGCTAGGACAGACACAACCCTGACTTCCAAATTAAGCCATGACCAATGCTTCCCTCCCAGCCTCACAACCACAACCACAGACTCTCATTATGGAGCCGTGTCTTCCACGCACTTGCACTTTCTGGATATCAGTCCCTGATACTTCCAGCAGGTCATAAGCCACCCCAGACCAGTGAACATCAAGGACAAGGGTGCGTTAGGCATGCAGGGCTGACCAAAGCCATCACCAAAGTTAACACTACACCAGCCTCAGAAAGGTTCCTCACCACTGTGCCACTGGGGCTATCGCTTCAACCCAGTCCTTTACACTGCAGAATATCTATCTGAAGACTGAAGCTCCCAGAGCAACAAGTGGATGAGCACACTCTTACTTGGGTAATTCCTGCAGCCCCCTGCAGTAGCTCCTCGCCGCCAGTTCCCATCCAGCTTCAGCAGGCTCCACTTCTTGTACCTGTCACTTGCCAGAGTGTCCGGAGTCAGATTGCAGATTTCCAAGCGGGAGTAGTGCCTCAGGAAGTCGTTGAAGGCCATCCTGGGGAGGCAATGCCATCTCTTTAAGATGGACAGTGTTTCCAGACAGCCACCTTGTCTACCTACTCCCTCAACTGCAGCAACTTAGCACTGGGATTTGGGATGAATTTGCTCACTCATCTTGGAGAGTGTGGTGGGAGAGGGTACTTTGTGTGGGAAAAAGGCTTACCAAAACTCCCCATCCTCATGTCTCCTCGTCAGCCGCTCCCGCACCTCTGGGTCAACACCATTCCAGTTCGGGCAGCTGAAAGACAAACCCACATTAACTGCAGTTTAAAAAGTTAAATCTTAATGTAGATGGTCTGGCATGATGACTCAATTTTCTCACAGCTCTACACAATTGCAATACTCCATGAGACCCACCTGGCAGCAGCTCTAGGGCTCTCAAACAACAGCAGAATTGAAATATGGGGACACTGGGGCACTAGGTACCTGGCCTCTTAAAATGCAAGGCAGGATTTTTATTTTCTCAAAGTACTGATGCCTTGACTGAAACAGACCAGGAAGACCCAGAGTAAATACTGTTCAGTCACAGCAGTACATAAACTCCGGCTTTCACTGCTAAAAACAGAAATGCATTTTTATAGCCATTATATAAAGTAGGTTTTCAGAAGCTCACCGCTGAATCTGGTCTGTTAAAAAAGCAGAAACTACACAAAGACTTGCAGGAATCACAAACCAAATCACTCCATCTAGCCCAAAAGCAGGTGTTTGTATGGAGGGCACTGCAATGGGAGACACAGTGGTGAGATGCCACTTTTAGCCAGCTCAGAGTGAACATCACATCCAGACATGACTTAAAGTGAAGTTGGAGGTAGGGAGAAGACAAAGGACAACAGGAACACAACCACTTCCCTGAAGTCAACACATACAGGCAACATGCAAGCCATTGACTCACTTGTCATTCCATTTCCCCGTCCACTCCACTTCCCCCCAGGGATTTCGGATTCTGATGAGCTTCTGGATACTTCCGCGGAAGTTCACCTGGTGGGATCAGAAGAGCATGGAAAGTCACCCAAGGACTCAGCTCTGTGCTCTCCTCCATTTTTTTTTAATCTGCCCATTGTTGTGCACATAGAGCCTGAGACAAACGAAGCTCTATGAGATCCAGTGGGAACAGCCATTGTTTACGAGGAACATGCAGTTCTGGAGGCAGGAGCTGCAGCATCACTAGAGCCCATGGCCAAGCAAACAGGAGAGCAGGCAGAACACCAAGTTCAAGGATCGGGCTCAGCAATGAAATCTCCATACAAAGCCTGCAAACATCTCTGAAGGAGAAGCTTGCCTATGTCTTTTTGTGAATTAAGGTCAAATTCCCTCCCAGTTCTTCTTTTATGACAAGAGGACCAAGTGCATGCACCCCAACCTGCCTGTGAGCACTGCCCACTCCCCGCAACATACCTGTGGCTGGGGACTCACCACACCTTACTCTGCCACTTTAGAGATACTTCAAAAATAACTACTGGAGTGACCAAATGTCCTTTTACACATATGAAGGACACCGTGACCTGTCTGCTTCCTTTTGGTTTTGCTCACCTTAACTTTGTTGATCACCTACTCTTGGCTATGCACCTGGCTCTCGCACACAGTGCTCTGCTGGAAGGTGCTGATTGCTGTTATTTAATACATAATATTTTTTTTTGCCTGGCACGTCTCACACATCTTGCCATGCACTTGAGGTGTTATCCACCAGAGGATAGTGTGTCCTCTGCAGAGAGCTTTCCCAAGAACTTAAATTCGTGTTTACCCACAACACAGATTAACTCGCTATTTCTTCAGACAGAAGTGACTCAAAAACCTGCAGAGACTGAAGAATTTTTGGCTATGAAGACCGATCTGTTGCTGCCACAGCTCAGGGAGGACCACGCATGGGGCTGGCTGCATTTGTCCCTGTGTCGGAGCACAGCACCTACCTCCTCTGCCCCGGTGACGGAGTACGCGTGTCCCTTCACCAGCTTCTGAGACGTGACTGCCTCCGTCTCCGCTGCACTGGTGATCTGTAAGAGCAAAGAAGCTATTACAACACTTGAGTAGTCTGACCTATGAACACCGCAAAGAAAATCACTTCTCGCAAGAAAGTGGCTGCTTGACATCCTGATTTAAAGCTTCTTCAACCTCCATTAAACATGTTTGTCACACTCCTTCCTCCCTTACAGAAGCTTTGTGATCTCCAAACAAGCATACTTGAAGCTTAGAGAAAAAAAAATAAAGAAAAAGAAGAAGGAGGTGGAATCAAGCAGACAGAACTCCTGCTGCCATTTCATGCCCTATTGTTACTACAGGGCATTATAATGCTTAACTTCTGTTCCCCTTTTTCTCTGACAGACAAGAAGAAAAGAGTTTACAGGATTTTTCAAAGACCAAACTCACTAATAATTACTTTACAACGTATAAAGCACTCACCAGCAAAGGAATATATTTACTTTCCCCCACCCCTAACAAGTGGTTTGTATCATTCTGGAGCAAAAATCCAGGTATCAGATTCTTATCTAAATGCAGACTAGAACAAGCCTGGAAAGTGCTGTGGAGTTGCATGTTAACATTAACAAAGTACTCTTCCTGCTGTGAAACTTCCCTCTCTTGTGACTGGGATTTAAAACAAAAAAATGGGAGGAAACACTTGAGTTTTAATTACGAATGCAGTTCTTGTCAACAATTTACCTTCACTTTAGACACAGCTAAGATCTAATCTCCTTTGGGAGTATGTTGCTTATCGTAGTAATGATACTCACATTCATTTCAGTGAGGCTAAAAGCAATGCTGAATTGCTGTAGTCAGAGACAAAAAGCTTCTCTTTTTTATAGCACAGATTTAGATTTTGGCAATGTGTTTTCTGATAAAGCCTTTAAAATGACCAACAACAACCTCCCTGATCGGACAATGTATCCCAGTTGTTTTTGCTTCTGTTTGTTTTTTTCTTTTTGGAACCTTTTTGGTACAACCTGTACAACAAACAGAATGGAGACTGCTACGACTGAGCACACAACGGAGGAACCATTAGCAGCAGCTCTCTGCCTGTAGCCACTTAGCCTGTGACAATCTGCTGCCAAGCCGCAGACTTTCTGAAGAACAAAGATGTACATTGGGATCCAATGTACATATGGGAGTTACCCATATGAGTCTTCACTGTGAGCCTATGAAACAGCAGAAATTTTCATAGAATATCCTGAGTTGGAAGGGACTCACGAGGATCATCGAGTCCAACTCCTGGGTCTCAAGGAAGAAAAATAACTGAGGCAACAAGCTTTAACACATGAACTAATTACATCTATCTTTCAACCTATTCTCTATTGCTGTGTCACGCTCTTGGGTCAAATTCTCCAGGCAGAAGGAAGAGCAGAGAACTGATCTTCAAGAGGCAGAGGAAAGCATCCTCTGTGCACCTCCCGTGGATGGAGCACCTCCCATGTGCCCACATGCAGAGCAAGAGCCAAACATCCAGCAGCAAGCACCAACTCACATCAATGGAGCAGCCAAGGAGAGAGCCCTTCTGCAGTGCTTTCTGAATGATTTTGAAGAGGTTGGGTGGTGCCTTCTGCAACTCATACCATTCTGCAATCCCACCAGTGAAGTCCTCAAAGCCTTCAGTGGTGGTGCCACCAGAGAGAGCCTCGTATGATCCATTCAGCCTGCATGAAAGCACACACCCGCCATCAGGTTCCCTATTCTCCTCTTCTCTTGGAGACTGGCACTCTGTTGTGCAAACTGTCACAGCACTTCTGCTTTCAACAGCACCATGGCAGCTACAAAGGCAACCTCCTTCCTTCAGCTTTCCTTCTTACACCTCTTCAGAGTAAGGCCGAATGTGATCATTTGCAAGCTCAGTCATATCAATGACAAAAAATAACTTGGACATTATTCAAACAAACAAACAAAAAAACAACCCCCAAAACTCTCAAAAAACAAGAACCAACAACATGTTCTCCATAGTTTTCCACTCCCTTGAACAATCCTGGGATTGATTTTCAGCTGCTCTAAAATAGCTCCATTCCTTACGTCAATTTAAAAATTATAATGTTACATGGCAGAACTCCTCCCTGACCCCCTCCCAACCTGGAAATTCACCTTTGAGCATCTTCACTCTGAAGACAGATCTGGGCAGGTGGACTGGCATGCTTCGCATACCACAGCACTGCAGCTGTGTAAACCCTCACACGTGCTCAGAGCACATGAAATGGAGCTCCCAGACCCCAATAACAGGAGATGACACTCAAAGAACAGGCTTGCCAGGGGATGTTTTTCTTGGCTAGCAGCAAAGACAGTACTTTTGGCTGCTGTCAGTAGCACCCGTCAGCACAGCTTCACTAAAGCAGCCGTTGTGATAACGAGACTGACATTTTCATGTGCAGTATCTGCACTGTGGTGGATGCTATGGGGAAATAGAGGCAGGAAGAGAGAACAAGCAGCCTCTCTTGCCCCAGGCGGCCACCCAGGCCTGTACTCACTTGGCGTAGGCTTTCTCCAGCAGTGCGCTCCAGAACTCGCTGCCCTCTGCCGAGTGCACGAAGAGCAGCTCCCCATTCTTGGTGGGCAGCCGGTCGTCCACCACGACGTCCACCCACTCTCCGTACTGCCAGAACTGGGAGAGAACGCAAATACCTCATCACTGGCCCACGTCCACCAACAAAGAGAGCCCCTGCTCCTGGCTCTTTGGTCATTGGTCTTCTTCCCTCCGTCACCATCACCCTCAGCCTTGTTTTTTGATGTCCCTCAAGATGTTCCAAGAGACATCTCACACACAGACATAGCCAACCACACAGGTTCCTGGCAAACAGCACTCAGGAGAAGGCAAGAGCCAGATTTCCACATACCTGGAAGTGGAATATTCCTGCATATTCATCCTGGAAGCTCTGGTCTCTGGGAACAACACGGGCCAGAATTTCTTCATTCAGAGTGAGGGAGGCAATAGCTGCCAAGAGCCAGCAGTCCCCTGTAAAAAAAAAAAAAGACAGCACTCATTACTCAAAGTTTAACTTTTGTACTGAATAGGGATTGTGTGTTATAACCAGCATGGGGATCACTGTGCCTGCTGAGGTGATAGCTCACGGCTCAGAAATGAATCACCTCAGCCATGATGAGATGATCCCACTCATCACTTTACCTCTAGGACACATCAGATGTATGTATACAAATATATGCCATTTCCAAGGAGATGTGGTGTGTTTCCAAGATTAAAAAAAAGAAAAAAAAAAAGAAAAAGAAAAGTAAAAGCAATAATTATCACCCATGCTGGGACTATTCGAAAAAGAAATTAATATTCAGTTGAGTATGTAGCAAAGGTTAGGAAACAACACGGGGAAAAGTCAAAGAGCAGATAGGTTCTCTGGGGTACAATTTCTCCTCAAAAGGCTCATGTTCTCTCAAGAATAGGCTGCTTTCTTTTCCCTCCTCTACATTTCACCAATGCTTATTGACTTGCCACCCAGACATCTAACCTAGGGCTGAGTTCCTGTTAAAGCTCCCTTGCAATCTCCTGCCAAACAGGAGCTCCTTTGACCTTATACACCTCTGGAGGCTTGTTAGAGGCCTCTTTGTCCTGTGCAACATCCAGTCTGGTGCTGGTCACCAGAGAGGCAGGAAAGACTTGAAGGCAGGCACTGTTTCTCAGCCTACCCACCTCTTCATTCTTCCTGAGATGGAGCCAACGCACACAGAGCCAGGCTGGGTCCAGGCTGTTTGGACAGTACTTTTCCACACCATCCCTCTCCAAGCACGAGACTGCAACTGTTGCATTTATTTTCAGAAACAAATGTTATTTTAACAGAGTGGTCACCTTCCAGTTAGGCACATTAACAAGGTGGTTACAGACGTAAGGACCCAGAGACCCCCTGACTCCTGCAACCCATAGGAAGAAATGGCATTTCAGAACTCCTCCTTAGGAGAATCATAGAATCATTATGGTTGGAAAAGACCACCAGGATCATGTAGTGTCACCATAAACCCATCACCACCATGCCCGCTAAACTATGTAATCAGAGCTGCTGCTGCTACACTGTTTTGTGAGCACAGAAATGATGGCATTATGCATCAGATCCCTCAGTACTGTCCTGCAGCATGTGTCAGATGGCAGGCTTAGGAAACACAAATCAGCTGCTAGCAAGTCAGAGGCCTGCCACTTTGATTGGGGCTCTTGTGTAGCCAAAATGAATCATTACATTCCCGCCACTGAACTGAGACCTCATTGTATCCTCTTTCTCCTTAATTTGTTTCTCTTTTACTGGCACTCATTGCACAACATCACAAAGCATCACAAAAATTCACTAACACAGGCAAAAAAAATCCTTCTGTTGCTTCTTCACAGTAGGGATGACAGAGCACTGGAACAGGCTGCCCAGAGAGGTTGTGGAGTCTCCTTCTATGGAGATATTCAAGACCTGTCTGGCCGCCTACCTGTACGACCTATTGTAGGATACCTGCTTTAGCTGAGAGTTAGACTCGATGATCTCTTGAGGTCCCTTCCAACCCTTGCGATTCTGTGATTTATGGAGTTAAAGGAGGTTACAGGAACAGAGCGGAAGGTTATTAAGTATTTGGCATTAGAAACATCAGATACCAGAGACACTGTGGTCAGTGGGGGAAGGGATGGATGTAAATACACATATGCATTGGACAGCAGTCCACTGCAGCAACATGCCGCTGAAGTAGCTACAGTCTGGGTGTTTTAAAGATCATTCATAGCTTGGAACAGTTAGCAAGCTTCAGTGTAACATTTGATTTCTAACAAATAGACAATCTCAAAGCACCCTTAACACCAGGATCAGGCATGAGACATGTCAAAAAATCACAGACTAGTGGGTTATCAGGTCTCAGCACAGAGGCCAAGTAATCTATCATCAGTCACAGAATCAAAAGACTGGATTAAAGTTTATCAGTAGGACCTTACATGTGACCTGGCCATATCTGAGCTTCCATTTCCAAACTTTATAATCAGCATGCCAACTACAGCAACACAGTAAAACAAAGATTGTCTCTCAGAAACTGCAGTGCTGGTCATGGTGGCAGAGGTGTGCAGGAAGCTCGCTGTCCCACACAGCACCCACCCTTCCCCTTCCATCCCTGCTGGGCTGCCCACAGCCTGCCCATCTGAGCAGCGCTGACACACATCCCCCTCCCTGCAAGGCTTTGCAGACGTGCACAAAGCAAGTCTGGCATCTCAGGCCAACAGCAGCTGGATTAAGGCTAGTTCAGAGGATGCTCACCCGCACTGCTGGGATGCCTTCCTTTGGCCAGGCAGCTGCATGCTCTCATCCAGAATAAATCAAATAAACTCAGAAAAACAGCAACTCACCCTGCCCAGCACAGCTGTATTGGCTGTAAGGAACAGCTGGGTGAAACCACACAGCTCCTGGACAGCATAGTCCCTGCTCACAGTCAGCTGAAGGGGTTTTTCCCCTCCTAGTTGCTCAACCTGCAGCACCCACCTGAGCACACACTGCAGAGTTTTGCTCAGCCACGAACTCAGCAACTCCAGGGGATCTCCAGAGTGTTTGACACCAGTGTTGCTAACATCAAAGAAGTCATGGAGGACCTCTAAACTCCTAGCAGAATTAAGGAAGGTTTTCCTTTACCTCCTAGCTGTACCATGAAGGCAGACAGAAGAGAAGGAAACAGCAGGCTTTGGTGTAAAGCCTCTCTGTGGAGCTTTACATGGTTCCTAATGAGAACTTAAGAGTCAGACAACCATAGATATTAACCCTGGGCAACAGCTTCTTGATGTTAGAAGGCAGATAGAGCATATGTACGAAAGCTCACCACCCCTTGGCTTCCACATGTAGAAGCGCTCAGCAGTCAGGACTTAAGCTCTGCCTTTCCAAACTGACATCACTAAAAGCAGACCCGATATTTCAAAGCCTGTGAACATGCTTGGAGTTTTAGTCTGCACTAAGCAAGCCTGAGGAAGGTCCTTACCAAATAGCCTTAATGATAAAAATGGTCCTTCTGTACGGCTGTTGAGCTAGAGGTTCTGTATAGGGTATATTTGAAAGGGCTGACAGCCATGCTGGGCTAATCAGTGCAAATGCACAATGCAATAGACAGAACAAAGTTGTCAGAAAAGAGGATATTATCAGGCTGTGAGTTTATTTATATTAACAAGAAGTAGGGTTTTTTGTTTTGTTTTGTTTTGTTGGCTTTTTTTTTTGCATCTTGCTTCCTGTGTGCTGCTATCACTGTTTTACTTCTGATTTCTATGCATTCATAGGTGTATTTAACTAATCTCCAACTATAAACATCAATAGTGCAACAACAAAACAAAACAAAAAGTTACAACAAGGCAAGCATAAATAGCCACAAGATGCTTGGTTTAAAATAGACCATTCTGGACAGCTAAGCAAGGCAAAGCTTTCAGCCATTCTCAAAAGCATCAGTATTTTAAAGCAGTCATAACTATAGATTAATAACTATATCAGTGGCTGAGTATATTTGTATTAATACTGCGAGACTGTGGAAATTTTCTGGTTGGAGACAAGAGGCAGTGTCAGCTCACTCACAATAGAGTGGTTTCCAGCATGGGAAAACCATGCATCTCATTTTCTACATTCATCTTACTCACTTTATTATTTTTCCACACATTCGTATTCAAGGAGGATACATCTGTGATTAAACAGCAGACAAAAGATACTGTGCCCTGTACACCTCAGTGTTGTGATACCATGGTGACATCCTGCCAAAGAATGTGGTTAAGGGTGAATAAGCTTCCTCTGCATTTGCTTTGGTTCTTCTGCTACAATGAGTCACCACATGCCATTTGCTGCAGTTCTGGGCCAAACCCCGTAATCAGCTGCAGACCTGATACTGCAAAACTGACTCCAAATACTTGTCCTAAAAAGCTTCTAAGTAACAATGCTAAAACAGAATAATGGCTAACCCAAAGCCGAAAGGGAAGAACTTTGTTGTCCTGAGAACCTAGTGAGCTTTTCTGTTCTGGTGATCCATGCCAAGAAGCCTGTCCCAGCAGTGACAGGTGCCTGTGCTTTGGATACCTACTCTAAGATGTTCCAAATGGGTTAGCACCAGCTGTAAAACTCTGCATGGGCACAGGTTTGTTGCTTTCTGATCAAGCTTTTTCGGTGATAAATAGACCACTAAAGTTTCTATGGACAAACAGCAATACAATAATATAAAATACAGGTTTCTAAGAGCACCCAATGTCTTCTAGTAAAATGTTCTTTGGAACATCCCCAAACTTGATGTGACATCAGTGTCAGCAAGCAAAGTTCAAGTAAATGGAAGCTTAGGTAAATCTCTCAGTGCAAAGGTGAGCGTCAGAGGAGGCAGAGGCAAAAAAGAAGCATTTGCATAGATCATCTGTGCAAAAGAACATAGATTCAAAGCAGGTCCCATTAGTAACCCAATGGCTACAGAGGAAAAACCCATAGCATCAATTTAGTTCATCAGTAAGTGACAGAGAAGACAACTCCCTCTGCACAGATTGGTAAGAAGATAGCGAGGCCAGTCACAGCAGCGGTTAGTCATACTGAAACAAACATGGACACTAACAGCCTCCTATTCAAATATTGTTTCAGGAGGGAAAGGAATACAAGCTGTGACTCAATTCATACCCTTTGGTGGTACCACATAACCTCAGGAGAACACCTGGCTGGTCAGCTATGGCAAAGGTGCTCCAGCCCTCTGAACATCCTCATGGCCCTCCTCTGGACCCGCTCCAAAACCTGCACATCTTTTGTGCACTGCTGTGCTGCTAACGGCAACCGTGAGTCAGGCTGAGGAGCACACAAAGGCGGCCAGCAATCAGGGAATGGAAAAACCTGCCTGCATCCTCCCTGCTCCAGTCTGGCACGAGGCGATACGGTGGGCACGGGAGGGCACAGACCAATGCGAACCCACACAGCGCAGCGCTGGGAGCGGAAAGCAGCGCCCGCCGCCCTGCTTACCCAGGGCTCCTTGGCAGATGTCGGTGCGCGTGGCTCCGCCGGCGATGAACCGCGGACAGGAACACAGCTCCTGGGAATAAAACGAGCCCGGCGTTACAGGAGGAGTAGGAGGGAGCGAAGAGAGGGACAACGGAGGGGATGGAGCCGGGCGGGCACCGCGCATCTCGGGCACCCCGAGCTGGGCACCTACCGTAGGTCTACACCAGACGACGCCCTTCGTTTTGTAGGAGTTGGGCCCCAGCTCCCGGTACCCGAGAGCGGCGGGGCCGGCAGGGAAGGAGGGGTCGTGGAACAGGCGACCGCCTTGCAGACACTCCCGCCGCAGCGCCCCGAAGTCCTGCCCCAGGTACGGCACGGCCTGCCCGTGCCGCCCCGCGCCCGCCGCCGCCGCCCGCTCCTTCGCCAGCGCCGCCGCCATCCCCGCCATCGCCCCACCGCCACGCCTCTCCCGTCACGGGGCCGCCCCGGGCGTGCCGCACCCCGCGGGTCGTGGGAGGGGAACGTCAAATCCGATCCCAACCAAAAATCCCCCGTGGGACTGAAGGGAAGCGCGCTTCCTTCCCGCCGAGCTCGCGCATTGCCGTGGGTGTTCATCCTTGACAAGGAAACGGACATTTTCTGAGCTTAAAACGCTTTCAGCAAGCGGAATCCCCGCCTGGATCGACAGCTCTCAGCGGGACGCGCTAGGACAAAGTGGGTGGCATTGCTGCCAGCGTGCTGCTGGCGCCGGGAGTCCCCCGCTCCAAAGCCCCACACGTGTCCGAGGATGGCATCCGTCCATGCACAGCCCCCCGTGCTGCCTGAACGGCTCCCAGCAAGGCCGCCTCCGGCTGCGTGCCGCTGGCACCGCTGCAACCGGGCTGTCCTCCCAGCGAGAGCTCGGGCGGTTCGTGCCGTACTTCACGTCTGACTCACAGCACTGCCCGGCAACGCGGAGAGGCACCGCGTTTGGGGCAGCGGATCCCGAGCTCTGCACGCACTTAGGGCTTGTTCGGAGCCGTCCTATTGGACTAAACTCGATGCTGTTGTTTGAAAAGACTGATAGAATACCTGGCTTTACTGTGTGATGAGAGGCGGGGATTTTCCCTTGAAAATCATAAAATATTTCCTTCACTGATGAGACAGGGCTCCTTGATGCGTTGAGGGGCTCTGTAGGTTTGCTTGGTGGCTTTCGGCTTCAATAATTCATGATTCCTCTGCTTATACTCAGCACACATTCTGCTTACACAGTTATGGGATGAAACATTGCCATTATATTGGAAAACAAGCCAGCTGAACCTGAAGCAGCAGTGTGCCCTGGCAGCCACAATGGGCCAACCGCAGCCTGGCTGCCCTGGGCCCAGCACTGCTGCCGGGTGAGAGAGGGCTTGTCCCGCTCTGCTCTGCACTGTGCGGCCTCTCCTCCTGCACTGAGTGCAGGTCTGGTTGCCACAAGACAGACATCATTGTGTTATAGGGTGTCCAAAAGAAGGCAATAAAGATGGCGAAGGCTCTGAAGGCAACGTGTGTGAGGAGCACTGAGGCTGCTGGGTTTGCTCAGTGCAGAGCAGAGGAGCTGAGGGGAGGCCTCATGGCGGCTGCAAGGAGCTGAGGGCAGCACTGAGCTCTGCTCTCTGTGACAGGGCCCGAGGGGATGGATGGCATGGAGCTGTGTCAGGGGAGGGGCAGCTCGGGGTTAGGGACAGGGTCTGCCCCAGAGGGCGATGAGCACAGAACAGGCCGCGTGTGAGGTTGCTCACACCCAGCTGGGTATCACTTCTTCCTCATGGGTGAGGGGGGGGTCAGTTAGCTAACGCAATAAAAGCATTTTCAGTTGATTATTGGGAGAAACGTTTCATAAACATTGCCTTTGCCCTTTAATGTAATCTGCAGAGAGCCACGTAACCACAGAGCTGCTCCAAAGGCACTTGTTTGGCTCCACACAGTGGATCAGAGCTGTACAGCTGCCACAGATCAGACTAACCTCATTTTCAAGATCCACAGTGGAAGGAAACTAATGTCAGTTTAAAGCAGTGGTTTTCACTAGCCTAGAAATGAGGGCTGGTTTATGAACTCCTCTAGCTAGCTTCCAGTAGGCACAGAAGCTTAAATTAGATTTGTCATACAATAGCTCTATTTTCTTTAGCCACCTACCCGTGTCCCATAGGGGATTACTACTGACTGCTGTAGGGGCTGCTGGCAGCTTGCCTGTAGTCTTTGCCTGGACAATGATCAAGAACATCGTGTGCGCAAGGAGGTTACACAGCCTCTCTGTGCAGTTAGCAGAGGTTTCTTGGAGTCTCCGCAGCAAGACAGGGGCTAAGAGGACCAAAGGGATGTCCCAGGTAGGATGCGCTTACTCTTCTTTCCCTATGTCCCCATCCTCACTCAGTAATTGTGAGCAGCTCAGTGCTTCTCCACACACCTCACAGCATCAGTCTCTCTTCTAAAGGGGGGCTATAAGTAAGAAGGGGACAGGCTCATTAGCAGGGTCTGTTGTGATAGGACAAGGGGAAATGGTTTCAAACTAAAAGATGGGAGATTTAGATTGGATATAAGGAAGAAGATTTTTACAAATAAGAGTGGTGAGGCACTGCACAGGTTGCCCAGAGAGGTGGTGTCAGAGAATGTCTCCCATCCCTGGAGACATTCAAGGTCAGGCTGGACAGGGCTCTGAGCACCCGATCAAGCTGTAGGTGCCACTGTTCATTGCAGGGCAGTTGGACCAGATGACCTCTGGGGTCCCTTCTAACTCAAATGATTCTATAATTCTCTTCTCATCCGCCCTCCTGCTACTCTTTCTGCCCTACACAACATACAGATATCGTGGGGATGGAAGATAAAATCTTCCCAATGGTTCAGGGATTGGAACATGGGGCCATGCTGGACTCCTGCTCTCCTTCCCAGGAGTACCCCCAGATGAGGATGACTTCCTAAAGGAGAAGGCTGGCAGCAGTGGTGGTGTTTCACAACAAAGGGAGTTGCTTTCCACTTTGGGGCTGGAGGTTTCCTCACAAGCACGAAGCCCAGCCAAGGCAGTGAGGGGTGCTGGCAAGGCCTTGGCTGTCTTGTGAAATGCTCTTCCCAGCTCCTCATCCCCTGAGCCAGCCCTGCTGTACTGTGGGGCTTCGTATCTGGGGCAATGGCTTCTAAAGAATAATCTTATGGACAAACCCTGAAGGCATGTCATAGCTCACACTGGTCTGCCTAGTAATAGTCACTCAATTTTCAGAATAAAAGGGTGCCTAGAAGCCTGTACATCCAGAATGAGAGAATGCAAGCTCTTTAAGTCAAGCTAATCCCTTTTCACAGTTTAGGGTCTACAATACAGATAAGCAGCTTTAATTCTCTTTAGCAGAGTGCTGCAGTGCAGGAGGGCTATTTCATTTCCCTCTAATGCAGCACAGCGAAAATGGCTAGAGCCATTAGATTACTGGCAGTTTTCTTCTAAGGATTCCCACAGACATGGAACAGTTATGATTTCATGTAATAGGAAGATTCTCCTTTGCAACCAAGATGATGCCTTTTCCTGATTGATTCTATTCTTCTCTATTTATCTCACCCTCTTGCCATCATCAAGAAAGGGAGAAGAAATCATGAAGAAACGAACAAAAATATGTAAGTCTCAGAAGCAACAGAAATCAGATTCAGTTTTATCCTTTTTTTTTTTTTTTTTCTTTTTTCTTATTTGTATTTCTCTTAGGGGATAACACCACTCTAGTAGCAATTTTGAAGGCTATGAAAAACCTAACCCCTTTTCCCCTCATAGCATAATTGTCAGTGTAGTCAACTGTACAGACTCTTCTTTACATCCTCTAGGTGGTGCTTGAGCATCACTTTCTACACAAAACAGGTCATGCTGGGGCTAATCAAGCTTGGAAATGGATTTAAAGTGCTCTCCTACAGATCAGTGGGAGCGGTGTGTGGTGGACACACTGGGTGGTTACCTGGCCCAGGCCTCCATCAGAGAAAATGTCCTCAGCCTCTTCCCAAATGTAAGACAAAGGACAGGAAAAAATCCTATAGCACATTTTACCACAATTTACGGAGACAAAATGTTATCATATTTCCTCCACTTCATAGTTCAGCATGCTGGGGATGTGCAAGGTTTCACCCCTTCTGGCCTGCTCATGTCCAGTGGCAACTGGAGTTACAGAGCACACAGCATATCAAAAGTACATCCAAAACCATACGTGGGAAACAAAGAATTCTGGATCAAATTGGGAACTCCCAAATGCCAAGGCACCTTGCTTTTCTGGAACAATGTTGCCAAAGCTCATGTTGCAGTCACTGCAAAAGAGAAGTTCTGGGCCAAAGGAACAGGGAATAAGAATGTAAGAATGTTGCAGAGAGAATGAAACAAGTATTCTGCAGAGAAAGAGGGTACGTCTGAATGGGTCTATTTTTTCAGGAAAAAAAAAAAAACATTCTGGAAAGCAAAAACCCCTCCCTTCAGCCCCTTATTATTCAACTCTTCATTCTGATTCAATACACAAACACACGCAGAAGTACTGAAATATAAAAGAGATGAAATTCTGACCACTCTTCTTTACTCAATTACAACAGTACCTAATTTCATTTTTGTATAGACAGTATAATAATTCCCACAGCCCAGCTTTCCCTACCAGTGCCCACCTGAGACTGACCAGGTAATTTCATTTCCTCTTTTACATTCTTGCTCTTCAAATATTTGCAGACAAGTAACCTGACTAGCCTCTGTTTGGATTCTTTATCTCAACTGATAGAAATTCTCTTCCCTTCCCCACACCTTCTGTCTAAATGTACCAAGGGGTAGTCATCCACCATGTCCTCTTGCAAACAAAGCAACTGTTTGCCCAGCTCTGGGTAAGCAAGCAGTGGCCCTTCCTTGGGAAACCTGACTATTGAGTCGGAAAGCAGCTGGGCTCTGCTCTGCAGAGAGTTGCTCCTGCTTCTCTTCTCCAGCCTGCAAACTTCCACAGCCACTGCACCAGGGAGGTGTGCACACACATGTCGGTGCAAGATGAACAATAAGAACAGAAACCACTACTGCTTAATGTCCAAAAAGCCTTCTGCACCTGAGGTTTTTTTATTTTTTGTTGTAAACATTTTATATCCAGGAAGCACCAAAAGTCTGGAAGTATGGTGGATAAGATCCCAATTTTTATTGCTGGGAAAGGCACCAGCTTGCCTCCATTTGGTGATGTATAGTGCCACACAGTTGTCCACTTTTGGCCAAGGGCATGTACTGGATGGGATCCTTGCCCTCTGCAGGTTGTTTGGCCAAACAACTATCTCAAGTTCTATCAACTTCACACCTTTTGTTGCTGATGAATTAATTCATACACATGCACTGTTTTCAGAGTACCAAAGACAACATTTTTTTTTTTTTCCAAGTGCAAGTAAAAATGTGCTTTAGAAATGAGCAAGGAGTTCACAAGCTTTTGAGCAAATAAGATGGCAGTGGCACAAGCCAGTTCCCACACTCACAGGCTGGCCGCCTGCTGTCTCAGGTACATATTTGCACTTGTTGAGCCTCCTCCCCTCAGGCCCCACCCTGGTTACCTGCTCCATACACCTCCTCTGGTCCCACAGACAGAGGCAGTATGGCCGGGCTGGCAGCCAGGCTGTGCCAAGAGCGAGCAGCTGCTGAGGGGCTGGGTTCCTGCAGGAAGGCCCTCAGCTACTTGGGCCAGGACTACGGGGCACTGAGGCAGAGGTGCCTTCAAGCTGGGACTCTGTTCAAGGACGAGGAGTTCCCTGCCTGCCCGTCTGCACTGGGATACCAGGACCTGGGACCCTACTCCTTCAAAACCCAGGGAATAGTCTGGAAGCGGCCCACGGTAAGAGCGCTGTGTCATGGCATGCTTGGCTAGGTCTGGGTGGTTAGCATTCACCTGAGCACATCCATGCTAAAAGAGTGATGCTGAATGCCTGCTATTCCTTTATGTTTGGTTCACTTTTGATTCTATCCTGCCTTACCTAAGCTCTTCTTAAAGCAGAGAATCCTATAACTGACTATTGGGAATCGGATTCCACCCTTTCTATCCCAGCTCCTCAGAGCTTCATATTCAGGGTACAGTCCAAGAAGGACACACACTCCCCATGTGCATCCAAGTAGCACAGGGTACCCCATGGCACCAACCATTGGTTGTGTAAATACCCATCCATGGTCCTTCCACTGGGTACCTCAGGGAGCTAAGCTAACACTTCCATAAACCCTCTGCTTTGCTTCCCTCTACCTGCAACAGCTGAGAAGCAGCTGTCTGGAACATTCATCTCTCAGATATACACATCCTGCAAATGGCCTTTCATTGAAAACAGTCATTTTCGTCAGAAAAAAAAAAAAAAAAAAGGCACTGAAATTCTTAAAACCAAAATATATAAATAAATCACAGCTTCAAAGATTTTCCTATCCTTTCATTTTTCAGTTGTCGATTTCTGTACGTGTTTTGCTCTTCCTCCATTATTTTACCTCTCCCTGGAACATCAAGGTGGTGATGGTTGGACTTGATAGAGGTCTTTTCCAATTAATTACTCTAAAATGGGAGAGGAAGGAAGAAAAAGGAGGAAAAGAAGAAGAAAAAACACACATAACTTACCTTCCTCTGATGTGGGGAAGGCAAGAAGAGGGAAAAATTTAAGGCCTATTTTTTTTTCTCCCTACCTACCCAAAAAAGATAGAAAAAGAACTTTACTGATTAAGTAACTCCAAGTTTCAACCCTTGCAAGCCTAGTGGTCAAACAGCACCTTAATGGGCACTTCTGCAGCAAGCACTGTGAAAGTCCCCTTGGTTTTACATGTCTCTGGAAAACAGAAAGCATCATCAACTTATGACATGCTCCAAGAAGAGGAAGATCTAGAAATGTAGTTGTGAGAAAAGTGTATGTGGCGCTTGGCAGTGGCTCAGAAGGAGCAGGTGTCTAAATGTGTAGTATGTCATGTAATATGTCATATACAGCCGACAGCCAGCAGGTGCTGTGACAGATCACCAGTTTGGAGGGTGAAAAAACCCACCAAAACAACAACAAAAAGACCCCACAACACAAACTCTTCTATGTGGTAGATAACCTGCTGCTGCCTCCTGCCCACTAGGACAGCTATGAGGCAGACAACAGTTGGATAACCACAGAATCAAGAGGTATCTTGCTGAAATCACACCTACTGCAAAAAGATATTGACAGTCTGACTCTTCCTCACACACACACAAAGAAGTCCTGGACTGCCCCTGCCTCCATGGCCCAGTGACACAGGCACGCTCAGAGCTGGCAGCTACTGGGAGAGCAGGCATGAATTAGGGCTCCCTAGAGGCTGCCCATTGCTGCCCCTTGTGGAATGCTTGGGAGAAAGGGGAAGCTTCTCCCTAATACATCTATATATGTTTAATATTTTTTTAACTTTCCCATTGGAACAATTAACAAAAAAAGGGAACTTTTTGTACCAGGAAGGGTGATGCACACTTTGAAATCATGTCTTTTCAGGAGTTATGTGACAATCCTCAGTTCATAGTCGGAGGAGCTACTCGGACAGATGTTTGCCAAGGAGAGCTGGGTAAGCACAACACTTCTGCATTTTGTTTTTATCCTTTATGTTGTTGTTGTTGTTGTTCCAAAACAAGAAGCTTAATTTAAAATTCCTCATCCCAGTAAGAGTCTCTCCTAAGAGTCAAGGGACACTGAGAAAGTTTTATTCTCTAGCCTGATAATTGAGGATTTTTACTCAGGAGGCTGAGCAAGACCTAGTCCCAGTTTTATACAAAGAGAGTACCTGATCCCCAAATGCAGTGGAATTGCCAGGTCACAGCCTGAGCCAACGGTTGAGCACCAGGTGAGAAGGCATGCCTAACCCAGGGTGCTCAGGTGCAAGCAATGCACCTGTGTGACCAGAAGGGGTAGAGCCTGGATGCACCCCTCCTTAGCCTCATTTAAAGGTTAGCAGCCAAGGGAGCAGTATTTTTCTGGACAGAGATTGCACTCCTCTTGAGCTGTTGTTGGAAGAGGTGAGTCAATTTTCCTTCTTTATTACCTATTATTGCTCTGTAGTGCCTGTATCCTATCTGAAGGAACTGTCATCATCATCTTTTGCCATACACCAAGGAACAGAGTAGGAACCGGTTTGGCACAGGGGCCGGTACTGTGACTTGCCATTTCATACCAAGAGGGATGGCCCACGAGTTAGGAACAAGGAACACATGAAAAAATACTACAAAGCTGATGTGTTCCATTCATGTCATCATAGAATGGCTTGTGCGGGAAGAGATTTCAAAGATCATCTGGTTCCAAGCCCCTGCTGCAGGCAGGGTTGCCCATCAGTCACTAGGCCATGCTGCCCAGGGCCCCGTGTAACCTTGCCTTGAACACCTCCAGGGATAGGGCATCTGCAACTGCTCTGGGCAGCCTGTGCCAACACCTCACAACACTCAGTGAAAAATCCACCACAGGCAACTTTCTCCAAGTCCTTCTTGCTGAATATTCATTCTGTTTGTATGGCATTCAGTGTAGAGCTGCAAGAAGAAGTGACTGCACACAATATGCAAAAACACCACCAAAAAAGGCAGTGGTGCCCAGCTCTGTGAACTGGGACCTGATGCTGATGGGATGTCTCAGACAGCAGTCATTCTCTCCTGGACCCATCAAAGTAAGGCCATCCTTTCTACCTGTTTTTCTCTAGTGCTTGCCATCATTTAAGCAAAGCTGCTATGCAAATAGCTTTTATCCCCTCTCTGGTAGCTGATGCATTGGCCTCTTTCCTGCCCACCCAGCTGATAAGATCCAGCTGCAGAAGGCAGCAGCAGCCTCTCCTGACTGCATACAGAGGCAAAAAGGCTGAAACTCTTGTAATGAGAATTTGATAGATGAGACATGGAAAAATCAGCTTGTCTCCCTTCTGTGCTGCTTACTGCAGCACTCCTGACCTCACTGCTCTTCCATCCCATCCACTTTGCAGATGAGATTCAAACAATATCTGCAAATTGCTGGTGATAAATAATACCAGTGCTGGTCCCGTAAATATAGCACTATTAAAGCGATCACTAAGAAATTCCCTGGTGCATAGGTCTATATTCCAGCTGCTGGAAATAAGATGCCCAATCGTATATGTGCTCCAGGATATTTATTTGGTGGATGTCAGAGCAGAGTACAGGGAATCACTTACTGTATTTTAGAAGAATTGTTCAGATAAGTAATAAAAGTGACATTTCTTGTCACTTCCAATTTAGAAAGTTTCTATAATAGCATAAAAAATCTCCACGACAACCATTCACCTGAAGTAAAACCTTGACAGCTTACAAGCTAGAGGACTGAAGAACACTACCTGCTCTCAGGCTGCCCAGGGATGTGGTGGAGTCACCGTTTCTGGAGGTGCTCAATAAATGTGTAGCCATGGTGTTCAGGGGCATTGTTTGATGGGCATGGTGGTGATTGATTGGTCAGCAGTTGGACTATATAATCTTGGAGGTCTTTTCCAACCTTAATGATTCTATGATTATTTGTGTTAAGCCCGGAAACTGGATGCAAATATCCTCAGACCCTTTTTCCATCACCTCCTGAATGACTCTGTGGATTCCCAGCCCTTTGTGCTAAATGGACTTTCATATCACAAGGCAGTACCAAACCCACCAAACAGTGGTGGCAACGGGTCTGGGCCGAAGTGGCTCCTGTGCCCCTGGGGAGGGGGTCAGCTGCTGGAGCCCAAGTGTGTGTCCTGAAATGTACCCCCCCAAACCTGGACAAAAAGCCTCATAGTCTGATTCTGCTTTTGTTATGAGCTTCCTTTTGACTCTAAAAAGGAGTAAAACCATTTTAAGAGATCATATTCTCACAAAGGCAGAAAAAGCAACGAGGGGACAAATATAACCCCCCTTGGTTTCTGAAAGGCTGTTTACAATCACTTCTGCCTGCTGACCCCTTACAAAAACAAACTTCAGAACAGAGGCATGGGACTTATCTCAGTCTGAACTTAGTGCTCAGGTGTTTGCTTTACATCTCAGAGGCACACTATGATTTTTTTTTTTTTTGTATTTGATCCAATACCTTGAATATCAAAGTAGTTGTTACTAAAGCTGTCATGTGAAACCCTTCTATTGAATCAGACCCTGATTACATATTTACATAAGTCTCGTATGTGACCTGTTAACAAGTCCTTTGGGGAAATAGAGCCTACTTTTAATAATTTTCTGTGACATGTTCCTTTTCTTTTAAAAATAACACTGCAGGTCTGGGCTTACATGAACAAAAGGAACAAGAAAACCCAGAGTCAGTCTCACTCCATTAAACTTATTTCTTTGACAACAGCATAGGCTAGATGAATATCAGCTTGGGAAGTTTGATGGGAACTTGAAAGACCTGACATATTTTAAACATACTTTGAACCATAGCTTTTTGATAGCCTAGTAGCAACTTGAAATGCACTCACAGACTTCGTTATTAGAGGTGACTTATGAAGTTTCCTTGCAGCTATATGAATAAGTTAATCACAGATCTGTTTGCAGAAGGTCTTGAGAAGGAAGTGGCATAAATTTAACTTAACATAAAGCATACTCAAAAGCCTCTTCATTTAATATAGTTTTCCAGGTCTGGACCAGCTATATTCACAGAGCAGCTCTTGTTCTGAAGGCTTAGAACCAGCTCACAAGGTCTGGGCTGCCAGCACAGGTCCCGTGGAGCCAATATGGCTGCCACCAAGGCACTCCAGCTGAGGATTCCCCATGAGTGCCTTGTCCGTATCTTATCTCACAAGCAGATTCAGGAGGTTACAGGTAGGCTGGAGACCAATCTGAAACCTGGCATTGATGAACCAGCAACAGGCCAGAGTACATTCAGCTCAGAAATGCTCCCGTGCTGTCTGTTAGATCTTGGAACGAGGCACCTGGACTCTTGGCTTAACTTATTCTATCAGTAACTCAATGAAGAGTGCAAATGCTCTGAGCGCGGATGCTTTGATAGTAGCTAAACAGAAACCAAGTACTGCTCTGCAGCAACTGAAACTAATCAAATTCCTCATTAATTTTATGGCTCCTGTGCTTGCAGTGTTCTTAGGTAAACATCAACACAGAGGAGTTGCACAGCTCTCAGGCCAGCAAAGTTTCAGTGTCCGTTGCAGTGGCTTGGTTGTAAACCATGAAGCACCTTTGCAGTGCTGAGAACAGAGGCAATGCAGTGCACATGTGAGCAAGAAGAGGTTCTACTTCAAGTACCCTAATAGTCAAAGTGATGTTTCAAAGCAGGATATGCAAGTGTTTGTGTGTATATAAATGTATACATTTACATGTGCACAGCTGGTTTTCAAATTGAACCTCTTCACCATAACCTCAAGGTCATAATTGCTCATTTCACAAGCATTACAGATGGCTTTGGATCCAGGAATCAGGCTTGTTTCTTTTTAGCACATTCAGCAGTAGCAGCAGTAAACAATGTAATTGGCGTTTGTCTGAAACTTTTGTTCATGAAATATGAGACTGAGCAGAAAGCAGTGTATGCCCACAGGTGATTTAGCCTCATACAGCTAATGCTGGAGAATTTTTTTTTTTTATTATTTATTTCTAGTAGCTAAAAGGGTACAACTTCAAGTGTATGTTGTGAGCAAAAATGCTTTTTGATACTGTCATTTTTCTGACTATAATTGTATTGGAAACACATTCTAATTACATATTTAATTCATTGGCCAGTTGGCCAATTGGCCTTCCAAAATTCACTTTTTAGGAAAGGAATGAAATGCTTTCCTCACAATTTGAAAAGTGACTTATAACCTGTAGCTGTATTGGGACAGGTTTTTGTGGTCCTACATCAGCTGCCTTTCTGGGAATGTTGTACTGCCACGCTACATTGTAGGCACAGCTGCAAACAGAAGTATTAAAGCTGCTGTCAGCAAAACAGTGTTGAACTTTGGAAAAAAAGGAACACTTAATGGAAGCTTGTACTTAAAACAACAACAAAAAACCTAGGAATTTGTCACTGAGAAGGGCTGAGAAAACTTACTAATAAGCATGAATCCCATTGAGGTGTACGAGAAGAATCAGTTCGTGCAATTTAGGTTTCATCTTGGTTGCTCTTTAATATGGACAGCTTATTCTATCCTCTTTAATTTGTGTTAAAGTCAGCATCACAGGAACCTGAAAGTAATGCATTGCTTGTGTATAAAATGGTTCCAAACCATCTGTATCTGAGCTTCCCATGCAAACCTTCCTGTTTTACCAAGTTACTGCACAGCAGCTAATTCCCAGCTGACTCCCTTCAGGGGACACAGTTAATAGCTGTTCTGCCACAGTCTTAGCAAAAGGTATTAGGCCCCCAAGTAAGGCTTAGAGATAGGATTTTGCATTGCTCAGGGCAGGTAAAGCAATTTTAAAGGCCACGTTCCCCACTACAACTCTTCCAATAGTATTCTTCCCAAGCCAGCTTGCCCCTAATGCTCCCCAGGAAGTCAGATTCCATGGTGTGTTTGTGGCAGGCAGAAGTGCCAATGTCTTTCAACCTCTCAGATGCTAGGAAGTTAATTCATACAGTAAGAAAGCTGTGAAGGATTTCATGCTGCATTTGGCATCTCACAGGGATGAGATTCTGGAATTGTTCAGTTCTGAGTCAGAGAAGTAAATAACACATTTAAAGAAACCCCTCTCAACTCACTGACTCTTCTGTCTAATTGTGCATCAAACACATACCCTCCTCAGCAAAGCCCACAGCAGTTTCCCTTCCACCAGCTGTAAAAATTGTAACCAGGAAGAAGAAACCCTTCCAGATGTTGCATTTTGGGAAAGCACTAAAGCACTAACTCCCTGCTACAGAGCTCCTCTGGCTCACCGGGGCAGAGGGACACAACAAGGACACCAGCAATCCTGCTCTGCCACCTACCTGGAAGCAGCCTGCTGTCAGCAAAAGAAGCCTGGGGAAGTGGGGAAAAATGAGATCTGCTGGCCTAACCCTATAAGACTTTTAATCTTCCTTTTTTGATGACCCGCTCCTCAGACTTACTGTGCTATTTCTACATCTACAGGGAAAAGTAGAAATTAAAACAACATAAAGCACACAGCTGTATACCACTAAAAGCCTCAGACAAGTGGGCACAAAGCAGGTTAGAATACTCTTAGTCTTATTTTTCCCCCTACACCTGTTTTCTTGGGAGAGGAGGTTCTTCAATCCTTTCAACCTCTCCCCAGCCCTGCACTCACCCAGTTTTATTTATTTCATATGTGGATACCTAAGGCTAGGAGGAACCTTCCAAGCCAGTGAATTGAGTCCTCTCCTACTGAAAGCAAAATAATTTTTGAGATAATTCAGTTGAAAATGAACGTCAAAAGTTTTTTGATCATAGTCATTTTAGAGGCTGATGCTATTGGACTTGATGTACAGCAGCCACATTTTACAAATTCCACTTTAAACATCTCATGACCCTTTTATTCTGATTTAGCCTTCCTCTTTTTTCTGTCTTTTTTTTCCCCCAAAGTAGCATTTATCCTTTCTCACTGTTCCTCTTTGAACTTTGTTTGTATAGGAGGAGTAGCACGAGTTTTTTAACCTCTTCTGATAGGAAATGCAGGTGGCTGGGATAAGCAAGTAACCCAGCCATTTTCTACCTCCTTCCAGGATCAGCGTTTTGTACCTCTATCAAATTAGCCAGCTCAGGTGGCTACAGGTAGTTACAGAAGGGGAGGGGGGGAGGGGAGGGGAGGGAAGGGGAAGGGGAAGGCAGGAGGGGGAGGACAGACTTCTTCACAGGTGTTTCTCAGGTCTGTCTGACTGGGAGCAGCTGCTTCTGGTTCAGCTCATAGGAGGCACCTGGGTACCTCTCAGTGGGGGTATATAGGGAACAGAAACCATCCAGCACTGGGTAAGTTCTAGAATATCATCTTTAGAATTATAGTAATTGTGGTACTGAAACAAAAAGCCCAAGTCAAAATAAAGAGTTAACTATCACTTTAAGATATTAATTCATGATACAGATTAAACTTTCTTTGGTTTCTCCACTAGTTTACTTTCATTAAAGTAAGAGTTGTTATGCCAGTTCATTCTGCAGTGTATGCATCTCTGCAAAGAAACTGTGTCTTGGCACAGATAACCTGTGGGGAACCAGGACAGTTTTAGCACCTTCGGAGCAATTTTGTTTTCCAAGGGTTTGAGCAGACCTCAGAAATTATCACTGAAGCCACAGAAGCGCTTCCTGCTCTTTGTGATAAGCATATGCACTAAGAAATCCATGGGTCTCTGAGTTTCCCAGCAGCAAGTGAAGGCTTTCACCTACCCAACACCACAAGCAAGCTACTCAGCAAACAGCTGTAAGACAGCCAGCCTCCAGTAAGGGCCCGTGCCCCTCCTTTCCAGGATAAGCAGTGAGCCAAAGAAAGGGCTCACCTGCTTCCAGAGTTCCCACTGTACTTCTGTTTCCATCTGACTCACAAGTAGAGCTGAAGTAATAATCCTAAGAGCTGGTTCAAGTCCAGGCCTTCAAAGAAAGGACTTATATATATATATATATATATATATAT